>VXAU01006020.1:1017026-1237002 GCA_013399695.1 Formicarius rufipectus
CATCCCCGGGCCCTGCCCCGCTGCCGCCGCCCCGCTCCGCTCCCCGCTACCTGCCGCTCTTTGTTCGCCGCCGCCTTTGTTCCCTCCGTGCCGGCGGCACCTTCGGCACCGCCCGCGCTGCCCCGCGGGATGCCCCGCTCCCGGAGCGGCTCCCTCCTCTCGCAGCCAGGCAAATCCTGGGAAAAGGGGGAAAAACACCGCGGCGGGAGTTCCCGGGCTGTGCGGGGGGAGCGCGGCGGGCTCGGCCGGCGGCGGGAGCGGGTTTGGAGCTCTCTTGGAGCTCGTTTGGAGCCCTCTTAGAGCTCTCTTGGAGCTCACTTGGAGCTCGCTCCCGCCCCCGCCGCCCTGCCCTGCCCTGCTCTCCCCTCCCGAGGGGGTCCCGCTGCCGGCGGAGCTCGGGCCGGGGCCGGCTGGTCCCGGCGATGCGGGGCAGCGCACCGGGGATGCGGGCAGGTGACCGGCGCTTCCACGGGGAGCCGTGGGTACCACTTGGAGCGTCGTTATCGCTCGGGCTGTGTGTCTGGGAACTGGTGGTGGATACTTAGGCAAAGTTCCCGGGTAAAGGAGCAACTGTTTTCTGGAAGGGACGCGGGAGGCACCGGCATCCTCCCGCCGCCGTGTTTTATTGCCAGGGCACTCCTGCTGGCCGGGATGAAGCGCTGCCCGCTGAGGTTTCGCGCTCTCTGTGCTTCCCTCTGCACATGGGCTGCTTTCTCTTCCCCGCCTTACTACCAGCTTCCCTCCCTTCCATCCTTCCAGGGCTCCAGACAGCCGCTTGTTTCCTCTCGGAGCAGTTTTTGTGGATCTGTCTTGTCCTGGCCCAAGGGATGCCGCACGTGGAGCTCCCGGTCTGTAGGTCGACTTTGTGTCAGGTGCTCTGTGTGTGTGCATTTAAGCGAAGGCTCCTCGTCCTCCTTTCACCTCCACAGCTGAAGCTGGGCTCAGTCCTGTGCCCCCAAAAGAGAATCGTTCTTATTTCTTTGTTTTTCCTGAGAGCTACTGGATTCATCAAGAAGTAGAGCAGGTGCATTCTGCAAGTTACTCAGAATCTGCAGATAGAAAACTTTGAGCAAGTTTGAGTTTCTCACAGCCTTTGTCGGGTCAGTGACTGTGTTTGCCTCACGCCTCTGCTCCCCTCTTTCGCGATGCCTACTGTCCCGCCTGTCCTCTCCCCATCTTTCCATCGTTCCCGAGTTTTCCTCCCTCTCCTCTTGCAGTGTGATCTCTGGTCTCGGGACAGACAGACAAAGACGTAAGTGCCACGTGCAGGGTCTTGGCTCCTTACTGTGACTGCTGGCCAAGCGAGCACAGCCATAGCTTGGCTGGCATGTCTGTTTATATCTCTGTGAAATGCAATCGCTGCAGGAGGGACACACGCGGCTGCTGGCGCCTGCTTAGCTGTGTCATGGGCTTCGGCCACTTCTGGGGTGGCCTTGCAGCTCCCAGAAGGAGCAGGGTGGTGGCTGCTAATGCTGCCCACAACAGCAGTATCTGCACACACGCTGCCACCTCACGCTGAAATCAGAGCAGCCTAAATAATTGATTTCTAAGGCAGAAGGCAGCGTGTCATAGCCAGAGAGGTTGGGATGGTGCAGAGGGAGCAGGAGGTGGCAGGGGAGAGGAAGCCCTGTAAGCCGTGGCGAGGGGGATGAGTTGAGGCGGCGAGGGGGATGAGTTGAGGCAGCGAGGGATGGGCAGTGACATTGGAGTTCGCGGGGGTGGTGGAAAACCAGCAGTGACCACAATAATATACTTCCCTGTACTGATGTGTGCAGTGGCACTGTTTGGGTCCCCCTTGCATGAGATGCTGTACAAACACGTATTCAGATGCGTATAAGTTATGTTTGTTCTTTCCTTCATAATGAGTGCTAATGAATGGTAATTGCTTTTTTACTCTATAGAAACATATATTAAAGTTGCTTTATGCAAAAAATTCTTTACATATAGCCTCAGGAAACTATTTGGAAGTGCTGCTGATATCACACAGTGTTAGGATCCAAGCAAGGTGGTTTACGAGGGGCAAAGGAACTGGACTTTGATCCTTGTGAATTCCTTCCTACTCAGGATGTTCTGTGATTCAGCATAGTCTAAGAAAGAAACTCATTTTTCTTCTATTAAATATGACTAAAAGTTCTTTAAAGTAGCTGAGAACTTTGTTGGTGCTAGGAGCACTCAGCCAGTCCTCTAGTGTGCCAGCTGTTTTTTATTTATTTGTCAGGCAAAGATTTTAAGTGTAGACACAATGAAGTAATTCAAGGAGTGGCATGCATTGCTGGCTAGTGATCTAATAGCTTGAAAATGCTTTATCTCCCTAGCTGTTAATTTTAAGTTTTATGGTGTAAGGGGAAGTAACAAAAGAAAATGTTACTGTTTGTTCATTTGCAGTTTTTGTCTGTGGGTCTTACGTTATTTCTTCTGATACATTTTTTGTAAAAGTGGGTTCATGTTTCAGGGGGAAGAATGGGCCACAGTTTAGCCCTTTTGCCAGGTTCATTATACAAGGCTGTAAAATCCCTTTACTGGTACTTATGTCATAAACAGTGAGTTCAGCTCCACTCCATTTC
Organism: Formicarius rufipectus; assembly: GCA_013399695.1. Taxonomy (NCBI): domain Eukaryota; kingdom Metazoa; phylum Chordata; class Aves; order Passeriformes; family Formicariidae; genus Formicarius; species Formicarius rufipectus. The sequence goes on from VXAU01006020.1 coordinate 1,019,591, forward strand.
CTCAACATCTGAATATAGAAAGAAACTAAAGAAAAAGTCCCACAGAGGGTATGAAGAAGCACAGCTTGGGAGATCAGGTATAAAGAGCCTCATTCATTTTGGTTTATCTGTAGTACAGGGATATGCCCTTACTCCATGAATCATCTCCTGACATCTGTTTGCAGCGCTGTTTTCTTAGCAACTGTGGCTCTGTTTTAGATCTCAGTGGCTGGGTTTGTGCTGAAAGATGCAAAGAGGCAATTCAACATCTCCCTAGCAAAGCTGTGCCTTTTAGCCCATTTACCCAATTTATTTTTTCCCCTGAGGCACAATAAATACCGGTTTTAAAAGTCTACCATCTGAGATGCTTTTTCTGTGTGTATGCAGTGATGTTTATCTGTTGCTTACCACAACTGAAGTGTTTCCCCAACGCTGTATGGATGTGGAAGGGGATGGCAACGGGCTGTGCTATTGCCCCTGTTGAGGGCATGAGCTGTGTGTGCACCACGCTTGCTCTACTTTTCCCACGGTTTGTTTTGAACTATGATGATGCTTCGAGATGTGGGAGAAGATGTGGTCTTGGAGGAACACTGGAAAAAGTAGCCAGTGATGGTAAGGACCTACTCCTAGCAACGTGCCTGTTCAAACAAGTAGTTGGATTAGACAGTGGGATTATACATGTAGAACATGGAGCAGTGTATGAGTAACTCTTCGGGGCTGGATCCATAAGCTGTGATTAAAGGGAAGGTGACATTTCATACACCCCTCACCTAATCTTTCTTTGCTGGAATTTCATCCCTGGCCAGTGTGGGTGGGTGACTCCAGTACCTGGGCTGTGTAGCCACTGGGAGATCAGATTGATCTGATTTTTGCCATCTGTACTCCCTGAAGGGGAATCAAGACCTGACTTGGGTCAGGGGAAGGTTTTTACTTCAGCTGATGTAGATAAATTGGTTGGGACTGTGAAGTGTGTCAGGGAGTACAAGTGGGATGCTGCCCATACTAAGGGACAGGTGATGTTCACCCTCCTCCCCACTGTGCTGATGTGTGGTTTCTGCAGGAGGAGCAGGAGATTATACCTGCAAGTAGAACCTGCAGCTACTGGACTATGAATCAAAAAAAAAAGTATATTACTCCACAGGACATGGATCTGACTGCCTTACCCTTCCTGCACTGACTTGCATCCTGTGGAGCATGAAGGGTGCCAGTAACAAGTACTCAGCTGTGGAGGATGAATGTATTTTGTCTTGGGATAATGCTGAGAGGGGAGAGACCCCTGATGTTTGGAGCATTTTGTTTGCAAAAAGATTACAGAGTGGAGATGGGAAGACTAAATAGTGTCACTGAATACTGGCCAGCTTCTTGTGACCTTCATGGGTCACACACAAGTTCCAGGTTAGTACAAAGAAGAGAACTTGTGTAGATCACCTAAATCAGTGTTTGCAGCAGGGGATGAAACCTGCTGCTTCTGTGGAGGTGTGCAGGGGCTACGAGAGGGACAGAAGGAGGAGTGGGGATAAAGCTTTTGTTCAGCCCAGCTACGTGCACAGGAAGGGACAGAAAGCTGTGTGGGGGAAAGGGCTCGAGCTAAACAGGCTGTTATCTGCCCCCAGGAGGGGAACTGGGGCAGAGCTTTGACTGTGGGCACAACTTTGGTCTCTGATACTGAGGCATGTTTGCTTTCTAACCTTCCTGCAGCCTGCTGATAACTCCCCACACAATGCAGCTGCACAGATTGGCTCAAGAGGTTTTTAAAGAATTGCTGACCCTGATACAAGCAGTAGTGTTTGTGGCCAGGGATGAGGCAGAAGAGAAAAGAATAATGCTTACTTATCTGGGCTTTAAGACTGTCTGCAAGTTCTGTCAAAAGAAATGACAATTAAGATGGAAAACAAAGCACTTGTAATTACTTTCTTGGAAGTATATGAAGAAGGCAGAAATGTGGGGTTTTCAGGAAAAAGTTTTGCTTTCTGGATCTTGGTTGCCAGGAGAAAGACCAGATGCTGGTGAATGTTAGAGTGAAAGGGTTGAGGTAGAGAGGGGAATGAATACACTGGACATGCCTTGGCTGTGTGCAACCAGCCATGAAGTGGTTGTAGAGTCACTTCAGAAGTGGATTCAGTTCAGTTTTGTCTTAGAGACACTTCTGTTTTGTGTTGGGTTAGTTTGTGTTGTTAATAACCCCCTAAATGATGCAGGGGGGAAAAAAATGAAAGCTGCCCCACAAGTGTTACATCCAGCTTCTTGGAAGCTCTTGTGAGCAACATAGGGCTTTGTTTGCAGGAATACCTGGTTAAATATTCAAGTTCAATGACTGAATGAAACTCTTCTAGCAAAGCCAGGCCCAAAGGCGAAGGTAGTTGTGTATCACCTGGTTACAAGGTGTTTCTGGGGGAGGAAAGCACAGGGCACTTGCACAGAGTATCTTTGCCAGACATGCTCTTTTTCACTTCAGTGTAACCCGAGGGGATGCTGCTTTGTTTACTTCCTTTCCCCCATCTTAAAAGGGCAAGATTCATCCTGCCAAACTATAACATAACTATCTGCATGAGAGACAGTTCTCCAGACTCCTTTCATAGTCACTGGAGAGGAGCACACACTTCTGAACAATGACTCATCCCCACTGAGCTGGACATCTAAAAATACATCGGACAAACTGCCCTAAAAGTGCCTGTTTCTCTCCATTGTTTCTGCAGAGTTCAAACAATGAGCACACAGGGAGGCGTCGCTCCTGTAGCTGTTTAGTGTCAGGAGAGCTGAATCTCGGCCAAAGTGTCTCTCACATCCCAGCAGAGCACCTAGGAGGGCTCTGGGTGTCCTCATTTCCACCAGACTTGCTGCTGCCTGTGCAGTGTAAGGGGTTTGGCTGTACAGACAGCAATGTCCAGTTCAAGTCCACCTTCCTTCCCGGTCAGTCACTGGACCTGGACAAGCTTCAGGCTGGACCCTCAGCCCCAGACAATCTGCTGTAAATAAGAGGCCAAAGGGGATTTGCAGAGTGGCTTTTTCAAGGTCGCATGTCAGGTTATTGGCAGAGGTGGAAGCAGTGAGGACATGCGGGCTCCCAGGGGTGTGCTCCTTCCCCTGCCCCAGCTCCTCGCAGCTGCCTTGCAATCTGCTGCATTCCTGAGGATGAGACCGGCTGCCTGGCTCTCAGTCGTGGACAGAACCTGGTAGGTACTCCTTTCCTTTGGGTAAAAACCTTTTGCAAATTATACAGTCTCATCCACTTTTCTGCCTGTCCTTTCTCTTGCAAAAATCCATAGTTCAGGCACGTAGCTGAATTACTGTGCATCCATGAGGCTGCTGTGGGTGACTGTGTTTGTGCTCTCAGTCACAAGCAGCTAAACCTTGGAGTAAATGTGTGACATCTCAAGCTTGTGCTGGCCCAGGACAACACGGGTGGTCATTCCGTGGGGGTCGGGTGGTGTGTGGAAACTCTCTGAGCAGACATGCCCAAACCATGTTATAAATATCTATGTACACCTAAATGCAAAGGTCATGGAATTTTGGATCCAAAGAGGGAGCCATGCCCAGCTCTCTTCTGGAGTGTGGCTGCCACTGATGTGTTATTTGGCATCCTGGAAAAGAAATCACCAGTTCTTTTGGAAGAAGCCCGACTTTTATCTGTGCATGTAACCCAGGTAGGCTAAGGATAAAATTCTTCCTTTGCAAAGAAACAGTTTACAGCAGAGAATTCTTTTGCTAAATGTGCTGAGGGTCTGGTGACAGTCTTCGCTGAAGGAATTTGCTTGTGTAGCAGAGATATGAAGCACACTAAGTGTTAAATAGATCCTGTGCAGGTCTGACTCCAGACAAGTACCAGAGCATTCTTCTATCTTTCTTGATACATGAAAAAGAATATGATAGCCATGAAATAGAAAGAATGTGTTATCTGAGCCAGGATTTGATTCCTGAAGTTCTGCTTAGGGGGTCTGCAGGTGAACTCCAGGAGGTGAAACAGATTGCAATTTGATCCCAGAGAGAACAACTGGGGAGAGGAGGGAAAGAGCAAACTATTAAATAAGAGCTGGGAGAAAAGCCAGTCTCCAAAAATAACCATTGAAGATCAGTTCCAGGTATTTCCTGACATTGTCATTCTGCTTCATCAAGCACTTGAACTGTAACAAGTGGTTTTACAGTTAGCAGCCTGACAGGTTTAGGGTTGTTTGGTGGATTTTTATTTAAAAAAAGTGTCTGATAGAGTATGGGCAGGATTGTTTCTTACGCAGAGCTGGGTGGGATGTTGATGATGAAATACCTCTGGGACTGAAAAAGCAGAGCTTGTATTGTAAAGGGGAATCAAGAGCAGAGCTTGCTTCATTTTGGAGAAGTGAAAAATGTGGATTTTCTTCCCAAGTACATGTCCAGGGCACCTCAGGGGTTCCTAAGGGGTAAGAAGCTGCTATCTGTGCAGTGTGGCATGAGCAAACACTGTTCCTGCAGGGCAGTTGTGCCTTACCAGTGCTGTGGGTGGCCTTGGAATGGCTTTACAGATCGTGTTGGTGAGTGAAGGCATCACCTTTGCAAATCTTGGAGGTGACTCTGAACATGTTTCTTCTTGCAAAAATTCTGCTAAAAGCAAGTCCAGAAGTTTACTGTACCTAAAGCCAGTGTGTGGATTGTGAGGAAATTGAAGCATATCCTGTTCCGAGGGCTTGCTCTGGTGATCACACGCCATCTCCCTGCTGGGGCTTCGTTCTGGATGGTGACGCTGAGAGGTGCAGACTGTGCAGAACACGCCTCAGTGGGCTGGAGTTGGCTCGGGCAGGAGCTGTGGCTCGTGTCTTACCTCACCTGCTTTGCCTGGCCCAGGAGAGGACGGTAGGGCAGCTCTGCTTATGCAACACGTGCTCCATTGCTTGACTGAACTTGTCCATAAGGAGCTTTTGCGTTAGTAACCCTGGTGCCTTTCGGCGAGGGAGATGCACGGGGCTCGTGGGCATTCGTCCTGGTTTGTCTCCGTTGTAAGAAACCCTGATTCTCAAAGAAAGCAACGTGGATACTCTGTGATTCAGACTTGGAGGAGGAGGAGACTCTGTCATCCTGCGTGTGCAGAAGGGGAGTGAATGCGTGATACGAGTAAGGCATCCTTTAGTCTGGGCTCTTTCTGCTTTGGAGTACTTGGCTTTGCAATTGCAACTGTTTTTATTTTGCATAGCAAGACCAGTTTATTCTAGCAGGTTTCTGTGTAGTACTGAGTTCTTTCTCTTGGGCTGTGTGCTGTTTGGTTCTTTGGTCCTTTCTGGCATCAGCACTGGTTTGGAACAGTGTTTGGCCTGGTTTTTACCACACACAAAAAGTTAGTCTACAGGCTTGAAACTGTGCTATAAATCAGAGATTTAGGTTTGCGGCTTGGATTTTTTTTAATTTTTTTTTCTTTTCCCTAAAGCAACTAATTCTTTAAAAGCAAAGGGAAAGACATTTTATTTGTCTTAAGTGGTAAAGGAAGGTGTTTTTAGTGGAGAGGGTCCTGCACTGTCAGCGTGGGAGATGCCACTGTTGAGGGGCCCCTTTCATGTGTGCACAACCAGCACAGGCACGCGAACGTGCAGGCTGTGCTTGTAGAAAGGCTGCTCTGCCCGCAGACCTTGAAGTATGTGGGACAGCAGATATAAAACAAACAAACAAGACCCTGACTAGCACTTTGAAGGGAATTTTCAGCTGGAAGAATTACAGGGACATGAAAAACCTGCTCCTGGGAGAGGTGGCCGCTCCAAGTCAGAGCAGAGGTGTGCTGGGGGAAGAGCGGTAGTTTGCATTGCTGTAGCCTCGATTGGACATGCTTGGGAGAAAAGCTGATGAATTCACAGCTGCCAGGATAGGACCTATCATTTAAATTGTAATTTGCCCTTCGAATTTGGCAAGCTTCATTTGCCTTTTACTTGACAAATCTCTCCTTTGTGTTCTCCTCCTGCCTGCGTAAAACAGCGAGAGCTGCTGGAGAGAGCTACTTGCAGTAGATTCCTTCTCTCTGCTATATTTAGTGATCTAAACACGTTCATGATCTTTGCAGGAATATTGCCAAAGCAGATAGGTTTAGCATGAGACGTGCCCTTTCTCTTTTGGCTCCCAAATCCACATTGCATTTCGCTTTCCTCCCCTTTCTCGACGCAGTCAATGGCTCTGTCTGCTGGTGTGTTGTGCGAACATTGTGCTGCTACTTCCAGGGATTTTGCTCAATTAGAACAAGTCCCTGCTTTAGTGAAAACTCCCGTGTTGAGATTGCCACTATCCCTGGCTTTCCTTTTTCTCAATTTCCTGAAAGAGCAGATTACTGCTTTTCAGGAATATCTTTCTGAACAGCCTTATGATTTCATTGAGAAACTCCAGGATTTTCACTGCTTAGGCAAACTTCACTCAACAGAGTAATATTTGTTAACCACCTGACTTTGTCAATTTGGGGAAAAAGGGAAATGGGAAAGCAGTGAAAGGGAAACATATCCCTTCAAAGGCAGAATATTACTCGGAGCCTGGTTTCTATTAATATGTCATTAATGCAAAGCAGGTGTAATTATTATATATTGCTATTTTAAATAAATTTAAATACCTTTACCATGTAAAGTGGGCTGCAGTGTTAATGGAAACCTGGCTGTGAGTCTCTATTAAAACACTAACCAAAGAATTTCACTTGCAATCCAGGGGAAGGAAAGAAACTCTTGCAAATAACAAGAACTTTTTGTGGTGCCTCTGGCTTGGTTAAAGCCGGCAGTGTCGTCCAGTTCATTCTGATCGGGTGTGAGAGCTAAACTTGCTCTGATTGCAGGCAATTTCCCTCCCCCTTCCCTTCCTTTCCCAGCTGTAAAATCTGACTCCGGGCCAGGAAGCCTGAGGAAGGGCCGTGACGAGCCGTGTTCAGCTTTCTCGATGGGAACTGCCCTCCTAAAGGTCAGGGGTCCGTCTGAGCCCTGCGGCGCCGGCGCTGCTGTGGCCACGCTGCTCCCACTCCCTCTGCCAAGAGCAGACCAGGCTGTGCGTGGCTGCCGGGGGCTTTGCGTGGCTACCGGTCTCACCTGAGCCCAGGTATCCCTGGCGAGGGGTCAGGTAGGGGTGTCTGTCCTGTGAACATAGAGGTGAAACGACAGCAGTGACCGGCTCGTTGCCTGCTTTCCCAGTTAACCCAGTGCCTAGGAGGAGGTCGTGTTTCTGCACTGGATGTGCTTCCCAGGTAGGGCACGGACCTGGAGCCAGCCTGTGTTTCTCATGTTGTTTTTCTGATAACCCTTCCCCTCAGCCCCGTTATCTGCGGGAAGTGGCCTTGGGGCTGCGCTGGGCGGCAGGGACGCGACCGACAGACCCCTGCCCTGGGAAAGCTGTTCCATTCTGGCCCTGTGGTGACACACTGTACAAACAACCTGGCTTTTTGGATGTGATTGGAGCCTTCTGGGCATGGCACAGGTGGATTTGGGATGTGCTTATGGGCTGTGTGCTTTGGAGGTGGAATTGCTGCCCCAACCCTCGGTTTTGATGGAAGTCACCATGGTGTTTTTGGCTTCCTGCACAGCAGTGGACTCTTGGGTGATAGAGGGGCATGGCATCAGCTTCCTGAGCCTCCAGGCACTCCTCCCTCTCCCTTTTTACATTAACAACTGTGATTTTTGAGTCCTGAACAGTTCTTGTTTTTATTAATAGAGTGGAAAGTCTTGGAAACCGTTTGAAAGTTGAGTGTTTTCTTCAACTTTCCAAAGTTTGCTTTGGCACTACCTCTTCACTTGGGAACAGATAAATGTGAGATAGGCTCTTATTCTGAGGGCGAGTAATTGCATCGTGCCCCTCTGCGGGCAACCTTTGTGGCTGTGTGAAAAAGCCTTAGCTCTGTCAATAAATGCTTTCTCTGTGTGTGTTAACAGCAGCACGGAGTTAGTGCAATGTTCAAACTGTGTAATTGTACCAGGGTGACTGATTTATTACCACCCTCCCACCCCCAAAAAAAACCAAAGAAAAGGTCAAGAAAGACACCTTCCTTACTGTGTTTTTAAGTTGATTAACTCAACGAGAAGATCCATTGTGCTTCTGCAACAGGAAGCATTACAGATGTGTAAATCAAAGACAAACCATCAAGTTTTGCTGGCCTTAAAAAGTGGTTTGGCTTTTGTATACTTGTATGCTTGTCCTGGCAAGTTTTCAAAAACTATAAATAGATCACTGGGAAGTCCTTGGATAACAAAAATGCACTGCTTCTGATTGTTATAAATAAACTAATAAGAGATGCCTTGGTCTTGCAGCTCTTATTCTTTGGAGGAGTCCTTACTTGTGCATTTGGTTTGAAAGCGTCAGTTCCCGGGAGACAAGGGTATTTCCGTGGCACTGGGGTGCACTTTTGTGTCCAGCTGTAAATCTCCTGGAGATCTAATGCTCCCTGGGCTTGGTCTCTTGCAGATCTGTCTAATGTTCTCCCTGCTTGGATCTGTCTGAGCAAAATTGTTCAGTCTTTTCCAAGCTTTTCTTTTTGAATCCTTCATCTCCAGCTACTGATAGCAGAGGAATACCCAAGGCCAGGCTCGTTTCAGCATCATCCCAGTCAGTGCAGAGTCTCTCTGATGCCACTTGCACTAATACTACTTATTAGAAGACTGGCTGATACCCATCAGGCTGCTGTTGGGTATTATGTAGGATCAGAAGACTACAGCCTCTTTTCTGTATCACCTTCAAAGGGATGGAAGCCTAATGGAAACACTCTTCTTCCTCTAGGGAAGCACAGAGAATATGGCATTTTTGCTTCCTGAATGATGACAAATAATTTTTTTGCCTGCCAGACAGAAGCTGTCAGTACCTTGAGTGGGAAAGTCAAGGTAGATCTATCAATGCTGCTGTCCTGATTTTTGCTTCCCAAGGATCTGGCTGTAAAGGGAAGGGGATCAGTATGTTTGTGTGATCTCGTTCCAGGTGTGGACATGATACAATCTGAGTTGTCCCACAAGAGCAGTGTTGGCAAGCACTCTAAATATGGAAGGGATGAACTTCAGTCTGGAGTAGGGCCTTAAAAAAAAAAAAAAAAAGAGAGACTTTAAATGCAAAGATCTTGGAAAATGCATGCTCTAAACAGACCTTTCTTCCCACCCCTGACACTGTGTGAAAAAATGGTGAAACCCTTGTAAATAAAGTGTTGAGGGGAAAGCAGGACCATCAAACTGAAGTGCTGTGTGAACTTGTCGGACTTAACAGAGGTGTGAATACAAAGGAAGTGACGAGAAAAGCAAATGTTATAAGAAAGCCAAAACCAAGGCAACTTGATGTGGGGGTTTTTCCGTGATGATTTGTTAGGTCATACTGTCATGGTTTGGATGCCAGCAATTTGCCTTTTGGGAAGCTGTGGCAGACTTACAGAAAGATAATTAGCCAAAAGAATAGGGCTCAGTAGCACTTTGCAGTGCTCAAGACTTGCACCTCTGGAAGTTACTGCTTCTGTGTGAGTGTGAGATAAACTGAGGTCTTGGTTAATAGCCAGAAAGGAAAGGGTCTTCAGTCCACCAGCATTGTGGAGCTCCACTTCCTTTGGACAGGTTCACCAGAGATAAAAATCTGCCGTTTCTGTTCATGACGTGAGCTCGGCAGAGCACATGAGTAATAATAATCTGTTGCTAGGAACAGACTTCAGTTTACATGGAGAGGCCTCTGTGCAGGGAAAGTCTGAGAGTCCCTGAGTGGGTCATAAATAATCAGTGGCACTTCAAAGGAGGAAAAGTAAAAACAAGCGGTTGGAGATGCCATGCAAAGATGTCTGTAACTCCTATTGCAACACCCGTGGAAAGCCTGTAGCCAACATAATTGGGAAAATATGGGGCTTGTGGCTGCTAAGGCAAAGCCAGTGAAGCCAGGATTTACTAACAGTGGACTATAATATTCATGTACCGCTAGCTGGGCTTGTTTGCAAGGCAACTGCTGCTTTCAGCTTTGAGTGCATAACTGAGCTAATGTCACGCCATGGTTTTTCAAGATTGGCTCATGGGGAGGGCTGGGAGAGTACATCTGTGCAGGGACCTGTAAACTCTGGGGCTAAAAACACTCCAATCTGGGACAGTATGGAAATCACACCAACTAGTATACCTTGCCTCCTAAATACTGTGCGCACTTGTTTTGTACAAGTAACCCTAAACAATTAATGAAATACTTTTTTTTTCAATTTTAACTGTGGTTACATGCATTGTTTTGAAAATGGCAGTGGTTTCACTGTGAGGAGTGTACTGTGTATCTGCTGGGTTTTTTTCGTACTGTGAGACCTTGCCATCTGCAGTGCTTGGAGCAGCTGAAAAACAAGGTTTGCAAACCACCCTGATGTGAACTAATGTTAAGGCTATGAAATCCTTTCTAATGAATCCCCTAAATCCATCTGAACACATTTTTTCTGCCTTTCTTCTGAGACAAGAATGTCTTTATAAAGACTGTGCTTAAGAAGAGCATCTCTTAAGTCTCATTAGGACTTAAGCCTCACTGGAGACAAGGTATTTAAATCAGTGTTGTCTATGATGATAATGGCATGCAAAGCCTGGCTATGGTTGTTTTTAGGTTGACTCATTGAGATTTGCAAACCTCTACCTGCTCTTAGGTTTCTCTTGTATCAATGTGCCTGTTTGTATCTTAAAATCGGGGGTTTTTTTTGCACTCTGCTGGCTAATTTCAGCTGAATTTGGGAATGTAAGAAAAATTCAAGTTGAACTGATGTGATATGACTGTGCTGGTATAATTTCCACCAAAGCTTAGACGCCCGTTGTGGAGGTTGCTGGGGAGGGAAGGGAAGAAACGTTTGAGTCTCATGAGTGCCCTTGTTGTGGGAAAAGCTTTTGTTGATTATTGAGCCATTTAAGCTGCAGGTTGAGCCCAGGTGGTCAAGAATTTACTCCCTTGGAGAACAGCATGGAAAGCTTTCCCCTTGAGGACATTCCTTGTGCACCTTTCTTGTGTGACTTCTCCTGCCTTTAAGAAAAGATGAGCTTGCAGAAGAGCTCTGGTGCAATTAAGTTAATCCACAGGAAAGGAATCCATTGGAAATAAGGTCCCAGTGTTCCTGCAGCTGTCTTTGTGATACTTCACAGGTTATCCCAAGGTATAAGCAGTTAATGCTTTCCTGTGTTAAAGCTACCCTCCAGAGAGAGGGAAAGACAAGGTCATTCTCTTCACCCTCCCTTTTATCCCCACTGAAAAGGTGTCATTTGAAAGCACCTGATTTATTTTCAACACACTTCATGGAAGTGGAGGGTTTGATTTAGCTCTGCAGTTCATTGAGTTGTTTTGAAACAAAACAACTGACTTAAATATGAAGTTGAATAGATTATTGTTCCTGCTGCCTATGAAAAGCATTGCTGAGTTGTCTTAGCTGTAGCCTAATGGTTTTGGACTCTTCAGAGGCTGTATTGATGTAGTAACACTTGATATGCTTGATTTGAATGAAATTTGGGGTAGGGGGAAGGACAAAGTGACTGTCATATCGTCCCTGTATAATCCCTTCTCAGACAATCTGTACCTTATACCTTTTAAAGACGACTAATCCTTGCAGGTGTGTCCTCCAAGAGTGCGTGTGTCTCCCTTTCAAAGCAGCTGTGGAGTCTTCTCTTGGGGCAGGGTAAAATATATGTGCTGTGTTGAATGGTGAACTGAGGGTTTCAGGGACATGAAAACTTAAGCCTAAATTTACCTGGTATTAGCTGTGCATTTTCATGACCTCCACTGTGGGTTTGTTGAGTGGATGACTGTTCAAAGCAAAAAAAGTTCTGAAATTCCTATCCTTTGGGGAAGGAGGCCATAAATTGACTTTAAAAGAAAATAGGAGTGTATGCTTCTCTTCATTTATATGTGTTCTATGATCATGTGCTGTAATTTAATGCAATTAATTAACTTTAATTGAGTTGCTTGTTTTATTAACTCATGCTTTAAAGCTCAATATACTTTCTGCTTTGAAATGCTGGAAATTTTACTAGCTTCATCTACTTTGATGCTTAGAGATGTGAATTGAGATTGGGGTCCCATCACAGGAAGTGCAGTACAAGCACATAAAAGGAGATATTATGTACCCTTTGGATGCTGTAGCTGGCAAGGGATGGGAACAGAGGAGGAACAGTCACAGAAATGTTAAAAATATATTTTGTGTTGCTTATGAAACATCCATCCATGTTGTTCATGGCGTTTGCATATTTTTTACAAGTGGAATTTTAATGCCAAATCCTGCTCCCTTTCTCTGGTCTGTGGTCCCCGTGACTTTGCCATCATGCAAGTTAGGTGAACATGACTTGGCTCTGCCTGTGTCATCATTTCAAATTTGGATGCTTTGAATTTGAACAGATATGTGTATTTGGAATTTTTTTTTTCTGCTTTTGTGCCTTTAAAAGAAAATCCTTAAATAGTGTTTGGTTTAAAATAAAATGAAAAAAAAAATCAGAATAAACACATTAAAGAGGAAAAGAGCAATCATTGCCACTTATACTGAGAGTGTTCCCCAGAGCCAGAGGAATGTATCCATGTACACAGTTTTGGGGATGCCTTGCCTGTGGGTTATGCCAGTGTGGCAATGATGGGTGTTTCTAGTCCTGTTACTCTTTGTTTACATGGACACCCAATCTGAGTTAGAACTTTAGGTCAAGATTCAGGCAGGCCCATTGATTTCACTTGCAGATTCCCTACTGCCCAGGATTTACTATTTCTTCAGTGTCTCTGAAGGTCTGCCCTTCCAGTTGACCCCTGGAAAAGTCAATGAGGAGAGAATGCAACTAACTATTCCTGCGTCCTGGGAGCAAAAAGCTACAGATCTGATGATGGTGGTGGTTTGGATTTGGCTTACATACTTCCCATTTGGCTTATTTGTCATCATCTTCAATGTGATGATCAAAAAATCGAATTCAAGACTTACAGGGATACAAAAAAGACATGAAGGCCACCTGACATTTTGCATTTTCAGTCTTGGTGTTTGTATTGCTTAATCTTGAGAGAAAAAAAGGAGTTTCCCAGGAAAGATTGGATAACTTTGGGCCTATCATTACTGGGTTCTTGCTCAGTTCCTGTAAGAGCGCAGTATTTATCACAGAAGGCCAGGTTGAAAGGGACCTCAAGGACCATCTGGTCCAATACTTCGTGATAAAATCACAGTCCCAACAAGACAGCACAGCACCTTGTCCAGGCAAATTGTAACAGTGCCAGTGTTGGGAGAGGTTAATCCAGTGGCTGATTGTTCTCACTGTCAAAAATTTTCCTCTTGTGTCTTATCAAAATCTCCACAGCAGGAACTTGGACCTATCACCCCTCATCTTTTCACTGTGACTCCTTGTAAAAAGGGAGTTTCCATCCCCTTTGTAGCCATTCTTTAACTACTGGAACATGGTAATAAGGTCTCCCTTCAGACTTCTTTTCACGAAGCTGAACAAAACCAGTTTTCTCAGCCTTTCCTCCCAGTCTTTTGGTCATCTTTGTGGCTCTTCTCTCTCCAACCTGACCACATAATTTTTTGTGCATCCCAAACTGAACCCAGTATCCCAGGTGTGACCTGCCAAGTGCTGAGCAGAGTGGGATAATGACTTACATACCTCTATACCTTTACTGGTGATACACTTGTTGAGCTGCCCAGCATCTTGTTGGCTTTCTTGGCTGTTTAGAAATCTTATTTCCATCGTAACCTCAAGGCTTGGCTTATTTTTTCGTCTTGCTCTGATGCCTCCCAAAGATCAATTTAGTCCTTCCTGTTTTTGCTAGACAAAGCAAGCCGAACTCTTGTAAAATATGATTTTCTCTGGTTATCTGAAAAGGTCTCACCTTTATCTGCCCCAGCTGGAGCTCCACTTTCTTGAATCTGGTGCCTTGAGCTGGTAGCTGTAAGTTGGTGGTGACTTGCAGAAGTGCTGCCTCCTCACTGCAGCACTTGGAATCAGTGTAGGAGCTAATCCCTATTTCTCTGGAAAACCAGGGTCGTTTTTTCACCCTTTGTTCTTTCTGTGCCTTTGCTTGTCATCAGTAGAGTGATATTCCATGGTGGGAGGTTGGACTAGATGGTCCTTTCCAAACCGAACTGCTCTGTGATTCTAAATGTGGGCAGCAAGCCCTGGTCTCACGTAGGTGCTGTAATTGTGAATTGATTGATACTGGTGAAGTGTTCAGATGCCACTCAGGGTGGTGAGTGCCACAGAAAACCTTGTGAGGAGCTCAGTGATCCTGTCATCAGAGCAGCTCTTGGATAAACCGCAAGGACACCCATTGGTCAGGGTGCAGAAAACCCAATATTGAAGACCTCCTCATGAAATGCACATTGTCCTTTCTGTGCAGTGAAGGAGGCAGGGAGTGAGGAAAAGTAGTATGGAGTGGAGTAAACAAAGGCTGCCCCGTGATTCATGTGCACAGGGGAATGAATGTAAGAATTTCTCTGGCATTCTTTAATGTTGTTTCCTGACTCATCTATGCACGCCCTTTATTTTGACACAGATTTGGTGGATGAGTTATTAATATATGATGTGGAAATCCTAGTACTTCTGGTGAAAAGGTTACAGTTGTTTAGGTAACAAAGCTTGTTTAAGGGTGAGCCCTTATTTCATTTTCAGCTGAATTTCTTTTTGAGTTTGTTTAACTTTTAGATTATTCATAAAAATGAATATCTATCTTAAACATCCAGCTTTTCCCACAGTGGCAAAATGAACAATGTAGCTACTGCAGTACGGGGAACACTGTTAGTTTTTCAGGAAAGATAGAGCATGTAATTTTCTAAAGTTGCATTAGAGACTGGGGAAGAGGAAGAGGAAAATGGAGGAGATGGAAAAAGAAACTTCGTCACGTGTGTTGAGGAGTAACAAAGGTATCAGACAGGGAGAGCAGTTGCATTGATTCTCATATGATAACCACTGCTTTTTCATTTCACCCTAAACTTTGCAGAGTCTGCCTAAATTGTTTTCAATCTGCAACAATTTTGCAGGCAGGCAGGGAGATCTGAAAGTACAAAGATTACAAAGGTGAGGTTTGGCAGCTACAAGTCTGCAAAAGGCACTGTGAGCCTCTGTTGCCTTGGCTTTCTCAAGGAAAGCAACTGTTTGAATTTTCCTAATCCTAGTGCTTTTGTTTTCATGGCAAGACCCACGGGGATCCATAGTTTGTGTTGGCCACCATTAAAAAAGAGTCCAAGGACCAATGCTGGGAATCCTGCAGTAGGAAGAGTTGCTTTACTCTGTACAAACTAAGGAAACAGCTGAGCAGGGGAAGAAAACCCAAAACAAATTGCATGTCTTGGTGCCACGTCACCATTGAACATCATCAATTCTTATGTAACACTGGACTGATTTTTGTGTTTTTTTAAATATAATTTCAGTTTGGAAATCGATTAAAGAATCTCCATAGAATTCAGTATGGCATCTACACAGTCATCTGCCTCAACAGAGGAGCAGGCTTCCTCTGAAATAGATGATCTCCAGCTGTCACTGCAAGGTAAGTGACTCTGGCTTTCTCTGGCTTTTTAATTTAGATTTTTGTCAAAAATCTGTGGTTGGGTGTGCAAGTTAAAGGGAATTCTGAGAAATTTGTGTAAACTTGTGATGGGTGTAGTTAGTGCTTCAGGTGTTGGTGCTGCTTTGCAGCTGTTTGTGTGTTTCATGGGAGACACTTGAGCAGTGAAATGAAAGAGAGCAGCTCTCATAGTACTTCCCGCTGGTATTTTCAGAGCTGTTGCCTATTTTTTTTTCTTTTTTTACAGATGTACTCATGGTTCTTGTGTTTTGTTACTTGGAATACATGTGTCTGTAACTTTTTCCAGAGGAACCACCAGCATGAAAACAGTGAAGCCATTTAATCAGTTTCCTTGTTTTCAATTTTTTGACAATTAGCTGTTTGCATTAAGCTGTCTTAATGAAGCTGTTCAGTGCTACCTTATTTTATTTGTTTTTCTGTTTTTACTGCTGCATCCCCTGCAAGTGGACATCATTTTTGTGGCTTCTAAACAATTTTCTTATGGGTTACAGTCTTTCATCCTTATTTACCATGAGTTATAACTCATTAAGGTAGTCCCCACTGGATGATTTTTAATTGTTCCCATTTAATGACATCTACCTTGACAGTTAAGTGATGATGGGTGCATCCAAGCTGGCCTCCCAGATAGGATTTTTGGGTTTTCCTTAGTCACATGTTGAATTTCCTTCTCTAAGCATTTTTTGGCAAGGTTGACTTTCCTCTGAACATATTTATGGAGGCCATCAAGAAGGCCAGACCAGGCAGCAGAGGACTATCCCTGATGCAAAGCAGTATTTTAATGTCTCTAGAGCCTGGTTAGTCTACAACACATGGGCTAACTCATGTTTCCACAGAGATATTTCTCTTAAATCACTTGCAATGAAATTGCTACAGTGCTTAGTTGGGAGAAAATATGTTTAAAACAGATGGTGCAAAAGAATACTCTGCCAAGTCACTTGTATGATCTGTATTTGCACTAACATTGTCACTGGAGCCATGTGCTGTGACGACTGAGTGTTAACAGTGGTCTAAAGCCAAGAGTCTTTAATGGTGAATTTTCTTCCCTTTTGCTTCAGAATTGTATTTTCAGGAGAACAAGCAGAAAGCTGGAGCAGACAGGAGCTGGTCTGCCTGCTGTACCCAGCACAGCTTGGCAGACGCACATTTGTTGTGCCAGTCAAACTCAGCCCTTGGTGGAAAGACTGGGAGGGCTCTTGTTGGGAAACAGGTTTGGAAAACACTCTGTAGCTTTAAGGCAGAATTAAATTTACATGCAGTTTTGGGAGAGGGTTTCACTTGGAAATGCATCGTGTTTTTTCTGAAAAGTCAAATTGGTGTTGGTGCTGAGTTTTTTGGTCAGTATCTCATTGAAGGAGCCCAGCTCAGTAAAATGGCAATGACTGTATTTCTTTGCTGCAATAATTTGAGCTCCTAGATTATACTGGAATGAACACACTGCAAATCTGGGGCCAAGATGTCTGTGCCTGGCTGTTGTAAAACATCCAGAGACATCCCTTAGAAGTGACATAAGCAACTTTTGTGATGATTAAAGATACAACAAGCAGTACTGACACGTTCTGTCTGTGGAGCTGTGGCGCTGCAGCATCTGCTCAGGGTCAAACAGGCAAATGGCAATACAGCTGTGAGGCAGCACCAGAGACACGCTCCCTGACATGATGGGTGGGAGCCATTAGTAGCTCTACTTGCAGACCTATGGTAGCAAAAGTCAAGGAAGAATAATAGGGTCTCTTAAGGAAGCAGGTCTTTCCATTAACAGGAATGTTGGGATGAGATTTGCGAAGCAGTCGGGCTTTTTGATTGCTTTAAATCTTCAGGTGCACCTGGAGATGTTTTATGGAAATCTCAGATTCAAGGAACAGCTGCTCATAACTGTCAGAAAAGCAGCTTACACTTTGTGTGACTGAAGATGGATGTGAAATTTATGATCTGCTTTTCAAATTGCCAGAGTATGGCTTCAAAGAATATGTCCAACACTGTATAATAGTATTACAGGAGACATACATAAAGAGGGAAAAAGCAGGAGTGAGATCTAGTCTGAATGGAGTCTAGATGTTGCACATATTTTAATCTACGTTTTAATTCTTTGTGATCCAGTCTCCCATTAATCCTGAAAGGCATCCAGTGAGGATAGAGCACTTGTCTAGTCTGGTCAATTAGGACAAGATCAACTTAATGTGTCAGCTTTTTTTAGTCATATAACTCTGGGAAGTTTATGCCTAAAAAAATGTAACAAAATGGTTAGCTTTCTTTTTTTTTTAACCTTCTCTACCATATGTAGGTGTGTGATTTTAAATATGTTTGACTGTGATTTTACTTAGTCCTTTGTGAGAAGGAGAGCACTTTGGGGAAGAAAAAGGAGGAAAGGGGAAAAACAACCTCCTTTAAGTAATTAGTGAAGAGGTTACTACTTAGTAGCTCTCATTATTATAGAATTCCTAATAAATTATTGCTAATGGCTTAATAGTATAAAATCTTGATTTAGTGGAGTTTGTTATTGTATTTTTAGTGTTAAGGGGTGAACATTACTTACCTTTATAGTGTTTGGCCCAGAAGATGTCATAAAGAAATTCACTGGAAAATAGATAATCTAACTGTGTTCTCAGTGCATCTTTCTTGTCAATTATTTTATGGAGATTTAATGAAACTTGGAAAAGATGAAGAAAATAGGTAAAGAAAGCAATATGTTTTCTAATACTCCTATCTTTAAATGTTTTCAAATGATGAAGCTAGTCACAAAATCATGAGGTTGAAGTAAAAAGCTGGAAGAATATAAACCCTTATATAGGTATCCTTTCAGATTTGTGTCTTGACCTTTAACCTTTACCAATTTTCAAGCTGAGCTCCAGAGAGTAATAGTTACCCCCTCCCTCCCTGCTGAGAAGATGGAAATTGTTATGAAAATGCATGACATCAGGACTTCAGAGGCTTCTTTTATTTTCTCTTTCACTTTCCTCTGTCCAAGATGTTATAATAAAATTAAATCAGATTAAGATCAACATTATCTGTGCTGTTTCCATCGGGATCTTTCTGCTTTCTCCCAGTCTTCTGATGCAGCACATCTTAAGAGCAGCTGCAAACCTTCTTGCGTCCTTGCACAGCCATGGAGAAGTGCAGGTGAAAAGCCTGGAGCTGGACCTGTTACAGGTAGATGCAGTGAGGGAATAGTAAAGGGAAGGCTTTCTCTTACCAGACAGGCTGCAAACATTTTGGTGGACAGAGGATTCTTGCTAGGGAGATGCTCCATGGTGCCACAAACCATCTTTGAAACCTAAAGCCACGTTTTCTCCAAGAAGGAGCAGGCAGGAGCTCGGGGCTTGGCTTTCAATGAGCGTGGGAGGAATAAAACAGGATCCCTGTCCTGTGTCTCCTCCTCCTGTTTTTCCCTCCCAGCACTGTGTTACAGGGTGGCCCCAGAGAGGGGTCCAGCCTGGTGCTCAGCCTTGTCTAAGTTGGGGAGGCACAGTCAATATCCAGAACTGTTTTCAGCTGCTTGAGATGAGGAGGTAGGTCATCTCCTTGGTAAGACAAGGGCTTTGTGGCTGTGCTTGAGAGCTGTTGGAGGGAGAACTACTCTTTGCTGATGAGCAAGAGTGTGGTATTGCAGCAAGGGGAATGTGCCATCTCATGGAGCAGGTTACAGCAGAGGGTGAAAAGGCTTTGTGTCAGTCTGGATGGGCATTATATTTGCTTGCAGAATGAAAATCTTTTTACCTCTGGGAAGATCCAACCTCCACTCTCCCTCCCAGGCACAAATCCTTCCTCTGTCTTCTCTCCATGTGTGGTGCTTCCCACCAGGCTTGTACAGAGCTCTTTTCCCTTTTCTTTACATGCTTCCTCAGCTAATTCAAACACCAGAGAGTGTGTTTTAGCTGTTGGAGTTTGGGGCATGTACTTATTCTTCGACTGTTTAATTAACTGCAGGGGTCCTAATTTTTGGTTCCACTTGTTAATCCATGTCTGTGTGTTACTGTTTATTACTGTAACACAAAGGATGATCATATAGGAATGTGGTTGCTAAAACTGAAGAGAACTTTTGAAGAGGGTTTAATGATATAAGTGAATGATGCAATTTTCATGCAGATGTCTAATCCTGTATGAATGATTTCTCAAGTGAAATTGAAAATAGGTACATATGTATGGATAGGTTTTGCTGTGCAACTTGTAGTGGATTGTACTTATCTCTGAGCAAAGGTCTTTTTTATTGAGACCCTCTCAATTCATCCTGGTGTTTTTTTGTTGTGTGTCTCATCTGTTGGGGGCACTCGCTTATTACAGTGCTGCCTTTCCCCCCCCCACCTTTAACCAAAATGATCAAAAAAGTCCATTACAAGTTTATTATGATTTTTCAAGGGTGACTTTTACAAACTGAAAAGCTCCCTTAGGAGCTGTATGGCAATTTGTGCCTGGTCTGTGGTGCCTGGTGCCCAGCAGGGAGAGGGGCTGCCCTGCAGTTCCCATCACTCTCGGCTTCCTGGCATGTGACGAGGCTGGTGGCACAACTGACACATGACCCTACCTTAAAAAAAAAAATCAGTCATGGGTATTTTTATCCCTTTCACATGCCTAGTATAAAAAAAATACAGTATTTAGTTGCAGAAATGTGTTCCCTGGTAGATAAATTTCAATTTTTTAAAGGCATTATCAGATGCATAACTGGTTAAAAACAGGCATTAAAGTGCCTAAGGAGTGGATGGCTTCTGAGGCACCTTCAAAGGGCACTGGAGGCCACTACATTCAGATCCCTGGACACTGGATTTTCTTCAAAACGTTAGAAAAGCCACTAAAGCCCTTATCTTTAAAAGCATGTTGATATCTAAATGATGTGACTTAGTACCTGTAAGAATCTAACCTGCAGACTCTGTCTATGCCCCCAGTACAGCAGTGCCTCCCTGGAGGGGCTGCTGTGGAGTAAAGACAGTGGTGATGCAGAGCAGAGCTGCTCCAGCATGCTGGCAATAAGAAAAGCAAAAGGGTTTAAGAAAGCCAGGAGGGCAACACTTGGTATGAACGTGCAGCAATTCAGGTAAATTGGACACTCTGCTTTCAAAAGGAAAAGGAGGTTGAAAGGAATAGTGTAGAAAGCCAAGTTTGCACTTGCTGCACAGATGTGGTAATAGTGATTTAGTTCATATTTACCCAGTATTTGGATTTGAAAGGATTCATTCCTGCAGAAATATTTTCGTCACCTTCACTGAGCTTTGGATAACTTCTCAATCTCTGCAAAAAATACTTGTTTTTTTAATTGCTTAACACGATGTTGCTGAACATAAATACTGGAAATAACTCTTTCCCTGGCTTTCCTGTCTGCAGAAAATGAAAGTCTGACTGGGTGGAAGGGAAATGACTATACAAAGGGCTCAGGGGAGAATTGCTCACCCTTTCTATGGGCTGGCAAGTAGTTAATGATTCCTCTGATGGTTCTATTCATTTACAGAATGTGCCTGCTTGGTGTGTTAGCTCACACCACCAGTGCTGTCTTGAAGGAGCTCTCCCAGTTCTCTCTGCTGACCATGCTTTTGGTTCATTTTTCTGAGCAATCAGGGAGTGTAGAAAAGGTTCTTTTTGATTAAACTTAAATGCTCCAAAAGGTGCTGTGGCTGTCCGTGGGCATTGGGGCTGGAGTTAGTCCAATATCTATCACCTTTCTTCCCTGTGCACATGGTAGGTACTCTGCCTGGTGAACACCAGCTTTTTGATCTGCTGATCTGTTCCTGATGAGCTCCCCTGCTTGTTATTGGAAATGTGGCCTCAGCTGACCCCAGTGGTGAAAGGAAGATATAAAAATATTGTACACAAGTGGTAATTCCTTCTGGTGAAGCAGCGATGGGAAGATGACAGAAAGGCTTGTGCTCATTAATTTCAAATTATTTCTTCACATGGTTTATTTTTTCAAAGAAAAAAGCCATACAGTTGTCAATTGTTCAGTGGCAGCAATACCCCAGCCCTTGTGACAGAGGAAAACCCCTTTGCTCTGTGGAGGCAGTGTTTGATGAGTGTGGACAGACAGGCTGCATCTGTTCTGTCATGATTTGCTTCCCCCAGCTTGCTGCCGAGGGAGGAGGAGACGGTGCTTTCCCTGGAGCTGCCCTTCTCCTGCCTCAGGAAGGGAGGCACAAAAGGCAGCAGAAGAGAAGAGACTTATTTTAAGCCTGTGTTTTCTTTCTGTATCACCGTTAAAGGAAGGCTGAGAGTAAAACAGTGGCTGGCAGTGCTTCTGCTCTCCTCTTCCTTCTGGGGGAGTTCAGCACTGACGTGGTCCCTGCTGTGTCCTCGTAATGATTGGTCTGGTTTGTACCACTTGTTGGTAGCTCATTACTGAGTAAAACAGTCATTGTCCAGCAGTGTGTATTGATTTTTGGGTAGCCTACGTGACACGTTGCTTGTATGTGGTATTCCCCCCTGAGGTGTTGTTACCACAGGGTGATACGTGATAGATTCTGGGTACTTTCAGAAAAGCAGGTTCTTATTTTGTTGGATCAGATCCACTTCTTGAGTTGGCGAGTTTTGACCCAAAGGAAAGGAATGATCAGGGGTTTGTTTGACGGCTTTTTCTATTCTGGGTCAGTGACATTTTGAAAACTAGGGCAAGAGAAAACCAAGGTCACTTAGAGCCCTATGAAAAGGCCTAACAAAGAATCCATTCACTCTCATAAAAATAAAAATCTGTATTAATTAACCACGTGGTGTAGAGATAAGAACTGGAGAGCGTGATTAAATCATTAGCGCCTCTGAGCAGTAGTGTTGGAGGGGAGCTGGGAGGGAAAACACACTCAGCCTGAAAATTGCAATACGACGCCTGCCACGGTGCCAGAAGCACATCTGCATCGAGCTGTGTGTGGTGTGGCCTGCCTGGAAACACTGACTGCTCACCACGGTCTGGGGAGATGTTGGCAAGCGTGGAGTTTTGTTATTCATTCAGGAGAGGAGAGTCTATTATTATTTATTTTGGTAGGAAAATAAGGCACATTGCAGCTGAGGCAGCAGGTGCTTGGAGGGCAGCCTGGTGGGCTGCATTAGGCAGTGGCTGTAGGCACTGTAGTGGAGGGTTTAAAGTGTTCTTAGGTGTGTGCTGTGAAGTTACCGTGTTGTACTTCCTCCAGGTAAGACACTTTCTGAGAGCTGCCCATGTGAATCAACACTTGCAGTATCTGGTCCATATTGCATAATGAAGCATGTCAATATGGATGTCAACCAAAACAAGACCAAGTGTCTCGTCCTAACCATCTTTCTGTATCTGGCCCCAAATGCAAGTTCTCCGAATCAGTAGCAGTAGTGTGTGTTTGGCAAGAGCTGCAGCTGCAGGAGTCACTGGCACCAGTGGTCAATATTTGCTTCTATCCCTTTCCAAGTGCTCGAGCAATGCCAGCCTTGCCTGCCTGATAAAATGGAGCGCAGCTACTCAGTAATTGCTTGTTGAGTAATTGGAATGGCTCCCACATGGTGTTTAACCAAAGGGTGTGGTTGGGTCCTGTTCTAACATGCAGCCAGTATCTCCACGCTATTTTTGTCCTCCCTGTGAGTGTTGTGGTGTTGTTTGGTCTGTGTGGCATGTTTGCACTTACTTCCTGTTCCCCTAATAAAACTCAATTTTGTCGTGTTTTTGTCTGCATCTTTAAGATTGCCTTTATCTTACTGTTCAGCACAATCTCTGTGATGCTTATAAAGAAGTAAAACAGTGCAGCAAGCAGGGGAAATGGGCTGCTTCGTGCTCCAAAAGGACCAGAGAGGATGGCTGTTGAAAGATGCCTTAGCTACGGGATGCAAAGCAGTCCTTGATGCACACAATGCATACATGTTTTTGTTGCCACTCACCCTCCCAGTGAAGCTGGAGGAGGCATGTGGGGCTGGGAGCAGAAGGCTAGGTTGTCCTCAAGAGAATTGCTGTGCTTTGTGAGCTGATGAAACTCCTTCAGGCCATTTTTGATGATGAAAAGACAGCCGCGACTGTGGTTTGTGTTTGCAAATTCCCAGAGTGTAGTAAAGTGTGGGACGTTTTCCTCTTGAGTGGCATTTCCATTTTCAGGGCCAGAGCAGTCAACATTTTTGTTTTTCCCCAAGGGCTTGATATTTTTGGTGCCCTTCATCCTGCCCAGCCTACCAAAACATACGTATCTATTCCTGTGTGTTGCTTTACAATGTCAAACTTACATTCAATTACTCTCATGTGCAAGAGCTTTTGGAGGCAGAGAAGATGGTCTGCTCCTGTTCTGTCTCCCAGATTTGTTTCTCTGAGCAAGTCAATGGCCTGGTCACTGTCCAGCTGCCTCTCCCGTGCAATGGGAGGATTTACCCTGACTGGGAAGTGGGCAGGGAGTACCCCTGCAGCTGCTGTGCCCACCCTCTCCCTCCGTGGGCCATGCACACTGCTGGAGCACCCACAGCACCCCAGGGAGCTGCCTTGAGGCCGCGGAGCACAACGTGCACGAGCCTCTCTTGTTCTCCCACCAGGACCCTGGATCAGCATCCCCTGGTCCATCTGCCTCCTTGCACATGGGAATTCCAAGCCCCTGTGTCACCATGACCCTCTGCTCCAGTTGCCTCACACAGCCCCTCTGGCAACCAGAACATCAGCTCTCCTAACTGTGTGGTCTGGCTCTCCTCAGCTCGTAGTCCATTTGACCTGTTTTTTAAAGCCTGGGCTGTTAACAACCAGTGCAGCCTTTTGGGTGTTTCTTCCAGTGGAGAAGGCAGGGATTGACCACCTTTCTGCAGCTCCAGGCAGGTCCCTGGTGGAGATGCTGCTGCTTTTTGACCTGTTTTTGGGAAGTTTGCCCCAGTGCTTGCAGTCAAGGCTGTTGCGGAAAGGGAGAGAAGAAGGATTTTGTGTTCAGGCTTGTTTCCATGAGCCTTTGGGAAGGCTGCTGGTGCCATGGGAGTCTATAAGCTGAGGGATCAGCACTGCCAGCTATCACCTCAGACCTGTGTGCAGACATCCAGCTCCTAGGGATGTATGATTGGTATTTGTGGTGTGTCATGGGAATGGGGTGGCTTTTGGGGAGGGAGATGATCTGGGGAGTCGTATAATCCACTGACCATGACCAGGGAGCTGGTCTGGTCTGACTCTGCTGCTCACCCTCTGCTTCACCTTTCAGGTGAACTGGTCTTTTTTTTCACCTCTTGAGTTTCAAGATCTATCTTGTACTGATTATGGTCCAGAATCTATTAAGGAACATTTAGGAAGGGGCAGAGCTATTGTAGATACACTTCTCTGTCAAATAATGCGTTCACACCACTGCTTGTATTTGCTGAGCTTCTGAGGAAACCTTCATTAGTTTCTCTTCGCTGCATCCCCTGGACTGTACTTGATGGTTGTAGAGGTCTTTGCAGTATCAACTCTGCAAGCAAGAAAAGATCAGCTCTAAAAGAAGAGCTGAGAAAAACTGATAATAAATAGTAACAGAATATGTGGAAGAATAGACCTTAGGTTTGAGATGAATGCCATACTTTAATCTTTTTGAGAAGGAGAAATAAAAACAGTTTGTTTTTTCCATTAACAGATTTTTTTTCCTTTTTCTTCTTTTTCTTTTTTTTTTTTTTAATTTCCCAGTGCAGCGAGAGTTTACACAGAAGAAAACCTTCACTAGTTGGATAAATTCAATATTGGCAAAGGTAAGAATGGGATTGTTTAGCAAAGACATGCCTTTTGCCTTTTTGATTCAGATGTGCTGTATGGAGAATGAATTTTTAGGAATAAACAAAATTAGTACGAGGTTCTTCCTGCACTGGATGGAAAAAGTAGCCCCTGGAAAGCATTTGTTTAGTAAGTGAAACAGCAGTGTGTTGGTGAATGTCCAAGAACGTTTTAAGTAGATGACACTCTTCCTTCCTCATGTGGTAAAACTTGTGGTGGACTGTGGCACATGTCTTGAGGTTTTATGAGTTTCTGTATTTACACTTAGTTTTACTGTGATTAGGTAAGTGTTATTCTATTACACAATCCAAGAACATGAGTTTAAGGAGGTGACCTGAGTGACTGGTGAGTATTAAGACAAACCACATGGTAGCATAGGCACTCTTTAAGCTTTCACAAAACAGCTCCTGCAGGTGTGCTGGGGCTCTGACTTGCTCAAGTAAGAAAGAATAATCCAATTTTGGTCCCTCCCTGAGCAGAATATGCTAAGTTTGTGATAAGTTTGTGTTGTGTTGACCACAAGTGGCTGAAAAGAGGTTTAGTTATGTAGCTTTATACTCAATTTTGTACTTGGGCTATATTGATTATGATCTCAAAATATGAATTAACTGCTTTGTTGAGCTTTCCCTTTCTCAAAATTTTAGGGTCTTTTGCAACATGCTTTCTTGAAAAATGTAAATATTTGGAAGTGAAACCTAAAATAACCCTTATAAAACATAGAGACAGGGCTAATGATAATAAGACACAAACATAATAATGGCTTAGAAGAAGCAGGATATGGGTGATTAGATGCAGGATTTTTATTCCAGATTAATGAAAAAATAAAGGATGCTAAACATTTTTTAACAGAGTAATCTGTGGTGTTTTGTAGTGTGTTGAATTCAAAATCACAAAAGATAAAAATATGTTTTGCAGCACACACCTCCTTCTGTTATCTCAGACCTGTATACAGACATACAGCAAGGACATTTACTTCTGGATCTGTTGGAAGTGCTTTCAGGTCAACATCTGGTAAGGCTGAGTAATAAAAATATTACCTCAATCCTTTGTCAAACCCAGCAAAGATTTCTGGATAAGCTTAATTGTAACCATATGAATGATCCCTCTGGAGTCATAGAGCTAGTTGCAAGTACCTTATTTTTACACCACTGACTCTCAAACACACTGAAATATGTTGATCCAAAGGAATTGATGAATTCTTGAAGGACTTCCTGTATCAAAATGTAGAATAAAATTAATTTTTACAGTGGAGGACATAACCTGTTCTTTTTCCTTTGCAGCCACGGGAAAAAGGGTTTAATACCTTCCAGTGTAGAAGTAATATAGAAAATGCTTTGACATTTTTAAAGAGCAGATCAGTGAGTATTAACTTCAAAATTCACAACTAAAGCCAGTTTAGCTGGTGGAACATTTTCTTTGTTAACAATGATCCCTTTTTTTCCCTCCTTAGCTGAAGCTCATAAATATTCATGTTGCTGACATTATCGAAGGAAAACCTTCCATTGTGCTTGGCCTAATCTGGACCATTATATTTCATTTTCATGTAAGTATTTCAGCGATGCAAGAGTTTCAGTAGAGGAAAAAAGCACAAAAATGTGTTATGTGATTGCCAAATGAGATGAATAAATATAAAGCAAAAGGTTATTTTCTGACATCTGACAGTGACAGCTCAAGGAGGAGAGATGCACCAGTGCTGCTTCACCAGTGCAGTGATGAGCAGTATGTAGCTGCAAATGGTAGGAAGGAAAGACTGCAATTTTTCTTGAATTACTAAGTTAAAAAATAGACTAAACCTTGCCTGTCTAAGGCCTGTATTGATTAAACTCCAGGTGGAGCAAGTAGTGTGAAGTTGCTCATGTCCATCTCCCTCAGAGGGAGCCCCACTCTTCAGTGTTTACTGTGCTTACAATATACAATTCTTGCTATTATTTTTTTCAGTACTAGGTACCCGAAATAACACAAAGACTGTCATAATCATGTTCCTTCTACAATAAGAAGCTAAGAAACAAAGTTTTCCAACAGTGTTTAGCCCATATTTTTTGTGGTGGAGGTACTTAGGTGCCGCAGGTTCTTATGCTGCACCATAGCCTGTGCAGTACCTTTTTACTTAAACCAAGCTTCTCTAACCAAATGTAGACCTCTGAGGTCTGACAGATAGGTTTTCCTGCACCCTGTGTGAGCAGGCAAAATCTGAGCTTGTCTAATACGTGCCACAGTTGACAGCAGAAAGCAGCTGCCAGGAGCTGCTGCCGCTGGTAGGAGTGAAAACTGAGTGAGAAGGTCCCTTCGTGTCATTGCTGCTACCCACAGTGTAAAGGGGAATTCTTTGAGTGAATATACCCTGCCAAAAATGGCCTAAAGATAGGAATTCAGCACGAAATAGTTTGGATTGTACAGACTGAAAAGCCTGATCTGATTTTGGGGAACAGGGAAAGTGCTGTTACAGCTGTGACCGAGTCCTTTCTTAGTGATGTTCTGTCATTGATGTCCTGGTAATTTTTCACTGAAGCCTGACAAAGTCTCCCCTCATCTCTGATAGATTGAAGAACTGGCCAGGACACTTGCTTGTACTTACAATCAGCCTTCACTTGATTGTTCAAGTGCTGTTGACTCCTCTCCAAAGACAAGCAGATCAGCTAAAAAAAGTGCTAAAATTAAGGAACGCTGGAAGATGTCTGCTACGAAGGCTCTGTTGTTGTGGGCAAAAGAGCAGTGTTCACTGTAAGTTCTATCCAAGACTCATAAATAGTATGCTGCACTTTGTATGACTGATTTCCTCTGAACGTGGGGATATTTTAATAATGCTTAGTGACAGCTTAGCAGAAAATGCTTTAAGTTTCAGATGTGGTTACCAGTACTTTTAGCATCAATCAGACCCTAAAAGTTTTGACATGAGCCTTTTTAATATAAAAAAGTGAAGCTCGTCTTATAATAAAATCCAAAGTAATTTGGGTTGTTTGGCTTTTCTTGTTTTAGGGGCTTCTGTCTCATAAATCTAGTGGAATGTTTAAATGATTTGCTAGTTTTAATCCTTATGGTTGGCAGGGGTTCACAAAGTTTCAATAATTAATTTTTTTTCAGATGAAAAACGTAGCTGTTCTAAAATTCCCACATCTCATGTCTTTCTGTCAAAGCAGTGCATGTTCCCCAAGAAGGATCTTAATCCTGCAGGTCCTAGTCCCTGATTCTAAGAAGATATTTGCTTATGCTTGGTGTACAGATAGCAGTGTTGCTTTCAGAGGGAGTATTCACAGCACACAGTCTGCAGCAGACACAGATATTTCTTGCAAGGAGCAAATTTTCTGCCTCTTACATTTTTTTTCAAGGGCTGCTGCTTCAGTCCAGGGTCTTTCAAATATGTTTTACAGTGATGTCAGCCCTTTCTCTCCAGCTCTTTGGTTGCTTTATGTTCTAATAACATCCTACTAATATCCCATGTTATTACTGGGAGATAAAGGCCTTCATCAGCACATCAGACACTTTCTTCTAGGAGAATGGAACTGAAGTTTGCCTTTTAGCTGTCTCTTATCAGAACAAGATTAATTGGCACATAAAAACCATCTCTTTATCCATTTAATCTTCCTCTTTCTTTTGCCTGTTTTTAAGCAATATTGCTGTCTGGTTTGCAGTATGGTTTCTGAACTGTCATTACGTTGAATTATTTTGTTAAAAGTGAATCCTGTAGTTTTTGATAAAGAAAGAAAACTTTTAAGTCCTGGCCCATTGTTTTGTAACTAAATTTGGTCATCCTAAATCCCACATGTTTTCTATGCCATAACATACTTATAATACACAGGCTGGTTTTGGAAAGTTGTCCCAGAATTGACTGTGACTTGCTGGGCACCTCACAGCACTGTCCAGGCACCGCTTAATAGAAGATGTTTTAAAGGCACTAAATTAAATAAGAGAAAAAGAAATATATTCCTGTGGTAATACATCGCTTTTAAGGTCTGAATTGTCTAAAATGCCAGGGTTGATTGCAGTTCTTGGTGTCCTTACAATTTCCTGCCTGTTCTGCAGTGCTTTGCTTATTGTTTTTTCATCCCACAGAATGCATAGATACTGAGCAGGAAGGTGATGTTCATAAAGGGTATTGGATCAGCAAGGCTTTATCTTCAGATTGCAACGTAAGACCAAAAAAAACCAGTAATTTTTCAAAAATAATATAAAAACATAATTCTAGTGATTGGTAGAATTGGCTGTACTGTTGTCTGGCCCTTCTGCAGAAGTTCAGTGGCAAGGTTCTCTCAAATTTGATTCACACTCCATTTTACTAAACTTCTATTTTATTTCTAAATTTGTACTTTTAGCCTGTTTCCTCAGAAGGTCTAACATTTTGTTTCCACTGGTTTTCGGGGTAGGCACGGCTCTATCAACGTGACTGACTTCAAGTCCAGCTGGCGGAGCGGACTGGCCTTCTTAGCCATCATCCAAACCTTACGGCCGGGGCTCGTGGATCTGGAGAAGGCAAGAGCGAGAAGCAATAAAGAAAACCTGAAAGAGGCTTTCAGAATTGCAGAACTGGAGCTGAATATCCCACGGCTTCTTGAGCCAGAAGGTAAAGGATCAGCGTTTTCTAAATCTTCGTTATCAAGAATAAGATTATTATAATCCTGTACGTCTTGAATTGTAAGACAGGATGAAGTAAGACTGTGCTTAGGTCTGAAATGGATCAGTGATCTTTACTGTAGTGCTCAAACCTCAGGTTCTTTATTTTATAGCATCAGCTGTACTTAGGAATTGTATGATCTTTGAATTGGCAGCAATCACAGGAACAATGTGCAGAAAAAAGGATGCGAAGCATTCCTGTTCATGGGAGAAACTTTTTTATTAGCTAATCATGTTATAGTAAAATATTCCCAAGGAAAAAATGTTCATTACATATTAATTTCTGTCAATGGTATGTTGAGCTGTTGCAAAATAAACATGTTTATGGTAATGTGTTTTAATGACTGCAGCGTAGTGTGTAATTATGTGATCAGGCCTAGGAGGCTGCATAATTATGTAAATGCTGTATTGGCTCTTGTAGATGTTGACATTATGAATCCAGATGAAAAATCAATCATGACTTATGTGGCTCAGTTTTTGCAATACTCCAAGAATTTGCCTGAGTCTGAGGAGGACATGCAGGTATGTCATGGGGTTTATCACTGGGACACTTTTAAATGAATGTACATTGTGGGTGCCAAGACTACCAGTGCTTTATTTGCCCAGTTTATAATCAGAGTCAGTAACAGATAGAAGCTTCTGATTCTGCTACTGACAGGACTCAGTTGACTTGAACCTTGTGATGCTCCTGAGTGGTAGAAAAGACTCCATGTTACAGAGTTTTGATCATTCAGGGGGAATTGCTATACAGGTTATCTTATTTTTTTTCATTTAACTGTTACAGATGACATTTTCAAGTTTGGCTGTCTTCAGCTGTGCTCTGAGGTCTGTGTAAATATTTGGTCAGAGACAGATTTGCAAACACACAGAACAACCAGTTTTAAATGTAGTGGCTGACGTATCAAGTGGACAAAAGTTGTCACTCACAGATCACACTGACTAGAAAACCACATTTTCTATTCTCTCTATTCTCCTATAGGAATTTACGTATTAAATGGTTATTCACTTATTTCCTTACTGATAATCTCCTTTTAGCAGGGCTACAGTCAGGCACTTCTTTTTGATGCATTTACATATTCACCTGCCAGGTTTAGAACTTTGACCGTGCTCTGTAATAATGCCTGACCCAAAATTCATCGGGTCCCCAGGAATTTGTTTTTCAGAAGCTTTGAACAGACTCTATCATATGCTCAACGAGTGTTGTTTTATGGCACAATGTAAATTAAAAACAAGGCTTGCAAAATGGAAAAATGAAATTTTCTGCTCTAATTACCAGGAAAGAGTAAGAGAGGCCCTGGGCTGGTTGGCTGCACAGGAGAAGAAGTTAGCAAAGCTGCTGATTGACACAGAGAATGAAGCATATTACCAGAAGTCCAAAGTAAGTTGCATTTCATACTTAACTGCTTCTGTGAAAAGCTGTTTGTGGGAGTAGTTTTAATATTTTTCATCTTCATTGCTTAAACTGAAGTATTAAATAAACTTTGAAACAAAAGTTGGAAGTCTGACGATGAATTTGGTAAATGTGATTGAAGGAAAGGTAGGATAAAATTCTTTCTATTATGAGAAAGATACATATTGCTTGGTTTCTGAGCAGAGCAAGTTTCTTTTGGAGGGAGTAATGTAGTGTCTTAATTGATGTAGTCGAAACCTTGGAGAAGATTCAAGCACGTAAGCCCTTTACGGGGCCTTCAGTATTCTGTGATAATTACACCAGTAGGTTTTACCCAACTAATGTTGTGGAGGAGTAGTTGAAATGTTGGCTATTAGATGTGCTGAAGCAAAATTTCCTTTGGTTTATATTGTAGCCAGAGTTGGTAATAAATGGCCCATGGGGAACTGTGAGGGGAGGAATTTTCCCTTTCTCTTGCTGGGAGGGGAGAACCATGTTCTGACTGCACTGACATTATATTAAATACAGGCTTAGGGAATGGCACCTATAATTTCAGCCCCAAATACTGCCTGGAGACAAGTATGCCTCTTGCTATCTTGCCTTTGCATATATCACACCCTTTGAAGTTAATGGAAGTCATACCAATGTGTTGAAAGGCAGTACTTGGCTCCATGAGCTTCCATCTGAAGACTTCTGTGAATTACTCTTCTGTTTTATCCTTAGGAAATTATGTCATTTATGGAAACATTTAACCAAGAAAAGAGTGCCTTCCTGCCTGTGTTGTCATCAAAGCAAAGTGAAGCTGAGCTGAGTGAAGACCAGAAGCAGATGAGGGAGGAGTGGGATAAAGTGATCTCTCAGGTCAGAGGCATTTCTTGCTCACCTTGTTACCAGTGTGACCATGTTTCATGAAGAAGCCTAAGTATACCCTGGAACTCACACAGGGAAAAGTGGGGAGGTGGTGCTTTATTTGGAATGATAAAAGATCTGTTGACCCTGAAACTGAAGTCCAGAGTCTGAGTGGTGTTCAGTGCCCAAGAAGAAGCAGAAGGTGACTGTGTTACCCTTCAGCCTCCTGAGCTTCAGGACTGAGGTGTCTGCAGAAAATGCCCTGCATCTGGTTATTCTGAGCCCGCTCCTGATGAAAGTTTTTGGCCTATTTATGCTTAAAAGGTTATTTTGGGACATAGTTACGACTCAGACAGTGATGCAGCTGGGAAAAGTGTGTTAATATATTCTTTCCTACAGCACAGATCCTGATACAGTGAGACCTGGTTGGTGAGTGCTGTGCAGTGGGGTTGGCTGTGTTGGATCCCCCTGCCACAACTGGGGATGTGTTGGGTCATCCTGGTTCTTGCTCTTTTTGAAAAAGGTGTTCCTCTGTCAGCCCCGTGATGGAAAGATGTTCAGAGCATCTCTGTTTCCCCTCTTATGTTTGCAACTATAAATTTCTTAGTGGTCACCAGCCAAGGATAGTAATGCCAAATTCTCTCTGGTGTTACAGGCTGGGAGCAAACCTGGGGTTCAGGTAAATGTAACTGATTTGCACTGGAAGCTCCTTTTCTGAATGCCAGGAGTGGGGGAGTGGGTTTCTGGGATGTCTGGAGTGTCAGTCTGTGCAGCTTTTATCAGTATCTTGGGAATGGGGATGAAAGTAATGGTGAGAAATTTAATCACTTGTTTTCCTTTTAAAGATTAACGAGTGGAAAGCGCAGCTGGACCAGATGTTGCCCTCCCCCCTCGACAGCATTGAGGTTTGGCTCCAGGAAGTGGAACGGCTGCAGGCAGAAGATTTGCCTGATTTGCAGGACCCCTTTAAAGCAATGCTTGTCTTCAGAGAAAAAATTGTAATATTTAAGGTATACTCATCACAAAGGAACATTTTGCTTCAGTTTGACCTAGCAAAGCACTTGTTACAGAATTGCTGTGTGACTTTTTGGGAAGTGGTGTGCATATGCTTATCTTCTAAAGATGAAAAGCTCTTCTGAGCATACCTTTGAAGAATGATGAGTTTAATTAAATAACTTTATGGGTCTAAAAGGAGGTTTCTGACTTCACTGGGGTGAGATTAAATTCGAGTACTACCTGAATGAATAGATTATGGTATTCCTTTTTATGTGGTTCCTGCAACTTGTTTGTTTAAGTAATAACACATGGTATTTGCATCCTTATCTTTACATCTATGCTTAATACATACCTATTCAGAAAAGCACTTGAGCTTAAGGTTACATTCCAGTAAGTTCAACAGGTTTGTTTAAATATTTGCTGAATCACTCTGTAGTTTTGCTCTGGGCAGTAGAAGGTATTTTGATACCTTGGTACCATGCAAGTTATTTATTCTGATCTTGAAATCTTTGCACTGATAATAATTTAAACATCTTTTTCAGTTTGAAAACTCTGAAAGAGCAGATATGCTGGTGCCTGTTGATCATCATACTGCCATACTTTGTTTTTTTATGAACAAGTTTGCTGTCTTTGTGGCAAGTCCTTAAAGAGAATTGAAAGAATGGGCAGTGGAGGTTCTTGCAAGTGGCTTGATAACACCACATTTTGTACTATTGCTAGTCACTCCCTGATGAGAGATGGCTTTTTTACTGGTAACAGCTTTGTTAAGGAGTGTTGTTTTCCCCATTGAACATATAGATAAAAATTATTACATTCCTTGAGAAAAAGAAATCCATAATACTTAATTCCTGTCAAATCCACTTTTCCTAATTGGAAGACATTCTGCTGAGAATTTTTTCCCCTTCCTTCTTCTAGTCAGTGCTTTCAGTATGTCTCATGTAGGGATCATATTGCCAAGGTGGTGCCTTATAATGGGAATTTTACTTTCTCTTAATGTCTGGGAAACTACCCATCAGTGCTCATAACTGTGACTGTTAAGTATTAAGGTTACCAAGTCAAATGTTTAAAATCTGTGCACTGTTTTTGTGCTTGAGGGCTGTCCCAGGATTTAGCCATTTCCATTAACATATTTTGTAGCAAGTTTATTACATAGAAATGAACTTTCAGCGTATTTCTTTGTATGCCATTTACAAATATGCTTATATTCTATGCAATACGTTTTATGTTTTATTTCTACATGGGGAATTTGGTGCCAAGTCACATGCCTGTAAAAATATTCCCCAGTCATGTGATGCTGGCTATCAGGTCATTAATTTGATGTGCTGTCAGCATGGTATTAGACAGAAATTTATTGAGGAGTCAGATGAATTATTAAGCAAGTGACATGGTGGATTTATTCAGCAGGTTTTGCTTCCGGTCTTTGCCAACACATAGCAAAGAACAACTTCATATCCTGACACTGTTACAGTGATGCATTTTTGTCCTGAAGATGATAGTGAAAGTGCAGAAAATACTGATAGCAGGAGTAGTCTAGGCTCATTTAAATAGATGCGCAGTGACGAGTAATCAGGTAGTACTGCACTAACTATGCACTTTAAAAGGTGATGAAGTAAATGCTTCCATTGCACTTTAATGAGTTAAAGCACTGGAAGATTGTCTTGTGCTGACTAGTTCTTAATAGCTCTCACCCTAGTGGCGGGTGACTTGCAAACTCCCAGATGAAATACTCTACATAAAGATGGATGGCTTACTATGTCTTTTTCTCTGTAGGGATTGATGGATTGTTTTGATTCTCACTTGGACACCCTTCAGTCATTTAAGAATGAAGATGAGAATAATATGCCACTGGTCTTGCCTGAAAAAATAGAGGAAATGAAAAGAAGGTTGTGATGCTCATATTTTCTCTACTTTGACAATGTTGTATTCTAGAACTGCTATTGACTTGGTCTGCTATTCTGAACAAAGCACACAATTTATCCATGCCTTGCAGAAAAAGTGTTTTCTACCTAAGCATAGACTATCAGGTGGAGCAGGCAGGGATCTCTCATTGATCCAATGAATGTTAATTATGTGTACAGAGTGGAGCTCATTAACAGGACTTTTTCAGATGCACTTTGCTAGTGGGGTAGGAAACATCCACTAGGGATAGGAAACTTGGATATTTTGAATGTAAAAGTTTCCCTGGTGGGGGGGAATTTCCAGCTTGTAAAACCACTGAGATCTACAGCTTGTCCTATCAGTTTGGAGGATATTTTCAGATAGGGCCAGTGAATGCGTATCCATAACCTGAGGTGTTTTGACAAGCAGATGGCAGGCGCCCCTTTTCTGGGCATTTAATGTTTTTCACACATTGAAGAGTATTGAGTGAAATTTTTGCTGCTTAAAAATATGGACTTGTTATTTTAAAATTTTATTCCTGTCATAACAGAATAGTATTTATGTAATTGTGAGTTTTTAGGATGAAACCCCTATACATTAATACCTTGTGGATCCAATGGTTATGAAAAAGCTTTTGGAACATTTTTCTGTTTGTAGATTCAGCAACATTCGTTTCACAAACTCCAGCACTTTCCTTGAATACCACTATGGACTGTGCTCAGCTATTGCCAATGAGGTGACATTAAAGCTAAATATCTGGGACATGAAATATGGATCAAAAGAGTCTGTGGAATCACTGCTGAAAAATTGGAATGTAAGTTTAAGATACATGTCACAACCTGACAGTAATTCTTTCCTCACTCTCTTTGATTCTTACTTATTTCTTCCTCATCCGAAGATCCTATGATAATTGGTAGAAGTGTGGTGGGCTGGTGAGAGCTGGGATTTATGCAAAGAAGGGCAGGTAGACTTCCACAGAAACTTTCTGCACCCCCAACATCTTCCCATTGCTCTGAATGAGTGTTCTTTCTTCAGCTTGGAGAAATAATGCAAGCCACAACTATAATTTTCTCTCTGCCCTTTGTTTTTATTGTGAACATTTTTCTTTCTAGACTGTTTATGGAGCCAGGAGTAGCAGCTCTTCCCTAGCTCCAATCCACAGAAACCTCTCTGGGATAGTTTCAGGAATAGCTGTCTCCAAAACCAACCATTATTCACAGTGCTTCCTAAACTGCCTTTTGCTGTTGCCCCTTCCATTTCCCAGCTTCTTTACCTCCTTATGCTTCATGGTCAATATGAATTGACCTGTTTTATTCTGTTCTTAGTTCAGCTTCTGGACTCAAGTTATTAAACATGTAGTTTTCCAGGAGGGGATGGATTATCTGACCCCAAATACAGACAAAGAAATTGCATCAGGAATAAAGGCAGAGATGCAAATGCTGATGCCATCAGTTTTGCCTCATCTCCAGTTAATGGGAATGTGAATTCCATCTTAGTGGTATTTCTGAATATTTTCTCAGAAGCTTTTCTGACTGGCAAATGATTTTTTAAATTAGAGGGAATTTCACCAGCTTGAGAACTGTGGAAGGAGGCAGCAGGTTGTATAAAACAGTAGTTTTCCTGAGCAGTGTCAGCCTTCCCCTGTGGTGAGATGGGAGTACAGAGTTGATCCTGAGCCGAGTTTCTTGATTCAGTTGGTTTCCTAAATACTTATTATCATATTGTTTCTACAGTTGTGGTTCATGGTCTGGCTCAGGCTGATAGAATATAGAGCTTTCCCAGGGAGTTTCAGGCTTGTTGCTGACTCTCTTTCTGGTCCCATGATATGGAGTCCTGGCTGAGTGTTGATGTGGTGATCCAGAGTTATCATGGCCACAGGAGAGATTGTTTTGTAGCCTGCTGGGTAGGACTTCTGTAGGAGTGGGGAGCTCTTGGGTGAGATGCAGCTTGGACAGAGAAGGGCTGAGGATCAACCCTCATTCCCTGGGTGGAGGTGCAAAGCAGAGGTCTCCTCCTCTGTTCCCATTTTCCTTCTCTCACCCTTTCCACCCCCAGTTTGGATCTTACTTCATCTGTGGCAGGACCTGGGCACATCAGTGATTCTGTGCAGGGAAATCCACCTTTCGCTTTCGTCACTTCTTGGATTTTTGTGACTAAATTCTGCCTGACTTGATCATCTGACTGACGCTATTTCTCAGGATTGCCCTTGGGCTGTAACTTTTTGAAACAAGCAGTCCTGACTCATGCAGGGCTGTGGCTCAGGCAATGGCATTCAGGAATTAACATTCCCATTAATGTTACTCTGTGCACAAGAGAAATAAAAGGACAGGTCTGTTCAGACTAAAGGATGCAACTGAGTTGCTGGATGGGCTTTGCTCAGTTTGTTTTACCTGCAGATAGTAGGCTCGTATTTAAAAAAATGGTGTCCCAAGCTGTACTTCTTACCCAGTGTTATGTGGTTCAGTGTTACCCATGTCAATTACTTTTCACTTTGGGCAGAATTTCATTGAAGAGAAGAAACTTGAAGCCCAGCTAGAAACTGCTACTCGCATCTGTGAAGATTTGAAAAGCATATGTGGTCCTGACTTAGGTAAGTTCGTGCACATAAATTGATGTGAAGACCTCTGTTTTGAAAGGATGTTCTGCCACCAGTTTTAATTCCATCTACAGTTCTGTGTAAAGAGTGCTTCTGTTTAATTAACCTCTCTGTTTCCAAATGTAAAATTATGATCTGTGTTTGATGTCCCAGCTGGAGACCCTCAAGAAATCAGCAAACTCCTTAAGACAGTGGAGTCAAAGATTTCCACGTGCAAAGATTATATTTCCAATGTAAATACCACCCTACAGAAAATCCTGTCCTCCTGGAGTAATTATATGGAAAACAATCACTTATTAAAGACGTGGCTCGAAGAAAACAGAAATGAGCATCCAAAAGAGGTACATGGTTGGATTTCTCTTTGTAATGACAGAGAGATACTTGGAGGCCTCCTGGAAGGAAAGCATTGCATGTGACAGTGGCTGGTTTTGTTGCTTTTCCGTTCCTTATTTTGGAAATAAACTTTTGGTGGGGTTCTGCTTTTAAATTATTTCAATGCTTCTGTCTAGATCCCTGCTGAGGTCCTGGCAAAGAGGAATTCAATTCATGGTTCCTTAAATGAGGCTGGAAACTATCTCATTGAAGTCAGCAAAGACCAAGTTGGATCAAATATTGCCAAAGAGCTGAAGAAACTGAACAGGAGATGGGCTAAGTTCATCAAGAGGACACACTTTGTGAGTTACTAGTTTCACAGGACTCATTTGCCATGCAACCTTCAAAGTCATGTTTTCTAGACTTGCTTGCTAATCAGAAGTTTATTGGTGTTTCAGTCAACTCAGTATTCCCAGTTTTAAAACAGGATGAACAGAGAGTGCACAGAGGCATCCCAAGTCTTTGTGACTCGCTTATTAAACGCTCTTTATAATGTGATGGAAAATGTTCATTCTTTTAATTGAAATTTAGAAACCATTTAAAAAGGAAATCTCGTTGCAGAATTTTATTATCCTATGAGCCTTTGCTAAATTTTACAGTCTGTCTCAGCTAGTAGAAAGAAATTATTGCTGCATAGATATTTCTGAGGCTGTGCAACTTTCCATCAGCTCACTAGACAGGTTTTTAGGCTGCTGTAAATTCCTATGCTAGCTGCCTAATTTTACATGTATTGCATTTCCTAGGATGCTTTCACAAGAATGACATTTTCACTCTGCTTGGGAATACTAGAGCTCTTAATTTTCTAAGTTGAGCCTTTCATTGACGTTTATTAAAGATACTGCTGTGACAGTAAATGGTGGCAGAAATGACTGCATTTTTATAGGAGGTGAGCTTAGGGAGAGTAAAATAAAATCAGAGGAAACATATACCCAAGGGTGAGGGAAACCCAGGGTTTGCTAGAAAAACCCTTAATAAGAGATGCTTTTAGGAAATATGTTGAGGACTCAGAGAGGGTTCTTCCACCTTAAAAGGTCTTAAGGGCTTCTGAAGTTATTTTTCTGACATTTCTTTGGACATTATGCCTATCATATATTAGGGTTTTTTTGTATATCAAAAGGCAAGGCCAAATGCTTGAGCTCTGGCCTGTGATTGTCAGTACCACTGAACTGTTAGCACAGTTCCTGATCTTGATTTGACCAACACCAACTACTGTTCTCTTGGACAATTCCCTGGCATGACCTGGGAGGAGCTGCAGCCCAGGAGTTCATTCTCCTTGATAGTGTGGCTGTGGCTGCTTACAGGGGAGGGGCCATATGGGCTCAGGTTATACCATCCCACCTGTCCTCAGAGTTGAGGAACTGAGCCTTGCATTGTTAATTCACCAATATGCTTGGCATTTATTGTTCCTTTGATCCCTTTTGGGTGTTAAAGCTGGAAAATAACCAAAGTGGTGACTATGTTAGAGGAGGATAGTGGAGAGACTCATGAATTGGTGATAGGAATGAAGATCTTACCCTGCTCTTGGTTTATAGCTTGGAGAAGAGAGTACAAATGATGCTGAGAAGACCAGGGAACTTCCAGGGAGCCTGGAGAAAATTGAAGAGCTCCTTGGAGAGGTGGATAGCTGGGCAGCAGAGGCTGGATGTCTGCTTGGCAAGATCAGTCACGAGGGGCCTGTGGAACCTGAGACAGAAGAACATTTGCAGGTGAAAATACTGCTTAAAATGCTCACTCATCAGATTCTCGTATTTCAGCATGGATTTATGACTGGGCTAAAATGAGACATCAGCAGTGGAGCAGAAATTAATGTGTGTTTTGTGCGGTAACACTGGTGAAAAGTCAAGACAGTGCTAGTGTTTTGATATTATTTCTCAGGTCTGTTCCTAGATGAGTTATAAATGAATATTCCAACATCAGTGTGTCCAGATGACAAGCAGATGACATGTTGGTGTCACTGATGAGCAGCTTGTTCCTGAGTGATGTTAATTACCCCTGTCCAACACAGAACTTTGGAGCAGATTAGAACTTTGCAAGTTGCCAATTTGAGAATTCCTCCTGGTCGTACAGTGCTTTTATCTTCTGTTCTCCAGTGCAGGGAGGAATTTTGGGACAACTTGGCTTTACTCAAGGCTTACCAGTCAAAAACTGGGATAATTGAAGTACTTTCAGCAGCATGTGGGGTAATTTGGGAATCTCAACTTTTAGGCAGTTGCTCTAAATATTCACAAAGAGCACAAATTGATTTCTAACAAGAAGTTCTACTAGTCACTGCTGTTTCCCACATCTCTGTGCCAGGGGTTACCCCCCTCCCCCAGCGTCCAGGACATGGCAGGTGAAAATATGTATTCAGTATATACATAAAATATGTACATTCAGCAGCTACAATGCAAAGTCTGATTTATTTTCTTCACCTGAGAAGATGAGACTGAGCAAAGATGCCAAGCTTTCCACTGGAGGAGCTGAAGCACTGTCTTAGGTTGCCATTACTGTTTCTGCAACAGGACCCGTATGACCTAATGGTGTGAAGGTGACCACCAGAAGGATGTTTCATTGAATCTCCTTTGTCTAAGTGCTGTAATTAAACAGAAATACTCTTCAGTTCATCAAATTTATCTACAATAACTGTGAACCAGGATCAGTGTTAGTTTACTGATGGTTTGTGCCTTCCTGCACTGTGTTTAGTTGACAGATTTAGGAGTGTGAGACGATGAAAAGAGTCTATCCATCTTTTTGTAGCCATGGGCATATGTTTATAAAATAAGCTTCATTTTGCAGTGTGACACTAGTCTGTTAAAAACCACGAAGCAACAAAAGGCACCATAAAATACAGGCTTCAGAAATGTGTCTGGTATTGTATCTTCATGTCTGGGAGCAGGAGAGATCAGGTTGTTTATTACCTACAGTGCAGTAGGCCAGTGTGTCGTGTTCTGCTTTGAACCAGAATAAAGCACTGATTGTCATTAGAAGAATGCTAATTGGCAGCTTCAAACAGGAAAATGTGTTGATTATTCATAGGTCAGACCAGCTCTAATAATGACATTTCATGATAAATATTCAAACATGGCACTCTGCTCCTGCATGCAAAATACCCAGCTGCTTCCTGCCTTTGAGTGCTGAACACCACAAGAAAATCTGAGCCTTGATATGTGCTTGTTTTTGGGTGGCTTCATGATCAGACAATGCATATCCAAATGTGTGGTTTGCACATTCATTTGGAAAGCTGTTTGAATGGGAGAATGTGTTTGAAAAGTACTTCTCTGGGGCGCAGACATGGGAGGCATCACAGCAGCAGAAGGAAACTGCTTCAGCCAGCAGAATCCCCTGTGGATGGCAGCAGATTTCTTTCTCTCCTCACAGAGATTTTGCAGTGCAATACCCTGGCCATAATTTAAGTATAAAGTTTTTCCTTGGCAAAATATTGACCATCCATAATCAAGGCTGGCTTGTTCGTTCAGTGAGTTTAAGCAGAAAAAAACCCCATAAACACTATAAAGGCTTCAAATGCTTTTTTTTTTCAACCAGAGTTTGGCTGCAAGAGGAACCTCATGCCAAGAACAAGTTGTGGCAGCAGAAGAGGTATTGCAATCTCTGATGCAAAATGTTCACAGTCAGGAGTTTCAACAGCATCCTCACACCACTGGGCTGGAGGCACGAATTAAAGAAGCCAGAGACAAAATAGAGGTACTCATTTTTTTGTTGTTACTGCACCCTGTACACATAGAGATATCTCTAATTTTAGCATTCTGTGGTAAGAAAGGCTCCTTATCAGTCATGTAAAATAGAAGAGGTTTCATGCTGTTGGAATCATTCTCCCAGACTTTTGCCAGGGCAAAATCTAGAATGTTTCAAAGATCAGTATCTCAACTTGAAAAACTTGAGTGATGTGATGAAACAATAACTTGATGTAATCACTGACATGCAGGCATGCTCTGAAAAGAGTCTCTTTCTTCCCAGGCTGTCATGGGTGACATGAACATGTTGTCCAAATCTGAGAAGACAGCATCAGAAAAGGAGGCTTTGCTCAATTTTGAAGAGTCCCAGGAAGAACTTGAGGCCTCCATTTCAAAAGCTGTGCAACTTGTCAGTCAAAAATTAAGCCCTGAAGAATGTATTTCAAGATATGAGGTGGGTTTGCTTTCTGAACCAGCTGAATTTGAGTATTTCTTTAGTGCTGTGTGGTCTCGAAAAGTCTTAAGGTACCACAGTGGGAAAAAGATCAGACTTTTTTTTTTTGTTAGTAGCTATTAGTGCTTTCCTCAGCTTTCTGATTTAGCACTGTCAGCTTGTATTAACTTGACAGACAACTTGAATTAAGAAATATAAATCTGTGTGGCAGTTTATTCAGTGCCCTGTCTTAAATTACTCCATCATTCCATCAGAACTCATTGTGTTCTGAACTACAGCCATTTTTTTTTTCTGATCAATAATTAAGATCCTCATCAAGAACCACATGCCTGGATTCATGGACAGGTCTTTAAAATGTGAATATAAATACTTAATCTCCTCTTTTTCCCAGAGGGTAACTGGTAAATAAAGTGTCCTGTCTCAAAATGTGGATCTCTTAAAGGGATATCAAAGCCAAAAGTGCCCCAAATCTGTGTTGCCTCACTTTGCAGAGCAAGGCCTGGCTTGTCCATGTGCCAAGAGGGGCTCAGAGCCTCCCCCCAGGCCATCCTGCAGGGTCCCGTGGTGCTGATGGAGACCTTTCACCACGTACTGACATGGGACATGACCACGTAGACTCCCTGGAAAACAGGCAGAGTTCAAGGACATGAATCTTTCTCTTTTTTTTTATACCAAATTTGCCCCTAAAAGAGGAGTTACAAGACCAACACCTGCTTTTCTCCATGAAGCACACACTGAAACTGTCTGCAGCCTTTTGCAGATGTGCAGGGGTGAAGAGTCCTCTTTCAGTCCCCCCCACAAGGGCCACCCCAGCCCTACATGCAATGTATACATTCATTATTCAGGGGTTTTATATGCTACTGCTGTAATTTTATTACGTAAATAAGTTAAATTTGGTTCTTTTTGGTTTTTTTTTCATTCCGATGATTTCTTTTTTTGTTCTTCCAGGAAGCTTTTAATGCTCTGGACAACAAAGTGCTTGACAAATTTTTAAAAGCAGCTGAAGAGCTGAAAAGAATTTCATCTGATCATGAAAAGCTGGTGGTGGAAGAAGATGTTCGTAGGAGATGGGAGGTGAGATGACACAGGAAGAAGAATCCACTGTCAGTTCTCATTAGGATTGGCATATTAGAAAAACACTTTTTTTTCACATGTTCTGAGGTTTTTATTTACTCTGTAATACTGTCTGACCATATCATGGGAACAATGTGCTTTGAATTTTGCAGGCAGCTCGTCATGAAATTATATCCTACGTCCAGCTCATGGTAGAAAGGGAAAAAAAGAAATTTAACGCAACTTTTAAAAAAATGAATAAGCAATTAGGCAAAGAGAAGAAACTCCTAAGTATGGATAAAACCAAAGGGCTCATCAAGGAACATGAGGTACCTGACACACTCCTTTTCTGCTCATTTACCTCTCTTTGCTGTCCTTCTTCCTCCTTTTTAGGTACATTATTGCCGCCTGTGCTTGTGGAGTGGGGCTCTTGTGCTCTGCTGTGTAAACATAGAACAAAGAGGCCACCCAAATTATTTCTTTTCCTTTTTTTACTGCAGATACTGGTGCTCTTGAAGACTTTTAGAATTATCTCCTTGTTAAGTAAATGGTATCTTTTTTCCTTTTTTTTCCCCTTGATTTTTAATGTATCTTGATTTCACCCTTGAAAGTATGATTACTGATGAGGAATATTTTTTAAAAATTCAGCTTTTTCTGCAGTCACTGGGGCATGTCTAATCTGATGCCAGGTTGAAGAAGACTTGGGACCAAAGTAGTTGAAACTGTAGTAACATAATGAATTTAAAAATAAAGCAAGAGTCAGTGCAGTCTTTTGAATATAGCTGGACAACATGTTGCCAGAAATCCTAATTTCTGTGCTGAGTCTATTTGAGAAAGAATTGAGGGGAAAATAAGCATTTATTTCTTGGTTTGACAGCTTATATAAGTGCACTCATCTGAGAAGATCATGGAAGTAGAAAAAGTTAATGAGAATAATTGCATGTCGTCATGACTTAACATGAGTTTATATCATTTATCTTTGTTTAGACCTCTTTTTCACATGAAGGCAGCCTGAGGGAACTTAAAAAGTCACTAGAAGACCTTAAAATACTGGGAAGACTCTCAGAAGAAACTGTCCCAGGGATACAGACCCTCACTGCAGACTGTGAGAAGAAGCTGGAAAAGGTCCAGCAACTGGTGGCAGACACTTCCATGGCACTGCTGGCTCGTGCTGGGAAGGGACAGTCACCTCAGAAAGGGTGGGTGCTGAGGGCACAGCATGTTGTGGCCTCACAGGAGTCACTTATACTGATAGATTTTTGTGGCAGTGTAAATGTGCTGCCAAGCACATTATTAGGGGCATTACTGTGGACAACTCTACATTTAAACATTTAGTATTAAGTTTTATTAACTGGCTTGTACGATGTTTGTTTACCCTGCCTC
Source organism: Formicarius rufipectus (assembly GCA_013399695.1). Classification (NCBI taxonomy): domain Eukaryota; kingdom Metazoa; phylum Chordata; class Aves; order Passeriformes; family Formicariidae; genus Formicarius; species Formicarius rufipectus. Next base: position 1,063,880 of record VXAU01006020.1, read on the forward strand.
ACAGCTGTAATGGTTTTAGTCCTTAGCTAGGATTTATTTTTTTCCCCTTTGTATTTCATGTTTTGTTCTTAAGCTGAAATTTCTTTTGAACTGTAGGAGCTCCATTATTGCTTCTGAGAATGGAGAAGAGCCTGGTTCTTCTCAACAAACTGATAACCTTTCAGTACAGGAGGTAAGAAGTTCAGACTTACTGTGAAAAAACAGTGCTCTGTCAAAGGCAGATCATTGCCAAAAGAAGAAAGGGATTATTTCTATTACTATTTTTATTGTGGTAGGACCTCACGTCCCCTGTACTTGTGAATGTAGACTAAGTAAATATTAGTAATTAATATGCAAGGAACAGCACTGGATATCCCAAGGAGATGAGTCCAAACTTGCACTGTATTTTGCTAAAAATGGTTTTCAGGTGAGAAACTTATGTTCAAACTGAAATCTCTCATAGTGTCCCGGTAAATCTGAACAAGTTTTGGAGGTCAGAGAGCAGAAAAATAATGAAAGCTTGGAGAGGTATTTGTCTGTATCTGTGGAAAGAATGAATGAGCTGGCTGCAAGTATTTAAAAATTTGCTTTTTAGATTCATGACTGAGTTTAAACACATCTTGTATTCATCAGTGTCTCCTGTGGGACACATCAAGCAGTTCCTTCCTTCAGGAGTACACAGATGTGTGTTAGGCTTCACTGTGTATTACACAGCAGGATGTGGAGGTCACTGTCAACCTTTTTATTTTCATTTAGACCTCAGGACCTACTGCAGATATAGTTTTGGAACCAGATGTGAAACATCACAACGGAGAAAGCTGTGCAGAGAAATTTGAGGAAGACACTGATCTGGCCATACCAGCTTTACTAGAGAGGTAAGTTTTAAAGGATAAAACACATGTGTTATTGTTTAATATTTGCTGTTATTTAATATTAATAATGTATGTACTAGACATTCACAGATTAATTGAATGTATCAAACTTAGGGTGCCTTATGTTGTGCAATAATGTGTTCTTCTACTATAGTTTACTTAATATTATTCTGTGGGTGATAGGGGAGCACTGCAGTAGCTAAATGCTTCAAACATTAGGATTTTATAGAAAGAGCAGTTGCAGCTCTAAAAGCTTTACTCCTGCTCTTTTCTTGGGCTGGAATAGTCTGTACCTGTCTTACTAATAACTTCAGATAAAAAAAATGTGACAAGTTTTTAGAGAACTGACATCTTTACATTGATAAACCTGAATTTAGAGAATGCAGGCAGACATTCATACTTGAAAATTAGCCAGGTGAGCAATTTCTCATCTCTTTAATATGGCCCCATTTGTGCCCATTCATTTGGGACTTAGTTAAAGTATGTATTTGCAATAGACTGATCATTTTGTGTGGTAGTCTGTTGGTCAGCAAGTACCCTGCCACGTTCCATTAAATTAGAAGTAATGTTCTCTCTGAAAGTGATTGCATCTTTCTTTAGCTATAACACACAGAGAAGTAACCTGGAGGAACTTCTACAAATCAGCAGAGATAAAGTAGCATCTGGCTTTACTGATGAAATAAAGGGCACTTCATGCCTTCAGAATAAGCTGCTAGAACTACAAGTAAGTATTTGCCTTCTAAAAACCTACTCAATGGCTGAATTGCTGTATTCTCATGTAGAGCCCTCACCTCTCTATTGGGTGTAGTGCCAAGGGAAGTGTCCTCATTGGCAGGTTTATTGGAAGTAGAAGGTAAGTCAAGGGTTTGGGATTCAGCAGAACTGCATTCCTGATGAGCAGTAGGATTTTTGGAAGTGTTGCTGAAAGAAGAAATTGGTGGCTCCCCGTTACCTGCAGGCTAAAATAGGTCTAAGAGGGAAAAAAACTACAGAAAGAAACGTTTTTTTGTCAGCAGGAATGGGAAGTGATAGAGATGAGCAGGACTGGAGAAGCCAACTGAGCTGAACCATCAAATGGCAGCGGTGTTTGTGCGGAAGGGACCTTTTCCAGGACTTAAAACCTGATTTGGTTCATGAGGTCCTTGAGGGGATGACAAAAAGGACAGTGTTCATGTTGGAGAGTTTATTGCTGCAATTTTTCAAGGCCTTTCTTGAAAGGAGTACAAAGATTAAGTAACATCTCAGAACTTGGTTCAGTTCTATGTTTGGGTTTTTTTCTTTTGGACATAACTAAGTGGAGATATTTGCGTTCTTACATTCATACTTACTGACTTCTTTATAAAATGTAGCCAAGGCATACATCTGACATGGAAATTTGCATCATTAAAAAATTGTGGAGGTTTCCACGCAGATAAAAATGAAGTCTTAGAGGGGAAAACAAGACAATAGATACACTTACTTTCAGGTGATATTTTCACTGTTTTTATAAGAGCCTCTGGGATCTGTAGTTTTATGAGCTGTCCATTCCACTGAAAAATACCAGATCATATTAATACAATTAGCACTGCTTATCTCTTAGGTGGTAGAAGGTGAAATCACTTCTGGTTGGACACAGTTGGAAAACATCTCATCTACCCTAGAAAATCTTGAGTTTGAAGTGCACCAGGCTGCTGTCTCTGAGGCAAGAAACAAGCTACAAGGAGAGTGGGAAGAGCTTCAGGATATTATAAGTACCAGGTATAAAATAACACTTAATGGTATTAGCTAAGGAATGGTTCATTGTAACAGGTGTGTGTGTGTTGTGAAGGGAATAGTGTGTGTGACAGAAAATACCTGCAAGTTTTTAAACATTTTTTAATTGCATAAAATAAATTTTCTTAATTTTTTCTTGGTTCATGTACACATGGCAGATAGTGTGACTCTCTCCAAGAACCACGGAGCCAGATTTTTGTGACATCACTGTGCAATATTCCCATATAATTGCTGTTATTTGTTTTCACCTTTTGGTTAAATTCAGTGATTCACACTGCTTTTCTCATTAATCAAAGAAAAACTCCTTTGACCTCAGAAGGAGGAGAATTAGATCTGTTAGGCAGTCAAGTACATTATTTTTGTAATGATGTGGCTTTATGTGCTGTAAACTGTTGAGTGACTTTTCTTGCTTGCTTTTCCAGTTCATGCTTTGTTACCTTTCTTGCAGAATGAACTCTTTGAGGACTGCTTTGGAAATTGTTTTGCCAATAGAAAATGAATCCATTCTTCTCTGTGAATTGGATCAGCAACTGAAGAAAAAGGACATCCAGCAGTTTAATCTGATGAATAGTGATCTTGCTTATAGGGAGCTGAAGGTAAGGGAAGATGCACCCTAACCAGAAGAGATTTTAATGTCTAGGAAGTAGAGAGCTTCATGAGATTTTCATTCAGGAGTTTGGGACTGCTGAGAAGACTTCCCAAACCTAAAACCTGTAACATCATTTTACACCCTTTGCTTTCCTGTAGAAGCAACCAGGGACCCTCAGTAGGTTCAGCTGTAAAAACCATTGACATGAACATTTTGTCTTATGTTGGGACTTCCCTTTGATGCACATTTACAGCATTCCCACCTGCCTTATATCACTTTGTGGAGTCATAATGTGGTGTTGATTTGAGAGCTCATCTAGGCTGCCTGTGTCACATCTGCTGAAGTATCCCAAGAGCACACCTTGAGAGGGATTTGAAAGCTCTGCATGGATGCAGTAATTGTTCACTTGCTGTCAGTATCTAATGCCTGGTCCATTAAGAAGGGTGAATATTGTTTTGTTCTTGGCATGCACTCTGGGCTGAGCACACTGACAGCTACCCAGGACTGAAAGTTTGTTTGTCTGCCCTTGCCCCTCCAGTGAAGGAGGCTTTAGGTCTCTCAATTTCTAGGGCAAAGATCTTGTGCACTCTGTGCCTGACCATTTTTGACTGGAAGGACAAGGATTTTTCTCCTAGCTCATTGCACAGCTGGAGTTTCACAACACTGCTCTTTGAGGGCTATAACCAGAGAGCATGCAGACTGCACAAAGAGATTTTTAAAGTACATGTAAGTCTCCTGCAAAGGTATAGCATAAAGAACTCAAAAGATGGCAGGCAATAAACATCTCTGTGCCTGCCTGTGCTCTGACTGATGTCCCACTGTGAGAACCTGCTGCTTTCAATCCCAGGACTCTCATTATCTTTCTCTCCTCCTTGTCTGATTGCTGCAGAGATTGCTGGCCTTTTGGCAGTGCTGATCAAATTCCCTGTGTGTGCAATACCATTTTATTAGATTTTTTTCTTGTTCTTTTTCCTTCCCTCCACTGAGGTTCAGAATAGGTTTTCTTTCTTAACCGCCTATTTAGCATAGTTTTCTGCTAATATAATCTGGTTTTCAGTCATGGATTCAGCAGGATATATGTTTGCTTTCACTTGCTAACACTGTTGGTCATTCTCTCAATTTCAGGAGCTACAGAGATCCATATTAAATCAGATTGAAGTATGCAAACAGTTGGAACACCTAGATAGTTCAGCAAGGGATGAATTTAATCCAATAGACCTGCAAGCTGCAAGTAAAATTATGATTTACTATCAAAACCAACTTGAGGAAATGAGCAATAAAATGCAGATCCGCGAGACGGTCCTTAAAGATCTGGAGGCTTTTATGGCCTCATTGAGGAAGATTCATTCCTCCATCAAGTATCTCACAGATCCCCCAGGTCAGCCTGAAATACAGGGCAAAGCTTTGAGAGAGGCTGCACAAGAAGTTTCTCACATGGCAGAGGAGGCGAAACGTTTGGATGAATGCCTGAAAACTGTTGACATCTGTCTGGAAGATGCTGAATGTGGGAGAAGGACTTGCTGTGAAAACCTTGTTCTGACTTTATCCGAAGAGTTGAATGTGACTTACAGTCCCCCATGTGAACAGGTGCTTACAGAAGGAAAAGACTTATATGAGATTTTTTCCCGAAAAAATGGTGAACTCCTTAAGAACATCCAGGATCTACGTGACAGGGTTAACAAAATAGGCTTGAAGGATCCAACAATTCCAGCTATTCAAAAAAGGTGAAATCTTTTTTAAAGCTCTTTAAATTTCATAATTTCAGTGAATTCAGCCTGTGGCTCCTTTGCAGTAGAGCACTGAAATCTGAAGCATTTGTGGAGCTGTGTACAGAAGCTGTGGACTTAGTTTTATTAGTTCCATTGGAGCTTAAATAAGGAAGCCTCCTTCTGTTTTTCCTTCCTTTTAAACTCCTGGGTGTGTGTGTATTTGAAGTACCACTGAGGAACTAAAAGCAGAAGGAAACTGACTGTTGTGATCTTAGTTTTCAACAAGAAAACTGTCAGACAGGGAGATGGGTCCCTTTGCTGGGCACTGATGACCCTGATCTGAAACTGCAGTGTAAGTCAGACAGAATGCACTTACCTTTTAATCCCAATGAATTCACTATTTTCACAGAGACCCAACTGCCTTTTAGGAGTTTGGATTAGCTTCTCAAAATGCTGAGGTCAGCATAACTCATCTAAATGCCTGTGTCAAATTACACAAACTGAAGACGAAATTAGACTTTTTATGATGTCATTTAATATAGCATGTGGAGCTCAGGATGAATTTCTAGGGAACTTACTAATTACATTGTGGACCAAATCAAAGAATTACTTTAATATAAGACTGCATTTCATTTTTTTTTCTAATAAAGGATAAAATCATTAACGGAATTGGAAAAGGAATTGGATTGTGCTGCTGTTGAAATGAAACCTATGCAAGAAATTGTTAATAAGCTCCCACAGATCAATGAGGAAAAAGCAGAGGAAGCAAATGAGCAGTGCAGAGTTACAGAGAGGTTATGGGAGGATACAAAGCTCTTGCTTGCTGAATGGTAAGGAGAAAAGCTACATTTTAAAGTAGTATTGTACAAATAGGAAGTTTGCTTGTAAAATCAAACAGCAAAAACCCCTTAGACCATTCTTTAAAGTAAATGAAATCCTCATACAGTAGCAGATGTTACCATTATGATGATATAAACTCTCATTAGGCCAAGAATTGCACTTCAGAGTTTGTAGCCAAAGCTCATGAATTTTAGATATTTTTAAGACATCACGGGCTCATAATTTAGCAGATATGCAATGAGGTGTTGGAAAATAAAAACCTGGCTGCTGCTAGGAATGATGTGTCGTCTGTATTTGCTATGAGTTTCATGCCAGCACATTCAAAAAGAAAAGTCAAAGTGAAACAAATGGAAGAGGACAACTGGGAAAACAGTCTCTTATGCAGGAAAAGACCAAAGCAGCTTGGTTTGATAAGTCTGTGAGAGGGACTGGCAAAGGCTGACTACCCAGGGCATCTGTCCTTCAATTATGGTTTTTAAAAATACCTGGAGGCTTTGTATGAGCTGCCACAGTTCTGGTTAATTCTCATGGCATGTGCGGTGTCAGTGGGAATAATCTGTTTGCATATCCCACTGAAGGTTGAGCTGAAGTGGCATCTCCCACTGACCACCACCCAAGCTGTTGTGGTATCTGCTGCACCCTGTGTTTCAGTTTACTGATGACTGAGCTCACCTTTCAGGTGAAAAGTGTCATATAAACAGAACTGCTCAGGTCTCTTCACAGTTAAATGTGGATCAGAGGCATGTGATGGTGAAGGGCATTTCTGATTGCAGAAACTGTCTGAATACCACACCGGGGTATTGCAGAGTTTATGACTGGTACAGTTCATCACCCCTTTTCTCTCCTCCAAAAATAGTAATCAAGCTCCTCACATTTTTGGTTGTAGGAGAAGGAAGCAGACAGGAAGTTCAGGCTGCAGTTTTATGCTTCAGTCATGAATAACAGGTCTTTTTTTTTAATAGCCAGGAGCAGTGTGCAAGGGTTCTGGAGCTCCTGAAGCAGTATCAGAGCTGCAAAACAAATCTGACCAGCATCATCCAGAAACAAGAGATTGTGCTTTCACAGCAAACTTCTTACATGGGGAAGGAGAATTTGAACAGACTGATAGCAAAGGTGAGTAACAAGAACTCAGTGGAAAGGGAAAGAAAAACCTTTCCTGGGAGCATTCACATGGAGGGCTGTCCTTGTGCCCTCAGCCTTCAGGGCAGATGTGAAGACTTTGCTTTCACTTTGGCTTCCAAGATAGATTTAGAGCCCTATACCCTTGTCTGCTTTTAAGTCAATTTAAGTCTATTTTTGCTTAATGAATTAAGGTTTTGTTAAATGAGAGGAATTGGGGGGAAAAAAGGGGGAAAAAAGAAAAGCAAACAACAAATCCCAGGGAAGACCTATATGTTCTAGTATGACAATGGGTTGAAGTTTTGTTCCAAGCTGTCTTTGATAGCAGTTAAACATTTGCCGTAGTTTTTACGTTACTTGGTGAGATGCTCATACTGAATGAGCAGGTGTTGCTGAACACCCAGTCATTTAGTTTAAAGTTTTTCACCTTCTCAGACCAAAATTTGACAGCCAGCTTCTTGGCTAAATGAATACAGCCATAGTTGTCCATGGCCATGGATTAGTGAACTGCAGCATGTCCATCATGACCATTTTACTGTGCAGGTTCCACATTTCCTGGCTGGGTTATGTAACTGCTTGTTCAGATCCTATTTATAGGCTTTCTGATGAGGCATCCCGTTTGTCATCCAGAAACCTTTGCTCTCAGGCAGTACCTGGGATGGTTAAATGCAAGAAGGAATGTAAGTGCTTTATTCCTTGAGACAATGGGATGGTGTCTGTGTCCCACCTCCCTTTAGTTTTGCGGTTCCCACTCTCAGAACTGCGGTCTGAAATTGCTGAGGCACAGCACAGGCATGTCCTTGAGCGCTGATGGTTTGTTACTTAGAATTACTTTATTTTATAAAATAACATCAGAGAAGGTCCTCTGCTTTGTTGTGGTTTGTGAGAGCTGCTCTGCCATCCCTCCCCTGAGCTCAGTATGGGAAGATGTGATTGATTTCCCAGAATGTCTCTGGGAAGTAAGGAGAGCTGTTAATATCAAAGTGCTGAGCACTAGAGGTCACTGTTTCTTTTCCAGGAAGCTTCCATGTTGTTTGTAAACACTGACATTCCAGTTAAACACAAAGAAGCAGTTTAGTGTTTAAATAGAAGAAAGGAAAAAGGGTTGTTTCAGCTTCTGGCAATGACACATTTGACAATGTCTGGTTTTAGGTAGGAGTTAAGATTTTTTTTTTAAACAGTTCAAAACCTGGGGAGCAGAACGCCAGGTTATATATTTTAGTCTTGTAGTCGTGTCTCAGATGATTATTATGTTCTGCATTGTTCATCTCTGTAACAGGTTATGTGTGTGGTTGTACAGTCCCCCTGGATCTTGCACTTGGGACTTTTAAAGCAAACTGTGGTTTTGGCTCTCTTAGAAATAAATTATCCAGTTTCCACTCGTCTGTTTTGCAACCAATAACAGAATGATATGGATTCCTAACAGGGAAATATTCCTGTTGGCATGACAGGTATATAACAACAGAGGATGCATTCCTAGTCTCATCATATTGTATAAAATAAATTATTTTGTGTAATGTGTTCTTTTTCTAAGCTAAAAAGAAGAGTTAAAAACGTTTTGCTGAATAAAGAGTCATAAGCAGACATGCTTGTAAATATCCATGTGGTCTTTTTCCCAGATTGAAGAGGCAAAAGAAGAATTTAATGATCACTCTGAAGATGTAGACAAAATAAGTCAGATCTGCAAAAACCTGCAATTCCAGCTGAATAAAATGAGAAGCTTTGAAGAGCCTCCTTTCGAGAATGAGGCTAACGTTATTGTGGACAGATGGCTGGATGTATGTAAAAAGTAAATTATCAGGGTGGTCTTATCTGTTATGCATTACAGTAATTGATTCTGACATGGGTGTAATATTTGGAATAAATTAAGCCCAGTATGGCAGAGATTCTTAAGAGATAAATCCAAGTGTTTACCAGAGCAAAGCTTGCAGAGTGTCTATTGGTGTAATGTTTCTGATCTCTCAGGTGCTTTATATCGTGGGTACTCCTTGGCAGTAAAGAATTTCGAAAATGCAAAAAGGCAATATCTGTGCTTTCTGCATGAATCTCTAAGCTTCCATAACAACTTCTGTGGATTTAGACTTCAGAGACAATCTGGAAAATTACAGTGCTGGTGCTTTTGGTGCGAAATGTTTGCCGCTGTCGATCTAAGCAGGGCACCAATACTGAGATTAGATGGTATTTACTGGGAGTAGATAAACATTAATGAGCAAGGCTCCTTCCTAAACCTGCCTTAAAACTGGCAAGCTGCCATTGTGATTGGTATGTTTGATGACATGTGTGGCAGGGATTTAAATATCTTCTCCATGACCAGTTTACTGTGAAGACACGAGATTTTTTTTTTCCCCTTCCATTTGCTGCGCTTGTTTTTGTGGGTGGTTTCGGTTCGCTCCGATTTTATTGTGCTGCTTTTGCTTTTCAAATAGAACTCAACATTTTTGAAATCTGTGTATGTTTTCTGTCTGTCAATCTCGTGGCAGATCAATGAAAAGACTGAAAACTACTGTGATAATTTGGGAAGAGCTCAGGCTTTGTGGGACAAACTTCTGAGTTTGTCTGGCACAATCGAGGCTTGGGCAAATGCAGAACTCAAGAATGCAGAGGACCATTGCCTGACCCAAGAGGACCTCACGCAGCTGAAGGTAGTTTGGTTGGAATTTTTTAACCTTTCATTTATATGGTAATGATATGGGCTTTGGACTGTAAACATGAACGTTGCCTAGAAATGTCAGCACTGCAAAAGCAGAAGTCGTAATGTTTGCAGTTGTATCTGCAAGGGTGGTTTCACTGAAGATATCAATGGGGATGCAAGTCTTGGAAACTGATGCAGAGATGTTGTATATGTATAGTAAATTGTCTGCAATCAATGCAACACTGCAAATGCTGCTTTGGACTACAGAACCCGCCTCATTCCTTTGTGCTCTACAGACACGGAGCAAACACCCCCTAGCCTGGGGTACAGTGGTGCACGTATTTCCATGTGCATAGAGAAGATAGTGAGGAGAGTGTGTACAGGCTGATGGTTGGCTTTCTGGGTAGAAATTGCCCATCAGTGAAGGTACTGGAGCCGTAGAAGCAGCTGGACAATACCCAGTTCAGGAAGATGATGCAGGTGTGATTTATTTTCTCCCGATCCCAGTGTGCTCTCCTGTGTAACTTAATGCAGCCTTGTCAGTGTGTGGCTGCTGAGAGTCTCCAGGGGCAGACATCAGCAGAGCCCCTTGGCACAGCCTGTAGCATTAGTCCTTGGTATCAGAGTGCAGCTGAGTCTAAAAACACAGGCACTGTGCAGGGGTAGATACTTCAATTTCTGACTTTAGGACTATACTGGACCAGTTGTGCTGTGCTTCATTGTGGCTATAACCAGGGTCTCCTAAACCAAAATAATTTCCTGCTTGAGTGGGGTTGAGGCATAAATCTATCCTGCATCCTGTATGTTTGAACATACAGAGGCAGTTTTTTCTAAGCGTTTACAAGCTACAAATGCCCTGATTTTTATTATGCTTATTTGCATCTTTCCTCCTACTGCTTCCACTGCTCTTTTGTTTCATATTGCAGAGCAGTAAAGTGCCAAGGTGTTCTTAGTGCACAGAACTTCACAGGGAAACAATGGCATATCCACTGTGCAGCGGTGGGTATTTTGTCACATTATTAATGTGTTTACCAGTGTATTGTTGGAATTTCCCTGTGGAAATTCAGGTCCCTGAGGGCTCCAGTAAAAACACACCAGCTGGAAATGGCATTAAGAACCATTTTGTAACCTGGACACTGCTCAAGTCCAGCATGGGATGACAGTGCCCTTGATGTGACTCTGCTCGTGCTCAGCAAGGGCTGTGCTTGGGGTTACTCCACTGCTGCCCTGTGAGAGGATAATTCTCAAAAGAGGCAAGAGAAGAAGGCAAGGGAGAAAGAAACCACATTTCTATGAGCTGCTGTTAAATACAGGAGAAAACTAAACCCAGGGCATTGGTGGTTTTGTAAAAGGATTTCAAGTGCAGAGGGTATCAGATTCATTTATCACTTTATTAATGTTTTTTTTGTGATCCTGAAACATCTGTACGTTAATGTTAATTACAAAAAGCCCCTCAACTGTTGCAATGTGTGTCATGTTACATAGGGTTGAAACCTGGGGTCCTTTGTGACACCCCAGCAGAGCACTGGTGTGTGTGTTTTTAAGAAGCTTGTCACAAAAGAAGAGTAATGAGTTATTTGTGTATTTAAAGATCATTTCAGTATAAATAATGTGAGAAAAGTTCTGATTTCTCCTGTGGCCTTTACGCAAATGCAAACTCTTTTAAGGGCTGCAGCAGGTTTTGATGGTTGCTTGTAGAGAGACTGCAAAGGAATGCTTTGTACTGAGAGAGTTTGGAATATTGATCTGGGGATATGAGGCAGTGTGATTATCCTGGTCAGAAGCTGAAGTTGGCATTTTGCCTTCACATTACTGACTTGTTCCAAAATCCATTCAAATGAGTTGAGGTTTTTTTCATATACAAAGGATTTAAATTTAAAAAGTGCTTACAGAATGTATTTTATCTTATCACATCCATACCAAAGTATATCATCGGGATGCCAATTCTAGACTTTAAGTCTGTAACATCTCAGAATATAGCTTTTAATAAAAGCAGCAAGAATAAATGCAAAATTAATGCAAAATTTGCTACAAATTTACTTGAAGCAAAAAAATTAAGATTACTAAATTTATGCTACATTTGCATTAATAACTACTCTGCCTGAAAAACATATAATGCTTCTGACTAATACCATAAAAAAAAGTCTACACTGCTAAAATGAGAATTGGGAAGTGGATGAGTTGTGACAGCTCTATATGCCAAAATACAGAATCATAGTATTTTAGTACTATAAATAAATGTAATTTTGAAGGGGAAACACAGTTACCAGTGTGTTTTTTCCACCTTTAGGCATGTTTACGAGTCCAAGAGCAGAAACTCCAGAAATTTGACAACACGCTGGCTGAGATAGAAGAACTTCTGAATAGTAATGAACCTCCTCTGGAGCTACAGGTACAAAGAAGGTTTTACAGCTGATAAGTCATTACTCATTACTGCAACCTTGCTGTTAGTATTGTCTTTGCCACTATAGCTTCACGGTTTGACTTAAATCTTCACAAAGAGTATTGGAGTCATTTTGTTGGCTATGGACATTTTATTTGTTTTCTCTCTCAAGCTCTTAGAATGAAACCTGTCATTTTAAACACACAGACCTGTATCACTCCTGTGCCTTGTAGGGACTTAAGCCTGACCCAACTGCTTTGCAGGCCTACTGAAAGAGGCCAATATCAGTGATATCTGGCTTTTAGCTCCTGGCAAGCAGCAAGGCACAAGGGACCTCGTCATTCCCTTGGGGATCCCAGGAACTCAACATGCTGCCTGCTTTAAACTTTGAACCTTTACCTAGACATGGCTTAATGTGGCATGGTAATGCACAGTTTTTTGCATAGTGATGTTTACTGTGAGGTTTTCCCTTGGGATACCACGAGGAAATCTCCATCTTTTTGTGTTAATTCCACACAGCAAAGAATAAATCCTTCTCCCCTCTTTGAGACCTTATTGGCCTACCTTGATCCTACAGCATCTCCCTAAGTGTCTGCTCACAGTGTCTGTCAGATGCACCTTGAGCTTGACCCCGTTTGGCTATTTCTGTGTTTATCCTCAGCAGGCAGTGAACTCAGAGGAGTTTCACTGGGTAAAGTGATCTAAGGAGCTTAGGAAAGGACTCTGCAACCTTGTGCTGGGCACACCGTGCTCCTTGGGAGCACCAGATGCCCTGAGTCCCTGGGGTGGTGTTTCAGCATGTGGCCATGATCCCATGAGTTGCTGTCTCATGCAAATCAGCTTTAAGGATGAGGTTAAGGACCTGTTTCTCCTTTGTGAGTGGTGTAGAGCCAGAGGTGCCCACCCCTCTGCTGCCCTTGCCTGTTTTTTGGGTCACTGTGGGAAATTTGCCCAGATTGAATCACTGCAGGGAGGTGTTAGAGAAAAAGCTGCCGCCTTCTATTTCATGGCAGCTGAAGAGCATGTAAAGCCTTTATCCAGATGAGAGTAGACACTGGAGTAGACTGACAAATTTGTTAATAAAGCAGCACCAATAAATATGCTAATAAAGACAGACTGATACTATTTCTCCTCAGAAAAACAGGGCTTAAATACTATTTTTTTCAGTCTGTGGAGTGGGAGGGGAAACAAATCTTAACCAACTGTGGTTGAAACGTCTTCAGATAATTTAATTTCCTTTTATGTCTGTCACGGATTTTTGTAATATTATCAGAATTCTAGGCAGTATAGTTTAAATATGTTTATTTCCAATTTTAAGGTCATCAGATCATCTGTTGTGCAAAAAATGGAGCTAATAAAAGACCTCTTGTCACCAAAGCGAGGGACCAGCGAACTCAGCGTGAACACAGCAGAACTGAAAGGAGACCTTGATCTGGCCAAGACACAGATTGGAATGACTGAATCACTTTTAAAAGCTTTATCTCCTTCAGACACCTTAGAGATCTTTACTAAATTAGAGGTAGAATTCCACAAATTATGTATATTTTATAAATTTTTCTGGCAAGTCTTCGTAGGTGTTTTTCCTTTGTAAGTTGCAAACTGCTAGAACAACTCAAGTGAAGAGCCTGGCTGGGGTATTTCCTTGAGCTGCCAGAAAAATGAAAAAAAAACCTGTTTTTGTCACATGTAGTTAACCCTTGCAAGCTGTTGGAAATGGTCCATCCTAAGCACAACAGTATGTCACCCAGGATATGTTCAAGCAGTAGTGGGGGGTACTGGGTTGTGTTTTCCAAGATTGGGTATTGTACAGAGGCTGTCTTTGTGCCACCTGAGCCTGCTTGCAAGGGGAGCTCCCAGCAAACAACTGCAGCCAAGTATTTGCTCAAACTCAAGCATCCTGCTTGGAGGTTTAGGCTGGCAGGATTTAAACCTCTTGTGCAGCAGGGAGTGAATTATATATGGTCTGGGTGTCAGACCACTGGTGTTTAGGGCAATGAAATCACAGGCACTGGAAGAAAGATCTTTTAATTCATTTTCCTAGCTCCTTCTATGTTATTTTTCAGCCCAGTGGAACCTGACATACAGAATCAGGCATTTAGGGGTAGAATAATGCCTATGGCAGCTAAGGCATTATAGCTTCGAGGTGTTATATGCTCTGTAACATGCTATATCACTGTTCACATGGGTATTCTGTGTGATGCCAGACTGCATGGGTGAATGTCTGTGTGGTCATGTATGGATACAGGTATGTGCACACTGCTCAAGGAGAGCTTGGTGCTTGTACCTACCTACTGATTGGCTTGTTAATGCCAACATGACTTAAGAAATTATTTTGGGACACAGGCAGGGCTAAGCCCTTTTGCAAAACTTTAGCTTGTACTAAAGCATCTCTGTACAGTGAACTTCTGCTTGCAAATTTTCTTTTTAGAAATTGCCCTGTTTTTTTTAACCTTAGGAGATACACCAGAAAATTCTGCAACAAGAACACCACGTGGCATTACTCCAAGAAGAGACGGATTGTCCCGATGTGGATGAATTAAATAAGCAGCTTAAATGTGTCACCGATTTATTTAATAACAAGAAACATGTGCTTCAAGATCACTTTATTGATGTTTTGAACCGTAAGCAAACACATTTCACGTTTGTGTGCCTTTGAAGGTTTGCATTGACCTCCATAATGACTTAAAGGTTGTGCAGTTAAATGGTTTGGTGTCTGAAACAGCTTCGATACCTCAAACTGCTTCAGGGTTCTGAACAAGATAAAGATTTGGAGAAAAATGGCTTTTGATCCCAACAAACCACTCAGTGTGGATCAAAGTATTTTGTTTCTTGAGTTTAAAAAAATAGCTAAAAGAAGTGTAAAGCATAATTCTGGAATGATTTAATTTAAAAAATACAGAAATCCAATGTTCTTGCTTTTTTTCAGTAATTTTTTACTTAAACTTAATTATAAAAACAAATTAGCGTTCTTGATCTTTTAAGCAGACGCAGAATTGTGCAGAAGGGAAATTCTGCCTAAGGGTAATCTCATATTTTTAAATATTTTGGAAATTAATTTGTGGGGAAATGAGCAAAGTTGTCAATAGGCTGTTGCAGGTCTTTTTAACCCAAAGTGCTGTGTATAACAGATGGTCCCCTTCCAAGTGAACAGGTATGTTTATTGTCAGTTAATGTTGGGGAAAAAAGCAAAACGGGCTGCAGCATTTTTGGTCACATTTTCTGTAATAAAAAGCAACCTTTGACAGCACTGATAAATACAAGTGTAAATTGTCTGAAATGTTCATGTTAAATAGGATTTTATTTTACAAAGTACAATTAATGAGGAAAATTGGAATGTATTTTTTTTTCAGGTCAGTGCAAGAATTTTAATGACTGGTTCAGCAGCACTCAGCTGTCTTTGAAGGACTGCTTTGACCCTTCAGAAACAAAACTGATACTGGAAGAAAGACTACAGAGGCTAAAGGTAAAGTATTAAAATGTTCTAATTTCTAAAGCTGATTGTTCTTGAAGTTTTACTCTTTACACAGGAGACTATTCTTGGGAGTGAATTCACCTACAGTGGCTTTGTAACTTGAGGCTGAAAGAATATTTCATGTAACTTAAAGCATGAGGACAATAAGTGGAATGAAAATAAAACTTTGTTGAAATGGAGTATCAGTGTTCAAGTTCAGACATGGTTGGGCAAGTGAGAGACAGAGTGGTAGTGAAATCAATGGACCTTGACCAAGTCCTTCGCTATGCAAAGATGCAGAAAGTCAAATATGTACAGAGTAACACGCAGTTCTGACCCCCAATGTGGAAAACTTGCATTCATTTTGTTGTAGGCAGATTTTCTCTCTAAGTCACACAGAATCAACACAAAACAGATGGAAAAGACACAACATCTGCCAGAAGCAATCACAGTTAAACAGCAGCAGAGACATAGTGATGTCAGTGCTAGATTGGAATGCTGCTTGCTGGTTTCTTGTATTTCTGCAGTAGATAAGAAAAGTCAAATCATGTACTTCATTGTCTCCCTATTTTGCAAGAAGCTACTTTTCCATTTCCAAATGGAATAGTCAGCAAACTGTGAATTGACATGCATTCCTTTTCAGGGACTGAAATTTCTGGAAAAAATATTGGTGGAGATAACAGGAGCTTTAAGACTCTTATACCATAAATATCTATTATACTACAGCAAATTTATGCATCTTGTGTTCATGCTCTTTTTCAGCACTTCCTAACATCTGAAGGCAAAGACAGAGATATCCAAGAGGTTAAAACTTTATTGAATAAAGTGAAACCTTACTTGCCCAAAGCCAGCATTAACCACCTTAACAGCTGTGTGAGAGATCAAGAAGCAGAGCTACAAAGATTGATCTCCAAATGTCAGAAACGGGAAAAGGAACTTGGTGCTTCTCTCCAGCAGCTCAGTAGGTAGGGAACTAATGTAGTTTCTGACATTTTAATCACAAGTGGAATAAAATGATTCATTACTCGACAGGCACAGTGAAGGGCAAACAACCCTGCTTTTTATTGAAAATGGTATTTTAATAAAGGGTAATGAGTGTTTGGGTTTATGCTTCATGTGTTTTGGGTTTTGTTTGTTTGTTTGTTTTTCATTTCATAGCAGACCTATATGGAAACTATGGATAGTTTCAGTGGCATGAACTGTGATTACTTAAAATTAAGCTTCTGCTTAAAATGTTGCTTCCTCAGACACATGATATTGATATTACTTGTTTAGCAAAACACTTTTGTCATCAGGTTTTAGTCATGTAATTTTGACCTGACTCTGTATTTTTATGCACTTTAGCCTTGAAGAAAGCAGCTTGGTCTTGGAAGAATGGCTCACTGCTCAGGAGGAAAAACTGAGAGAGATCAATAAAGATGAGACAAAACTTGAAAACTTCTATAAAACACTGTTAATGCAGAGGTACTGGGTTTTCTGGTCTCTATCCAAGAACTGTCCTCTAAGCAAGATTGTTCCAAGTTGTTACAGAAAATAGATGTTTATTAGTATTTTATTATTATTTTTCAGAAAACCATTTGACTCCATGGCTCAGCTGGCAAATTCCTTGAGGGAGGCTGGGCTGACAGAGTATGAAATGATTTCAGAAGCCAGTAATCTTATTAGTAGGTACCACACATTGGTAACACATGTAAGTGGGATGACAGGGAATACTGAGAGACTTCCAGTGGAAGAACAAAATTTTGAAGAGCTTGCCCAGGATGTTTCTTCTTGTATCAAAAAGCTTGAAGAGGCTGTTGGTAAAGTGAGCTCCCAGGAAAGTGAGTTGCCATCAGAAGAAAGGATTAATCTGATAAAGGTATTATGTTAAATGTATTCTTTTTTCACCTCACAGCTCAAGCAAATACCAGGGGAATGCTCGATGAGTCAGTACCTCATGAAAGATACTGTCACTGGTCTGGAGTTTTGTGGCTTATTTGAGGAGGAGTGGGGAATGTTTGGTATTTTTTGTTTGGCTTTCTGCATAGTTTATTGCACACCTAGGATGAAACTCTGCTGCATCTCTGGGTGAAGCAGCACTGAACTCATAAGATGCTGGTGGCCAAGTGCCTTCCCATCATAGCCTATTCCAGGAGTGGAGAGGGAGGTCAGTAACATATTCGGGGGGTCTGGAGAACCTCTGCAGACTGTGTGGCTTGTCAGGTGTCCTACGTGGCCTTTGTGCTGGGCTGTTCTACTGCCTGGGTGGGTCTCTCAGGCCCCAGTGTCTTTGGTGTCTCCTGCCTCTGACTGCATAGGATGAGAATGCTGGGATTTACAAGTTTCATTCTGTGGAAAGGAGTAGTATTGGGGAAAGATAGCTCTCCATAAGATTTGGAGCCTTTTTTTAAATTTGTCAGGACAATATTGGTCTTGTTATGTAGAGAATAATTAATAAATCAGCATTCATTCAAAATCAGATGGTCTGTCTGTTTATACATCAGTTATGTAGTATATTAGAAGAAGAATTCTGTTGTCTTGAAAAGCACTGTGCAAAGTATGAAAGAATAATGGTAATACTTTCTATTTTGTAACCAAAAATGCTTGTACATGTACTCCTTGTTTAATACAGGAAATCACAGCTCTCAGAGAAGAAGGAGAGGCCAAAATGCAGGATATGGTAGCTGTAGGAGAAACTTTATTGAGAAATGAGGAAAACAAGAAGCCAGAGGTTCAGCAGACTATTTCTGACCTTCAGAAAAAGTGGGAAAGCATCTGCCAGCTGGCCAGCAATGGCAGGTAATGTGGAATTTGCCAAGAGGCAGTACAGATCACTTACCACTATATGAGCTTTCTTCTATTCTTCCTGCACCAGTTCCATTGGATTTCTGTTCTTTTGAAGCAGAATGAAGTATCAACAAAAATACCTGTTTTTCTGCAACATTGTGAAGGGATAGGTCACAGTTTGGACTGAATGGTCAGGTGCTTCATTTGTCATTTGCCAAAAAATATGAATCTTGAGGGGCAAAGTCAACACATTTAAGCTTTGCTTTTGTCCTCATTTATCCTGCAGTGCTTCACAGAATTATAATCAGAATTTATTTATTTGGATTTTTTGGTGTGGGGAATGTATTTTCAAATGTTGGCATTTAAGTTCCATCTGGAAAATATCTGAGCTTCAGCCCTAAATGTGAACACACAAATGTTACTTATGTCTCACTGCATATTTCCTGTGGACAAGTGCAGCCTGTTCACCTGCAGCAGAGCAGAAAGCACACAAATCAACCCCTGTGTCAAGGTCAGGAAAGTAGTCACTGGATTGTCCTAACATAACCCATATTGCATATGCTGGTTTTGTTATCCGTGGCTCTAAAACACTTGCCCACTCCCACCACAACCAGTGGGATGTGTATCTTCTACAGAACGTTCCCTCTCAGGAGAATGTCATGAGAAGTCAAGGAAAACAGATTCCTAACCACACTGTTGTTTTTAAACAGAACTACTGCTGCAGTGGAAAGCAGGAATATGCAGAGCATGAGTATCACATCTCTGATGCTGGAAACTGTGGGTTTATAGGTTAAGGTTTAAGAGTCTTAGTCATTTACCCTGCATTCAAGTCCAGTTCATCTGCAGTGACTTCAGTGCTTTTCATCACCTTGAAAATTCCAGTCTGATTGGTTATTTAAGATCTGAAGAAAATTATTCACTACACTCAAGTTCATTCTAATGGTTGACTTGTTCAGAATTTGACATTTTCTAGGCAATCAATAAATCTGGGGGGTTGATACTATTAAACACAGGTTTTTTTTTTCTTAGCCCTCAAGAACAACTGCAGTGCAACAGGGAGCAATATGAGCAAAGCAAAGAAGATCTGAGACAGGCTCTAACAGAACTGGAAAAACAGCAACTAGAGATGGGTTTTGCCCTTCAGCCTGATTTGCAGGAGAAGCAAACTCAGCTGGCAAACTATGCCAACCTCCTGCAGAAAGTAGTTGACCTAACTTCCCAATTCAGTGAATTGAAAAGGCAGAAGGATCATCTACAGGGTCACACTGGGGATCCCTGCTTCACGGAGATGGAGTGGTCAGAATTAAAGCACCACCATGAAAATCTGCTCAGCCAGCTCCAGGTTGGAACCTCACTCTCTTCCTTACAAGGTTCTTGGTGTCCTTGATGGTTCCAGTTCTCACTCTTAACCTGTAGTGTCATTTAGATGGGAAGTTTATGGGTAAAACTGGGAGTGGAGGAAGTTCTCTGATAAAGGGCAGGGTATTCATTTCTCTCTCTCTTACTGTGAGAAGAAGAGTACCAGGAGCTCACGTTCACTGCCTTCTGCTCTGCAGAGGGACAAATGTTGAAACAAATGAGACCAAAGTTAATGTGAAGAATATTTTATACCTGTATAAAAATATTTGGTTGGTTATAAATAGAATATGAAGCATTTGTTCTTATGTTTTCTAAGCCACTGTAGGTTTTCTTCCTTTGGGAAGGATGAATTTGGAAAACATCTGAAGATGCTTTTCCAGCATCTTGTTTGTGCTGGTTTCACCTAAGGTAGTTGCACTTGTACCCTGTGTGGCATTCTGCCTCTATCAACCATTTTGAAGAGAAAACACCTTTTTTTTTTAAAATACATGCTTATGGAATGCCAACCCTTCTGCTTCCTGCTGCTAATAAAAATGTTGTTCATGATGGAGTCCCTGATGTGCTGGGAAGATAGTAAGGTGTTTATGTGACTAGCTGGGTATTTTATGGAAAGCAATCAAGTTTATTGTGCTGGTGATGTCCTGGAAAAGCTGTGACAGTCTGTGCATGAGTTTTGTTTGTGTGAGATAACAGAGGACTGATCCTAGAATCACCTTGGTTCCTAGACCATTGTGCAGACATTGGAAAGCCATGTTCAAGAGCACCAGCAGCTTCAGGATATGGTAACAGGCCTGAGCACTGAGCTGAAATCTGTCCCTGAGAAGCTTGCTAATTGTGAAGGTCCAGCAATGGAACAACCATCAGCTGAGCAAAACCAGATGGAGTCACAGGTATGTTGCAGGTTCTGCATCGTGGAGGAAGGGTCCATGCCCTAGAGACCATCACGTTTGTAAAGGAGAACTGCTGATGGTGTGCAACTGAAAAGCTAAGAAACCTTTCTAAAATATAAAGTGTCTGTGGTGTTCCTTTTATCGAGATAATTGTAGGCCTAAAACCACTCTTAATGAACTGAGGGGGCCTTTCCAGTTGGCTGAACTAAAGGTGGAATTGTCCTAGCTCAAGCACACGGGTTTCTTCACTTTGCTTGATTGCAGTTTTATTTTTCCACTCTGGACATAATGAGAAAAGAGATCATTAAATTTAGTGTTAGTGTCTTTAAATTAGCCGATGTGGAAAGCTTAGGAAAATGTCCGAGCCAAGCTCAGTTTTAAGCAGTGTCCTTCATGCATAAGTGGCCATTCTTTGCTCTTTGGCAGAATGGGTAACAGTGTTGTAGCTGTGACACAGAGCACTGCTGGGAGCTGAAACCCGTAGCTCATACATGGATCACTGCAACTCCACTTCCTCCAGAATTTGATGTGCCTCTAACAAGCAAAAAGGAATAGGAGAGGAGTAGGGGGGATTATCTGCTAAGAGCTTGGAAGGAACATCATGTACCACACAGTGTGCTATGGGATTATTTTATCATTGTAGTGCTTATAGCTCCAGGTGTTCTCTGCACATAAAAATGGCTGACAAAATTACTGGTTTGGTATTTGACTTTCTGCAGCAAAAAGGTCTGCATGTACTTTTCAATACAGTTTGTTGTTCACAACAAATATTTATGATTTCAGCAATTGGCTTTAGATTGTAGCATTAAGTATATTGTGTGAAGACACTTTTCAAATAAAGTGATTTTTTTGTGTGTGTGTTTAAAGGAACAACAAGGACCCCTCAGTCGATACAGAGACACTTTAAAGAAGATTTTGGTTTTAGCAGAAACTGTTAAACAAAACACTTCTTCACCAGGACAGAAGTTTATTAAGGATGAGATTGAAACACTTCAGAATGAACACAGGAGCCTGGAAGAAATACTTGAAAATGTCAAGCGAAAGAAGGGGAATATTTTCAAGGAAGCCCTTGAGTTAAAAGATGAGATTGGTAATGAAACACAAATGGAAGATAAGGCGGATACAATGCTGAAGAGAGAGATACAGATCACTTCTGGTAATGGTGTTGCTGCAGAAGAGAGCCCCACAGCAGTGGAGCTGAAGGAGCCTCTGGAAATGAGTGATGTGAGTTTATTTACTGACAGTAATGGCAAGGTAAGACTGGCTAGAGAGGCACCTGTCCCTCAAATATATTCTGTATATCACATCCTTAATTTCATGGAAATGAAACCTTTTGTAAATAGACGTGTATAATTCAAAGATGTGGAGAAGAACTCCCTTGTTATAACAAGTCTGTAACAAGCCAATAACATGTATTCAAAACTGCAGTTTTCCACATTAATACAGTATGCATATAGCTTTCTCTTGCCAGTAATTAGAGCAGGCATCCTTGGTCAGGACACAGGGAGAGGGTGTACAGATGAGAAAACTGCAGATGGGCTTCTGCCCAAGAGCTTTGAGAGCTTCTCTTAAACCACGAAGAGACGTTTAGAGCTGCAGCACAGTATTTGCAGTATTTGCCCTGTTTATTTTCAATTATAATGAATTTTACTATTCAGAGATGTAATGTTAAAATACAACATTTATGGTCACACAAGCAGATTTTCTATCATTCCTCTTAGGGTCAAGATGTAAATGGAAATATGTCAGAGAAAGAGAAGCAGAATGATGTGGTTTTGGAGGAAAGCAGTGCATTGTCAGACAACCCATTGAAGGATACCAATCTCAGCAAGGACAGGTTGGGGCAGGCTGCTCAGGTACCTTACAAATGTGTTCTAATACATTTCTGTGTATGTGTGTCTGGGTGTTTGTGAAAAATGCATATGAAATTCCTTAAAATTTGGTCTTACAGAGACATATTTTCCTTGTCTGGTGAAAGGAATGATGAATTATATTCTCCAGATCACCCCCTCAGCCTTGCTCACATAAAGTGTGCAAGAGATCAATGTGATCATCTTTATAAGCCCCCAGGGCTTGGACCTGGTTTTTCCACGGTGCAGAACCTCCCACATACCCATGATTTCATAAAATTATAAAATCACAGAATAGTTTGGGTTGAAAGGGACCTTAAAGATCTTCTCATTCCAACCACCCTGCCACGAGCAGGGACATCTTCTGCTAGACCAGGTTGCTCTAAGTCCCATCCAACCTGGCCTTAAACACTTTTAGGGATGGGGATTCAACAGGTTTTGTCACTGGAGGTACTGAGAGGTCACTAACCTGGAAATGCTGATCTTTAGGGAACCTCGGGGCAGTCACACTGTAAATGACTTCATGTGTATAAAGCTGAGGGAATGATTTGGGGTACTCCCTCAGTGACCTGACATTGAGTAATAACAGCGTGTGGGAGAGATGACCATCAAAATATCAGTGAAAAACTACCCATACTGGGATTTCTGGAGAAGGTGCAAGATCAGTAGTTACCAAATGTGTCTGAACTGGAGTGGAAAGTTTCTTAGCAAACTTAAATTTTGTTTTGTGACTTCAAATGATTGTAAACATTTTGTGTTTTGCAAATCAGGGGGAGGCTGATAAGGAGAGCCCAGGTATGGACAAACATGAAAGGGTCCAAGAGGATGTTCTGGACAGTGCAGTTCTGGGTGGTGAAGCAGAACTGGAAAGACTTCAGGATGGTGTTGGTATTGGATGTGATGAAATGAGAAAGGGAACCCATCCAGCAGAGGTAACTGCACATGAGATTACACAAGTGATGGAATTTGAGGGTATAAGTATGCAGTTTAGTTGTAGTGGGGTTGATACCACTTATAAATTAGTAATAAAAGTCTCAAGTTACACTGAGCTAATTTTGTCTCATGTATTGTATACTTAGTGTTATTTAATCCTTTCCTATGCGTTTAAAATTAGGATATAGAGAATTTTTTTTAATTGTTTGCTGAGGGTGCTGCATTCCAAGAGATATTACTCTCCAAGTCACCTGGACATACATACTGTGCTTGAGTCTCTTTCACTTATACAGATTTCTCATTTCCATATTAACTTTGCCTGCATGAAGCTGCACTTGAAATGCAATGTCCTGTTTGGTGCACCCTGGTACAGGAGGAATTTTGACACCAGAGCAGTGCTTAGAAACTGGAGCTGTAATGAGTTGGAAGTTCCCACTGGAGATGGAAAGGCTGGCAGGGATCTCATTGCTGTCATCCCATCCCTGAAGGGGTGTTTCAGAGCTGGACTCATCTCAGAATTTCAGTGTTACCAAACTGTATGAGATACTGAAAGCTGCATCCAGCAGATCCTGAGGTTGCCCACAGGACTCTTGTGCTTGGTAATTGGCTGGGTGACTAACCACAGCCCCTCTGTCCACGGTACAAGTACAAGGAGCCTCAGGAAAAAGCTAAACCTTTTAAAAAATGGGTTCAAGACAGCCCAGGAGTACACAGGCCCCTGCTTAGAATAACATGAACAGCATATGTCAGAGTAATCTGAAATTTTCCTAAAAATTTATAGCAGAATTACAGCACTTTCCTTTGCCATAACCTTGCCCATGTAATTTATGAGATGTAATTGTGGTTTTCCTCATCTACCTATAATTATGGGCTTCATAATTTTGTCATCTCAAGCACTCTAATTACTACTCGGCATGTTTGATTAGGGACTTTTGATTACTTGCTCCTTTTATTTTTCTTACACCAAAAGGAGAAACCTAGTGATGTCAAAAATCAGTCATATGGAGAGGATGTGGAACAGATTCAACAGAAGGTGTGCCAGAAGAGTCAAGTCCTGGAATCTACAGCAGCTGAGAAAGATGGTTTGGGATCTAATCCCCCAGTTTCTGCACATGAGGTAAGCCACAGGATGTTGTTTCAGGTGAAATTTGCCAGTCATTGAATTTTTGTTTCCAAATGGGCTTCAGTTGAGGTTGTTTTAAAAGAAGAGATAATTACTGTCACATCAAAATCAAGACTATTATCTCTAGTTCTTATTTATGTCCACGATTGTTTTGAACTTTATCCAAAGTACTAACCCTTCATATTTTTCAGTGGATCTGTTCAAAATAGAGTTCAAACTGGTTTTTAGAGCCATCATAATCATATTTACAGTTTCTCTTTTAATTGCAAATCAATACAGCTTCTTTCTGTGTTATTACAGCTAGTTGTGATAGTTTTGCCAGCATAAGGTAGGCGGATCAGAAAACTGAAATCCAAGGCTGGTACAGTAAGAAAATAAATAAAATAGAGAAAGTAGAATGTATTCCAGCTGATTTAGTGACAAGGTACATTACTAAATTACTGAGTCTAATCTTCTCTAAGTGGGTATTAAGAGTAAGGGAGTTCCATCACAAGTGCCCTGTTACTGCTGGACACCACATTCTTAAACTGAAGGTAGGGGTAGATCTATTCTTTGAGTTAAACCTACAGGCAGGTCCACAGCTGACCCGCCCATTGGCAGGTCTTACTTGGGACTTACACATCTGCTCTAACTGGGAACCCCTGCAAAATTTCCCAGAGGTCTGAGGAGTTGGAGGGGTTCCATCTGACTGGAAGCCAACCAGTGATATCCCAATTTACAAAAGAGGTGTGAGGGAAGACCCAGAAAACTACAGACCTGTTAGACTAACCTCAATTCATGGAAAAATTATGGAGATCATACTGGGTACTCTTGAAAAGCTTTTAAAGAACAAAGCAATCATCATAGACTCATTTAGGTAGGAAGAGACTCCTAAGATTATCAGGTCCAACTGATTACCCAGCACTGCCAAGTCCATCACTAAACAATGTCCCCAAGTGTCACATCTACACATCTTTTAAATCCCTCCAATTTGGTGACCCACCACTTCCCTGAACAACCTGTTCCAATGCTTGACCACTCTTTCCATGAAGAAATCTTACCTAATATCCAATCTAAACATCCCATGGCACAGCTTGAGCCCATTTCCTCTTGTCCTGTTGCTTGTACCTGGGAGAAGGAGACTGATCCCCACCCTGGCTACAACATCCCTTCAGGCAGGTGTAGAGAATAAGGTTCTCCCTGAGCCTCCTTTTCTCCAGGCTGAACACCCCCAGCTTCCTCAGCTGCTTCTCACAGGACTTGTGCTCCAGACACTTCCCCAGCTCTGTTGCCCTTCTCTGGACTTGCTCCAGACCCTCAGTATCTTTCCTGAACTGAGGGACCAAAACTGGACACAGGGTTTGAGGTGCAACCTCACAGGCTGTATCCAGGGAGGCAGTGCAATGAGAACATCATACAAGCAAGCAAAACATGTCCACTGTGATCCCGAGGTTTTTCTGTAAGTCAGGACACTTGGTTTTTTGTATGTTTTAATGTGTTGATAATTTCAGTCTTGTAAAGTGGTTTTCTTCCTTGCTCCTTGATAGCTTCGCTGAGTTTTTCTGCTTACTTCAGTTCTATGGCACTTCAAAGTCTCTCAAGATGAAATGTTGTTTCTGAATTGATGCAACCATTATGGATATGTACACACAGAAATTGAAAAGCTCTCTGTCTGACTGTTTCAGGAGTGGGCCCCTTCAGTTTTGACTGAAAACAAACAAAAGAGTTCAAATAAATAGAGCTGTTATTTTCTGATAACATTTACTGTGTGCTCTGTGTTTCCCATACTTGAAGCCCATGTATTTTGTATAGCTCATGACCCTACAAAGTGACAGATGACAGTGACAGCTTACAATTGAGACATGGCTGCAGGGATAGCTGGCTGCTTCACAGAAAAATAGTATCTAAAGTAGCAATACATTCAGTTTATCACGCAGGATTTTTTTTACTGTTAGTCTTTTTAGATGTTAGTACAGTGGAGAAGTTCCCACTGTAGTAATATCTGTGTATTTGTATGCATTCATTCATATAAAGTATATGTGGAACAGATCACCACATATAGACAGCTACTGGGGAAAGGGAAGTGCAGAAAGATTTTTAATTAAGGTATTTCCATGTGACCCAGTTAACCTGTGGCATTTGATCCCTATTCTTGTCTGCAAGAGCTGAAGGTGGCATTAAACCTGGCCCCACCCCGAGTGACTTGTCCTTCTGTTGTGGGAATCAGAGACAGTGCCAGTTCTGGAACCCCCCTAATCCCTTCCTCCACACTCTGATTGAGACATGGCTTCCTAATGCTCTCATCTCACTCCAGATTTTGGATAGCACTTGTGGCAGTGGCAGCCGTGGCTTTGTGCCACAGCCAAGCTGCTTCATGCATGAGTTGCCCTGTGAAGAGGAGTTGAAGTAATGCCCTGGTGAAGGACACAGCAGTATATCCAGGCAGGTGCTGAGCAGAAGGAATGTGGGTGTGAAGAGAGGCTGAAGTTCCATGGATAGGTAGTGAAGAGAGGGAGAAGACATGAGAAACCTGTGAACTCATCTGTAGCAGATGTGGGTGCAGGGAGGATGTTATTTGAAGGTGGGGACATCAGAGTTTCAGACTTGAAATGATGGACAGAGATTTCATAGCCCTCTGAGCAGTGTTGGCAGGGCTGACTGCAGAGGTGACAGTGCTGGAGGTTCCAGTTTCTGGGTCCTGGTTGACCCTTAGAGGTCGTAGGGGAAACCACAGAAGGATTTAGGCATGGCTTACACTTGTGAGGCCAAGTGCTGCAGACAGAAAATTTGTTGGTTTAGGACCTTCAGAAATAAGAATCCTGTTTTGTGTTACAGGACACAGGTGCAGAATTGATTGTCCAGAGGGAACTATTTCCTGGAGTGCAAGAAAACACTGAATATTTTGAAGAGGAACAGAAGGTCAATGAGCTGAAAAAGGAAGTGGCTGAGCTGGATATGGTGCTTATAAATGAACAACTAAAAGAGCTGGAGGTATGGAAACTGCAAAGCCATTCTCGTTGTTAATGTAGTGATGCACTTAGAGAATTCTGATTCACCTGGGCTGACCAAAATTGTTGTTCATAGTCTTATCTGAGGTTTAACTGCACAGCTAGTCACTTTGTGCTTTAATGCAAGTGTGTCTCTGTCGCTCCCACAGTTAGTACTGCTCTTCTGGAGTGCAGTAGTAGAGTAGATACAGCTGGGGTTGCACATGGCCTTCCATAGTGTGCACAGTCATCTGTGCTCCTTTGTGTGTGGATGAGCAGGCATGTGTTTCTGGGTCAATCAGTATTTAACTGTGCATTGTTTTAAAAGCTGAAGGTGTTTTAAGATCATCCTTTAATCCCCTCTCTGTGGTGGGCTTGATTGTAGAATTTACAAAATGAGCTGGAAACGTGGAAAGCAAAATCTTTGTGCCATGGTGAAGAAGCAGTTCCCAATGCAACAGGATCAAAGGGAGCAGAGCTGCAACCCATGGAGCCTGTGGTGCCCTGCTGGGACAGGCTGCTTCAGGAATTAGATGCTGTGAAGGCAGTGAAGGAACAACAGTACTGTTTGATTAATGAATACCAGAAAAATCTTTCTGCTGCACAGTCCTCCATGAAAAATTTGTCAACAGAAAAGGATAACATCAAGATGTGAGTATAGTGGAGGGTTTTGGTTAAGAGATTGCAGAACAAATATGGTCTCCTAGGTGGAATGTTGTGCCATGCTTCAGAAATGCTCAGACAAGAATGTGCTGTTTTATCCAGTTCATTAACGTTGGGTAGCAAGGGAAGTCTTACAGGTTTGTATGTTTGTAAACAGCCTTAAACAGAAGCATTTCTGGTGATTCCATTCCATCTTTAAGCAATATCTACTGTCTTTATTTAGGTAAAATAAAGAACTGGTTGCTGGGCTAAGAGCACATAAAAAATCCATCCTAAAATATTCTTGTGAAAGTATGGCAGATGTGAAATGCTCATTTGTCTTTAAGGACTCACTATATCTTATTTTTACCTAAGTGAAATATGTCTTTACTCTGAAAATTAACTTTATTTGATAGGAAGAATTCTGTGGTAGTAAATAAATCTACAGTGCCAATTCAGACATATTGCACACAAAATATTTATGATGTTTTGTGAATTAGTCTTCAAAACACAAAGCTAGTTTGTCACAGTAATGAACAAAATAATTTGAAAATATTTAAAATGTATGCAGTTTGTAATTTATAGCAAAGGGATTGAGAAAAATTTAATAAAAATCTGGCTACCAAATGTATTTTACATGGGCATTTCAAAAGACTTCTGGAAATAAAAGATGATGAGTGGATAAACTCCTCCAAATCAATCTTGCATGAATGGAAATTTTTTAGTAGTTTTATAACTTAGTTTTGTCTTCATTGTCAACCAGAAATTACCATAGAATATTGTTAATTCACTAAAAGATAACACTGCTGTTGATTCTTAAAATTTAATTTGGTGTAACTTTAAATGTGGGCTACATTCTATATTAGTATATAGTGACATTTTAGAGCATATATAGTAGAATATACAGCAGAGATATCTGGGAATAACAAATGCTGTAGAGATAAGCAAGAAATAATGATCCTGCAAGGATGTTAGGAAATTCATGAGAGAACATTGAGGGGATATGTGTGAATAAAGTAAGTGAATCGTATTTTAAACAGCAAAATGAGTTTTTAAAAGTGTCTAGTCTCCTATGTTTTAGGAGTTTGTTTTTTTTTAAACACTACTCATGTTTTTGGCAGGGGTCCTACAAACAACACAGTTCTTCTGGAGAAAATCAAGGCATGCATAGAGTCCTTACGAAAAGAAAGAGATGTCTTAAACCAGTTGCAGAGTCAGCAAGAAATTCTATCTCAGCACTTGACGTGCATGGATAAAATGCTGACTGAAAGCCAAATGAGGCAACTGGAGCACTGGTGGCAACATGTGGAACAAACAGTGCAGAAGAAACATGACCAGGTTGTGGCAGAAATTGATGAGTTTAACCTGCTTATGAACAAAGCACAGGATATTCAGAGGCTGATACAAGAACAGTATTTACAGGCAGAGTTACATTCCCCAGCTTCAAGGAGAGTCAAAGACCCTCTAATTTGGACTACAGAGCTGCAGGACATTAAACAAGGACTTTCTCTATTAAAAAGAAGGATTGAGCTGCAAATGAAAAGAATTTGGAGTGATCAAGAGAAGGTGGCTTTGGAAAACTCTATCTGTGATTTGCAGAGCAAATTGGAAGCATTATTAGCGCAACAGACTCAAGTGGATCCTCAGGTCACTGGTCCCGCTCTCATGAAACATGAGATGATGAAGAGGCTGAAAGAAAATATTTCCTGGGTCAAAGATTCGCTGTCCCACCTTGATCAGAAGGCAGCACTTTTCCCCAGTGATGTCAAATCACAGATCAGAACTTGTCAGCTTATGAGCGCAGAAGTTGTCAACAGGGAGCCTGTGATTCTGTCACTGGATTATGGGCTCCAACACATCCTTCCCAACTTGGAACCAGAGGAGGTTTCTGATATGACCTTCCTCCTGCAAACATTGCAGAATTCATACAAGGCTCTTGTTTTAAAATCTGCTCAACGATTGCAGCACCTAGAGCTCCAACTGGAGGAGAGGCAAAGACTTACTGCAGAGATAGACAAAGTTCACTGTCAGCTTCGAAATGCTGAGCTGCTTGCCAGGCCTGACATGAACCAAACCTGCACGTGCTCGGAGTTAGTCAGTCAGCAAACCACGTTAAAGGAGATGTTAAAGGACCTACAGGAAATAGAAGGGCTTATCTCATCCCACTGCAAAGAGAGTCCGGTCACAGCTGGGGAGCTGAGCTTGTCTGAACAACTCTTTTTAATTGATCAATTAAGAAGTCTGAGGAATAGAGCAAGAAAGACACAGAGGCAAATTCAGAGTAAAATTCATGAAGTTGAAAAAAAGATAGCTATCTACAGAGAGTTTGCTGAAGGCATGGCTTCATTGCAGCGGGATCTTAATGATCTGCAGGATGGTGGAATGAACCTGAAAGAAGATGAATTAGTTAGTGCCAAACAGGGAGTGAAGGAGAAATGCAAAACACTTAAAGAAAAAGTGGTAGCTCTTCAGGCAGATTTGTCACAAATAATGAAATACAAAGAAATCTTTGGATGTGTAGGTCTGAAATGGGACTCAGTGCAGCTGGATGAATTGCAAACTGAGTTTTCTAAAATCAAAATTAAAGGAAAGATAATACACTTTGAGAACATTGTTAGGGAATGGGATAAGATTCAAGTATTGCTAAATGAAATCCAGACTGTAACATCCACCGTAAGGAAAGAAGCCAACATCCTAAATGATGGCTCTAGTTCTTCTCCTGCTGAGAATGTCATATCTGCACAGATTCTGCTGCAGACAGTTCAACAAATCCTACACTTAACCCAGAAGGCAGCAAATCAAATAAACAACAATGAGGTCTTTGATACACTATTCAAAGAATCTAAGATGAAAGAAATAAAGAACCTGGAGAAAGATGTTGAGGAATTGAATAAGTTTCTTCAAATCTTGGTCTCTGGACTCCAGAGTGTAAACAAAGAAGATACCCAGAATGAAGTAGAAAATATATTCCACATCATAAAACATATTCAGTTACAGCTCCAGAAGCCACTTGTGATAGACATAAAAACAATGCAGGATGAGAAGCTGCGATGGGAAGCAATTCAGAATATGATACAAACCAATTTTTCTGCTATTAAATGTATAATGGAAAAGGAGAGGGAAAATACAGAAGAAAAATCTCTTGCTACTGGTATACGAACAAAGTTGGAGATGCTGCAAGGTCAGGAAGTACAACTCAAGACAGACATTGCTGCTCGTGTTGTAAGTATATTTAATAAAAGTGAGTTATTGACATATGTCTTTCCCAAATAATTAGATTAGTCATCTCTTGACTGTATTTTCATTACTTATATCCTCATTTATTCTAGTAGCTGAATTGACCTGTGATCATGTCTGCATTGGTGGCTGTGATGGGAGTCATGATAGAAACTAAGGATACAAAGAGATCACTTTCATTCAGTTTGATTGTAATCAGTCAGTGGGGATTAGCCCAAGAAAAGAATGGTAAAGGGGAGGGAGGAAAAGGTTGTGTTGCAATGTTCAGCTGAAGAGAGACTGGGTGCAGTTGTCCTGAGGTTATTCCTGGGGCTGATTTTAGGTAAGGTTTTCAACAGTAACAACGGTGAAAAAGCCCAAGCTTCTTGTTTCTACTATAAAGAAAAGTCCTACCAGCTGGGAATGATCAAGAAGAGTAAAGCACCCAGTGTGATCAGGAGGGGTGAGCAAAGGCAAGGCATCTGGGGTCTAAGGCTTTAACACAAATATATAGGGCATTGATAAGGCATTGCTGGAGGCTTGGTTCAATTCTCAGTGCCTTTGTCAGTAAAGGTTCACTCAAATGGGAACAGATGCTGTTAGAGGGATGAGGAATGTTGAGGGCAGTTAATAAAACTGAATTTGCTCAACTTGTTAGGTGAGGAAAAGTTGGAAATATAGCTGAGAGATGTAATTAGGCTGGAAGCAGACTTCATGACTGCTTAAGGTAATACAAGGAGCAAGAGTTAGTGAATAAGTTGAAGTTGGAAACCAAAAGAGTGATAGCAGAGAAGTTCTGGAACTGTGTCCTGGTCAGGAAGCCCTCTGTCCTACCTGCCCAAGAGATCAATGGATACAAATGAGGAGATACGAGGTGGTAGTTAGTAACAGGAAGAGGCACTCAGCATCCCTGGTGGATTTATGGTCCTGCTGCCAGATTTCCCAGTTTGCTGTGCTTCATGGCTTGGGTGTTGTGTGGGAAGCACTGTGCCAAAGTTTCTCTGCCCTGCAGGAATCCAAGAGCTGACAAACTCTCACATTCTGTGTAGAAATACATACAAGAAGAGGGTTTAGCAAGGAACAATTTGGCAAGTCATAATGAGATATCCCCTGGAGTGGAATAAAGCCATCAACATGTGGGTTTTCTTTGTCTGCACAGGAATGTATACTGCCCTGTCCAAGATGGAATCTTGGGCCTCTTCTGTCCTGGCCATCCTTCTCTCTGGACTTTTCCAGTGTTAGCAGTTCCCTCATTGCCCCTGTCCTGTGGCTGAGGGCAATCAATCAGTGGGTTACAGCCCTGCTCTGTGATTACCTTAGGCCAGTCCTGGGACCACTGGTCTCAAAGACAACCAAGTGTGAAATTCTAAGATCGTCTGGTGATCCAGAAGACTCCAGCAGCCTTTCTTGATTGTTATTTTGTCTTTTTAATGCTTTCAGAGTGCTCTGGAGCAGGCATGTGGGTTGGCTGATCTCTATACCAAGGCTGTTCAGAGGGCTGCCAGGTTCCTGGAGGACTATGAAGCTCAAGCCCAGGCTGCTGCAGCAGAACTCTGTAGCTCAGGGAAGGTCTGTGAGACCCCACAATGGAAACAGGAAGAGTTCAACTCTGCAAAGGCTGATGTAGAAGACCTGCACTCCAAGCTGAAAAGCCTAGTGAAGCCAGAGGACAAAGTATGTCTGGAAAATACTTTAACAGAACTGGTTGATAAGAGTTTGGCATTAAGGAAGAAAGCTCAGAGAAGGGAAGCTGATGAACATAGGTAAGTTTAAGAGATTTTCCTATATTATGTGCCTTATCCTGAGAAACATTGCTGAAAATAAATGTGATCTTGTTTCTGTGCTGGTAAAACCAGGTTGCTGTTCCCAGGTGTGATTGTAATGGAAGGAAAATTACTACACAATAGGCATATTTACAATGCAGTCATTTGTTGTATAGTTGGGGCCTTCACTGAGGGCCATGGGGTGCCAGAGTCAGAAGAAATCACATTTCCACAGTCTGTGGTGGTGGAGGTTAGAATAGTTTTGAGCAGAGCCCTAATTCATGTCTTCCATAGTCTGTTCTGATGGCCTGAGAAAGCAAAGATCAAATAAGACACAGGTTTTATTTCCCTTCCTTCAGATATAAAAGAAATCTGAAAGGTTTTCAGATACATGTACAGAAAAGGTTTGGGAGTTCAAGTAAAGGAATTTGATACTGCTTGACTGTGATCCATTGTTTCTGGTTCTATTGAACATAACCTTAAAGTCTGCTCTTCTAATAAGAGAACTGAATGACTAAATGCTTTGGTAATAGAAAAGTGTTTATAAGATAGGGAAAAAATATTGGAATTGTACAGACCACACACCATAGGAACAATAGAATGTGTGTTACAAACTGGGAACAAATTTTTGGATAAGTCTGAGTAGGATGGAAACTTAGATAAAGACATGCAATTCCTTTGAGCAGCTCCATGGCTGATGCATGGATATACATACTTATATTTGCCTCTGGGACATTTGTACCTTCACCTCTAAAATATCTTAAGTATTGGACCTGAAGTGTGTTACAAATGCTAGTTGATGGTAACTTGCAAAACAGTAAGTACCACTAGTTCAGAAGATTTTTAAATTTTTATTCTAGTGGGAATTATGGTTGGAGAGAGAAACAACAATAACAAATTTTAATTGGTCCATTAATTTTATCTTACAGGTATTCTGAGAAGTACAAAAGCTACACAAAAACCAAAGATACAGTGTGTGATAATCTTGAGAAACTGGAAAAGATGCTTAGACAGTCTTTGTCTAAAATTCCAATGTCTTACAAAGAAGCTTTGGAGCACTTAGAAGAAAGCAAGGTAAGAGAGACTCTGAAGAACTTGAAAAGCTCATGCAAAACTAATGCTGCTATGATGCCTTAGTAGAAAGAAGTGAAATTCTTTATCCTATGTTTTTATATAAAACCACAGAATATATTTATGTACCTGTAAAAAGAGTGGATTATAATAGGCCATGTGAAATCAGTGCATCTTAACTGCTGTAGAAAATAAACATTATCTGTGCTTAAGCTCATGTTTGGTTTCTGTTCAGGTCCCTTGTTGCTCCTTTGCAGGACCGGGACTGATCAGATATCTAACATGCCATTGTTTTCCCTCAGGAGTGAAAACCAGAGAACTTCCAGGCAGTTTCCCCACTCAGGACTGTCTTGCTGCCTTCCCACCAGACCTGTGCTATAATCAACTTCTTTACTGTCCTCTCCTTTAGCACTCATATTACGGGCTTGTAATTTTAGGCATCTCGGAATCCTGCACATTCCTCTTCCCTTCCAGATAACCAGAAAGAACAACCTAGTTGGCTGGGCACACTGTCCTTCTGTTTGTTTTGTTTTATTTACCCCATCTTTCTTAGCCAACAGAATTCTCTCGCCACAGCTGCATTTAACCAGCTTAGTAGAGTGATTGCCATTTTATTAGAGGGCCCTAATCATGTGACTGAATGCTTCATTAATACTTCGGACTGTAGCACTTTATTTATTTACATGTTTGTTTTTCCTGTAAGACTTTAGTCTCCAACATCGACTCTGCTGAAGAGGATCTTGTGAAGCTGAGGCAGATCTCTGGAGAGCTGATGAGATTACACAGAGGAAGTGGCAGGACCCTGGGCAGGATTGTCACAGTGCTGTGGGAAAACTGGCTCGGTTTGCTGGAGGCAGCGAAAGGGCTGGAAATCAACTGTGAAGAACTAAAGCAGGAATGGAAATTCATCAATGAAGAGGTGAGTTATTAGTGTCAGTAAGTTTGGGGAAATGTGGTAGGGAAGGAGTTGTCAGCAAAATGGCCTGAAAAGGACTGAGATCACTGCAGAACATCATTTCCTACCCACTGGTCAGTCAGTTATCCCCACCCTTTCTCCAACCTAGAGTCAGAAATGGTGGGGATATTTATAGTACAAATTCTCTGAACGCAGAACAACTCTGCATGGGGTTATGTACTTTGTTAAAGCAAACCCAGGTGTTTTGGCACACTTGAGGGGTTCAAGCTCTGGCCATGTAATTCCCAGTACTTAGTCACCCATGTGAGTAAATGAATAATGTAACTTAAGGTGATGGAGTCAAAAAACACTTTATCTAATGCTTTGACATGGTGTTTACTTAGCTGGAACGAGAAACAATCATTCTCGATAAGCTCCAGGAAGAGCAGCCAGAAAGCCTTAAAGAGAAAGAAAAGGCCACCAGAGAGGAACTGGTAGAATTACTAGATTTTGTGAACTCCTTTGAAGAAAACATCAACCAGCAACAGCTCCTCTTACTCTTGCTTCTCCACCGAATAAGTAACATCCTGAATACATCTGAAAACCCGGAGGCAGAAGGTGCCCTGCCTGCCTTGTGTGAGATAAGGGCAATGCAGGATCGCTGTCAAAAGTAAGTGGTGTGGAATCTCTGCTGAAGGTATGACACAGGACTATCAATAAACTCAGTATTTTATTGGATGTTAAAGAATATAGAAAAGCTGTAATGCAGTTAAAATGACAATGCGTGCTCTACTGGGTCTGACCAATGCTCCATCTGCAACATGGGCATTGGGGGATATTATTTAGTGAGAAGACATGAGCTTGGCCATATCATTTGTAGGCTGCAATTTGTGTTCAAATGCAGTGGGACTCAGAAGGAATGACAGCTTTGGAGGTTCCAAGCTCTTGTAAGCTTGAATGAGCAGTGTGGGTCTTCCACTCTTTGGAAAATTAAACCGTATGCTTTTTGCACCAATGCAGCTTTTGCCTTACTGAGTGCCCCTGTCTAAAATTTGCCCCAAATATTTTTTGCAAATTTGTGATTGTACTCACCCTCCTCTGTGCCTGCTTTTGGTCACAGGAATCTTTGTGAACAGCACATGCTCTGTCAGCATCTTCAGACTGAGAACCAGACCTCTGTTTGCTGTTTAAATGTGGCTGCTTTCTGATTTGATCTACCAAATGTACTTTGAGTCTTCACATACTGCTGAACAGTTTGAAGAAACTGAGACAACAAATGACATGAACTCAGAAATTTTACAGAAAATATGACTAAAGTACAGACAAATGTGGTTGTGGATATATATATGTATACAGTATCTGTATTAAGAATGCTCTTTGCTCCTACTTAGTGTAGAGTCTAAAATTCTTAGTGTAAAGTCTGAAACTTAATGTGTTCTTTCTGGCAATCTTTCGTAGGTTGTATGAAAAGGCTCAAGACCATAAGGATTCTGTGAAAGCTGAGATTCAAGAGAGGAACAAGGTCACTGAGGAAATAAATGCTGTGACAAATGCATTACAGAATGCTGCATCTGTGTTACTGCAGGATGCTGCTGGAAAGGCAGAACAGCTGGAGGTTGGTAAAGGCTCTGTTATTGTGCAGGGACACTCTGAGTATCTTCTGGTTTGTGCTGACACTTGGACTTGCTCCAAAGAAATTAGTGGCAAGGTATATGCACATTGACTTAAACGGAATGAACCTGACTCAGCAGAATATGACTGGCCCTACCGTGTCCTTGGTTTGTGTTCCTGTCACCCTGTGTGGATCAGTAAACAGGCACAGAAGTATTTCCAAATTGCATGGAATTCAAGCCAGCTACAATCCTTTTAGGATTAGTGCCTATCCTACACTCTTTCCCCCTCTGCATAACTAGCCATGGCAGTTTCAGGTGCTTTGGGTTTGATGTTCCATATTGAGGGCTAACCCAGTAAATCATTTTTAGAAATCAAAAGGTGATCAAGAGCCATGTCCTTCAGCAGCCACCAGAACTCCGTGGCAGTCTATGCATTTCTGGTTTTTATTTGACTTGATGAAATTATGTTATTCCTAACACCCCTGAAATGTGTCTTTATCTGTTATTTTAATTATACTTGTTTAAATTTGGTCTTACTGTGTTTGTAGTGCTGTCATAATTTTTTCGTCTTGATCAATAATTTATTTTTAATTGTGTTTGGTAGAGTTATCTTTTAACTACAGAACCTTATAATTAATTTATTCTAGCCAACAAGGCATATTACAAATCTGGGCTATCTTTGCTGAGTCTTGTATGAAAACGAATTGGGTGTCCCACAGTTTATTTTCTTTAGAAGGTGGATGCTTAAATCTGGCAGAGGGCTAGGAAAAGTACAGAAGCCGAACACCATGGTGGCAGATAAGAGTATTTATGGGAGAGAAATGTTTGCTGCATCTTTAAGATGAAATTGAGAAAACCCGTGAAGCCAGCATTACTGTGGTGAAACTGTGGATTTGTCTGAAAGGGATGGTTTTCTATTGAAAATTATTTAGAATTAGAATACAGAGTTGTGTCTTTCTTACTGAGTTCTTGGTATCCAGGAGTAAATGTTACTGCTGCTAGTGTTGGCCTACTCTTTTCCCTCACATTCAAACTGTGCTACTCTGAGCTCACTTTTGGATGAGCTTAAACCGTGTTCTTGTTCCTGACAGCAATGGCACAAGCAAATGTTAGCAGCAATCCCATCAAATGATTTCTTTGCAACAGTTTGTCACAGCAGGCCTGTTCCTTTTGAGAAGATTCAGCTGAAAGGATTGAAAAATTAGTTCATTTTACATATTGCAAATACCATTAAGCCAGAATCTGCAGAGCAATTTCATCTGTTACTTCCAAAGAAAACCTTGTTTCTCTGGAATCATTGTTTGGGGCTGCATTGCATTTATGGAGTGGAAATGCATATTTCAATTTCAGATGCCAAACCTGGGTGAGTTGGGTGGCAGAAGTTTTAACTCACCAACATAGATGAACATGCAAAGGGAAAGAGTTATTTTCTAGTCCCCTAGGAGAAAAGAAATTGGAACAGCTTTGACAGGCATTGCCTTTTCAGCTAAATATTGAAATATGAACATGCATTAATATACCAAAATGAGTTGGCAGGAACATGCTTTGTTTTGGAGACTAGTGTTGTAAGTGATTCTTTCAGATTCAGGTCAAGGAATCCATAAACCCCTGTAAATGCTGGCACAATCTTACTTGGGCCATTTGACAACAGCAGCCTTCTCCATGAGAGAATGAGGCACACAGCTGTTTTGTGGTTTTGAGGGGTTTTTTTTATTTTAATACCAGACCCAGTTGTTGTGGGATGACGGGAAATAAATCAATCTCAATCTCTTACATGTTTCTTATGTGCCTTGTGTTTGTGTAAGGGAAAAGATTCTCAAGAGAGGATGGGGAGTTAATGGAATACCATTCCTCCTGATTGAAAAAGCAGTTAATTTTAATGTCTTTCATTGCCTGGTAGGAGCTTCAGATCATTTTTCCCCAGTAACTTGAGTTAACATTTGAGTTTTTGAAACAGCTGAGCATTGGGGAGAGGAACCATAAAGCAAGCAAACAGAACTTTCCAACTTGAAATTCTAGAAAACCTCCAAAACAAATGAGTTTCTTCATGCTTTCTGCAAGAGGACTTAGATCGAATTTGCTTTCTAGGCCACAGGCTGTAGACAGTTGTTCAAGTTTCTTTTCTCTCATAAAACCTACATTCTTCATGCAGAACTGGAAACTACTGTTTTGAAAGGAGCCCGCTGGGCTGCTCTGCGTAATTGCCTGAAAGCAGACACTTCAGCCTGAAACCTGCTGCTTTCTGTGGCCTTTGTGTTGTTTATAATAATGAGGGAGTGGACGTTGGCTATTAAACATCTTTCAAAGGGAAAATGCACTTTTGGCAAAAGGGGGGAGCACAAAGGTTAACATTTAATTGTAGGAGCACTTCAAGTGCTTCCTTTGCTGTACCTGTCAATGAGCATCAGTGCGTCACTTGCCCGATGTGGAGTAGTATCAAGTTTAATTAATTCTTACAGATTGAAAAGCATCATTTGATGAAATGGGTGAGTATTTCTTAAAGTTCATCTGCTTGCTGAGGTAGACAAATTAGGTTTGATGTCCCAGAATCAACTTCTTCAAACCATAGGCATTGTAGGAAATATAAAGCACACTATATATGTGTATATGTACATGTACACACACACATTCTCAGTAAAAACTGGGTAAAACTACTGAAGATGCTCTTCATTTTGTAGGAGCTTCAGAATGTGATTGGTAAAGAAAGTCAAGCTCTGCAGGATATCATGGAGAAACTCCGGATCAAGTATTCAGAAATGTATACAATAGTCCCTGCAGAAATCGAAACGCAACTGGAGGACTGCAAGAAGGTATTGAAAGACTTGGAAGAGAAGGTAAGTCTTAATGTAATTTTCATATTTAAAATCTTTTAGCAGTGTATAAATAAACAGGGCAGTAGTTGATGAGTGTAATAACTATAAATTGCAACTTGAAATGTTTGATTATTTTTGTTTGCATTTTCTTCTCAGTGAAAATTTATGAATGACGAAAGATTCCTCACTTAAACGGTCTCCTTTTAGAATGTCCTTACAGGAAGCTGTGGGAATATAATATTTCTCATTTCCATTAAAATAGAACATGGAAGAACCTTTAGCAATAAAGTTTTACTACCCTATGGGTGCTGTTTTCTATCCAGTCTGATCCTTAAACTGTGAACTTGTAGTCAAAGTTGACGGGAAGTTTGCATAGCTTAACTGAGAATATATTGACAAACCTGGGTTAAAAAAGGGCTTTGAAACAGGATTTTTTTCAATGTAAAT
Organism: Formicarius rufipectus; assembly: GCA_013399695.1. Taxonomy (NCBI): domain Eukaryota; kingdom Metazoa; phylum Chordata; class Aves; order Passeriformes; family Formicariidae; genus Formicarius; species Formicarius rufipectus. The sequence goes on from VXAU01006020.1 coordinate 1,103,553, forward strand.
TGCACACACAGTAGGGTATTGTGGCACAGTTCATTTTACCACCCCTTAGGACATGGTTGCCTTCCTTTAAAAGCAGGCAAGGAATTTAATGACTAAATAATGTTGCATCAGGGTGGGTTTTCTTGCAACTTCTATCTTCTGAAGATAAAAAGAAAAAAACCAAACAGTTAAATGTAAGCAAAATTAAGGAAAAACAGAGTAATACTGTAAGTTTGGGGTCAAATTTTAGGCTGGTATTATTACCATTTTTTAAAATCCATTCATATTACTTTTGAAAAAAAAAAAGCTTTCATTTCTTTTATTTCAGAAATAATTATGTTTAATGTTTATTTCAAAGGCTAAATCTCAGTTAATTTGATAAAATTTGAAGTTTTAATAAAACAGTTTTGAAATCCAGTTACTTGTTAGTGTCTATCAGATTATTCATTCATTTTATGTGACATTAAATTAGCAACACATTAACTACAGATAATTAGTTTTAATTTGGTTAACTTCATAGTTCCTGTTTCAAAATTGAACCATCTTTTCAAAACTAACAACTGGGTAGGATTGAGGAGAAGGGAAGGAAAACAATATTTGTGCTTTGGGGATTTTTTTATTGATTACTGTTTCATGAAAGATAACCCCAGTGCACACATCACATGTCAGAGTGAAAGAACTGGACTTTTCATGTTAATTTTTCACATTTAGGTATTGGCAAACAATATAAACTATCTTGGAATTTTTCAAAATGCATTTAAGAAACAAAAGAAATCCTAGTGGAACTGGAGGTCCGTTAAGTTACACACCAGGAGATATCAGCACAGTTAAATTGAGTTAACTTGTCATATTTTAATGGCATTCTGCTTTCCTCCAACCCTGCTAACCGAACAATGTAAATAAGTTGTACTTTTGATGCCATAAATAATAAATTTATCCCAATGAGAATTTTTGAAATTAAAATCCTGCCCTTCTGATGACCAGAGCACTGACAGATGCAGCTTTTCTTTTTTTTTCTCTGGGGAAAATATATGAAGTTAGTGCTTGATCGGCCTTCTCATTTCCAGCTGTGTCACATCACTCATAAATGATTCTCTTCTATTTTGGAAACTGGCACTACAACCACTGAGAAGTTGTCATGTTTGGTATACTACAGGGTAATGTAGTTTAAAGTGTTTAGTGATTACAGCCTAAGCTCATTTTTCCAGGGAGTCTTAGGGAGTAGCACAGACTGGACTTCATAGCTTCTTTTATGTAATCATGAGTATTTGAGAGGGGCACTGTAGTTCTTTTTGCTATGTATTTTTATTGATTAATGCAAGTTTATCAATACAACATCTTACTATGGCTACTTTTATAGTGGTCTTATGTTGGCATCTATAAAGTTAATAAAATTAAGAAATTAAAATAGCTAACTTATTAACTAAAAATTATTTCTTCACACAACAAAGATTAAGTTTGTCAGTATCAGAAGCTTCAAACTAGAATAACTACTGAACTAAGACTCTTTTGCATCAAGGCAGCATAAAGCTGTTCAGTGTGCCCCTTAAACCCTAGTGCTGCAGCACACAAAGAATTTACCCCAGTTTACCAGTTTCCTGGTGCTTGGCTGACCTTAGCATCTAGCAGGGTTTAATAAGGAAAGATGTCACTCTGGGCTAAAAGTAAGGACTTTCCCCCTCCCTGCACTTTATCTAGTCCATAGTAACTTGTTTTCTTTCTGTGTTGCTCAGTCCTGTGCTTAGGCAATTACTCACCTTCAGCCTGCTGAACAGTTTTCTCTTTACAAAGAAAATCAGGCCCTCCAGTGTACCAATTCTTCATTCCTGTGGAGCTCTGCAGAGTGAAATTAAGTTCCACGTACTTGAGGGGCCTCAGAGCTTTTCATTTTGGTGATAAATCTCTCAAGTTTATATTTAGAAACTCACTGTACGTTGATGCGCTTTCATACTCCCCACTTTGCTACGTGTAAGTCATCGCAGGCAGCTGAGACATAAAGGTGTCACTGGGTTTCTTACAGCATAATTCTAAATGTGAGCCTTTCCACAGAGCAGCAGCATCAGCCTCTGCTGGGGAGGAGAACAGGGAGAGCTGGGGCAAAGCACCCAGAGAGCTGCAGCATCTCAGGGGTTGCTTCTCTGAGCTACTCGTTGAACACCTTGTAGGTCTGCTCATGGTGATGTTTCTCCCTGCAAATGTAATTCCACTCCCGTGTTTTTAAGTGGCTTGTCAAGAGAAATATCAAAGGGATTTGAATATTTTTGGTGAGGCGGTGCACAGGCACAAGGGGATCTTTGTAATCTCCCTGATTGTTTTCCCTTTGCTCTCACAGGTTACCTCTGAAATCTTGCAGAGCTCTCCTCAGTATGTGCTGAAAAGCAAAGCAGAAACTATTAACAATGGCCTGCAAGCTATTGAAAAGATGTTGCAACAGAAGAGTGAAAACATTGCAAAAGCCAAAGAAGTTCAGAAGGTAATCTTGCCCCAAAAATCCCTGAGGGTTGAAAGATTTTTGGTTGTTTCTACAGAGCCTGGTTTAGCCAAAAGTGGTCTTCCATTCATTTTATGTCTGTAAAAGGAAGCATTTAGCTGATGAATATTTACCAATTCTTTCCCACAGGAAAATACATAGTTTTTCAACTGTGAATTGCTCCAGTGGATGCGGAGTGTTCTGTTCTCATCATATCAGTTCTGAAATGTTTGCAGTTCCACATGCCCCACACGAAGAACAAATAATGCCATTGTTATCTTTGGATCTGACCTTCTGTTTCACTTCCTTTTTCTCCACACACAGAAAATCTGGGATATGCTGGATCTTTGGCATTACAAACTCAATGAGCTGGATGCAGAAGTGCACGATATAGTGGAGCAGAACTCCTGCCATGCCCAGGAGTTGATGGATATCTTGGTGACCCCCCTTCAGCGGTACCAGCAGGTCTCACAGCTTGCTGAGCGCAGAACTGCCATTTTAAACAAGGTAGATGCAAGTCTAGAAGTTCTTTAAAAATCACATCTGATGAAAAAACAGATGGAAGGCTTTGCATAAAACATCATCAAAGGCTGTCAAATGAGTAAAGAGTCACAAGCCAGCTGTAAAGTGCACTGACATATTATAGCCAGAGTTTCTGGAGTGCAAACTTGCCTCCAGCTGTCACCTCAAAGGATCAGCTCTGCCCCATGGCTGAGTGGGGTAGTGTGAGGAATTTGTGCCCCTGGGTGAGTTTAAAGTTGGTTCTCTGTTCCTCTGCTAATGGGCTGTCCATTAAAGCAACGTTGCCATGCAAATTGTAATAATGCCCCCATGAAATGTAGGCACAGAAATTACATTTGATTAGAGGAGACAGCCTGAAATCATGAAACTGTTTCAGGAAAAGAATGGTTTTTATCTCACCCTACTAATTTAACTGGCCATGATGAAAACACGTCCTGTTTTCTTTTAATCCTGTTCATGGATGCATTTATCCTGTACAGTGACCAGCAGTTCATTTGTGCCTTTCTGTTAAATCCTGTCACTTCCTAGGCTGCCAACAAGATGGAGGAGTATGATGAACTCTTGAAGAATATGAGAGATTGGATAGAAAGCACCAACTGTTTGCTGAGAGCAGATGCTCAAAATGACTCTGTAAAAAGCCTACGCAGGCACACTGGTGACCTGCAGGTAAGTGTTGATGCAGATATGTGGTCCTGTCAGAGCTGGTTTCTCTGTACAGATGCAATTGTCCATTCTTAAGTCTTACTGACATAAATAATTTACCATTTTCAGTAAATCCTTTAAGTGAAAAAGTTATACTTAGCACTCATGAAATATAGATACTTATAGATGTTGGACATACCTATATTGTGAAAGTACTGAAGTGTTATAAATCTGTCTTCCAAAAATGTGTGATTGTTTTCTGTGACCCTACTGTGTGGCTATAATCACTTTTTGCTGCCCGCACATACACAGTTCTTTTTGTATTGTGTGTATGTGATCCAAAAATGTAGAATGGTATTTTCATGCCTTAGATGTGTGTTAGATAGTAACTTTGAAGTGAGTTGTGGTTTGGATGACGTTCTCACTGTATCTTGAACGTAATTCTGACTGGTAATTTCAGAAATCAAATGTTTGTACCATTACAGGGGACATCAGGGCCAGGCAAGAAGTGCCAAGAGAATTTCTGACAATGTTATATTTAAATTTGGAGGTTTTTATACGGCCACTCATTGGCTTAGGCCAAGAGAGAAAGCTGGTATTCCAAACACAGGTTTTGTATTAAACCTAATAGGAATTCCATACAAGAAGTAGCAGGCCATTCTGGGACTGGTATGCTCCAAAACATGTAGCCACAATAGGGAGACTGTGATTTCCAAAACCTATGAGCATTTTTTGTGACAAAACCTTATTGTTTCTTGGTTTTATGATTTGGAATGATTTATGTGTTTTATGTGAAACTGCTGGATTTGGAAATGCATCCAGGGCTTGCATTAAAGTGGAGACATGAATCCCTTTCCTTCAAATGCCACCCAGAAAAATGGATCCTCCTGCATCTCACACTGTTCCCCATGAAGACATTCACTGCAGTTAATGGAAAACTCAACCAGTTCACTGCAGGAGATGGGAAGAAACTTCTATCATGCACAACTGGCCTGATATTTTCTGGAGCATTTTGTTACGTGTGCCCTCTGCAGGCTGGTGTGTGGGAAACCCTTTTTGGGTGTGTGGCTGACATGTCTTTTTCAGCTGTTTGAGGTCAGTCATGGCACAGGAGCTGGACAGGAATCTTCTCCAGGATCTCATACTCCTCTTGTGTGGGACCTTTCTCTGAGCCTAATCTTCTTCATGCCTTTTGTCATGCTCATGTAAACTTATTTTATCTGACTGATTCCCTCAAAATCACAGCATCAGTCTCAGTTTTCTGCCTGCAGGATGCAATGGTTTGGTTCCTGCAGGAGTGGAGTGTTCTACTCTGAGCTGCATTTTTTGGAAAATGCAACAGTCAGTTATTTAGAGGAAACTGGTTCCTTCTGGTCCTAAGCTCTGTGAAACTTGAATGTTCACCACTGATGGATCAAACTAAGCTCTTATTTTGTCTCCAGATGGCATTGGAAGACTCAGAGCAAAAGCAAAATGTTCTGCACGGTGTTTATGTGGAGCTGGAGGAGCTGACCCCAGTCTTTGAAACAGGCAGTGTAATGCAACAGCTCCATGAAATCGATGACCAAGTAGCGACTTTACAGCACGAGATAGCAGAGATTCTTCCACAGATCCTGCATGTGGCCGATGTAAGTCTGGGTGACCCACAGGGTTATCAGAGCTTCATATCATAAGTTATGAAATACAGATTATATTACCTGCATGGTGATGCCAAAAAGCATGAAATCAATTAACTGCCTAGAGACAATTTGGTCTTTAAGCAGCAAGGTATTTATTCACGGCACTGGGAAGCAAATCGGTTCACACCGCACAAACTCACTTCTAAGTTTTCAGTAAGGGTCAAGGTAATTTATCCAGTTGACATTCAAGATTACACCATCTTAACATACATATTCATACAGTTTTATAATTTATCATATTCGTAGGAGGTGGGGTTCAGGCAGGGCTTGGGGCGGAGCCTTCCAGAATCTTCCCTTGGCACAGTTTTTAGGTGGTCGTTCTGACCTTCAGCCTCGCTCCAGTGGTCGCCTTCTCATCTTTCTCACACTGAACTGTCAACTTTTCCTTGCTAGCTAATTCACTTGCTGAGTTGTACAAACTCCTTGGCTCGTGGCCTTCTCAGATGCCTACCTTATCTATATTTATGACTACTAGGTTGTAAGGTGTAGTACTCATGACTTCTATTCAAGGTTTTTGGTCTAGCAAACAGAACGGAACGAACTGCCCACCAATTCCACAGCCAGGCTGTAACTCTCTAACAAGACAATTAACTCTTTTGGGGCCTTGCTTTTGCTTCAGTAGGGAAAAGGTGTGCTGGTTTGAGTAGCTGTGCCAGGTGAGGGAATTAATTGTTTGGAAACAAACCATCAGAAAATGTTTGGTAACTAATTAAGCTGTAAAGTTAACACAGGGTGTAGAAGGAAAAGCTGGGAACTTGGATTGGCTCAGCCTGGAGAAGAGGCAGCTTGAGGGTGGGGGTGTGGTGTCTGCTGCTGAGGAATGGAAGGCTATAGACAGGACAGGGCCAGACTCTTCTTGGGGTGGGCAGAGAAGAGATGAGCAGTAACAGCCCTAAAGTTTAACAAAGGAATTACATCTACTTTGAAATGTCAACAGGGTCAGGCCTCAAGTGACCTACTCTGATGGGCATCAGAGGCCTCCTGATCTGTTCTGTGCCTCTCTCTGAGATTCACAAGCAGCTGTACTGTGTGTAATTAATTTTCCATAAGACTCTGCACAGGAAACTGCAACAATCCAATTAGTTTCCTATGCTGCTATCTGTCACCCCTGGAAACCTGTCTCCTCACTACTGGTAATTTAAAATACGACTTTTCAAGGATCTTTCAGTTCTGTATTCAGGGTTTAAAACAGACCAGGTGGTCTTGAAAACTTAGTTTCTTCAGAAGTTATGATGATAAGTAATGTATAATAACTAGCCTTTTGATTGATAGCATTTATTAGTGTGCTGCACTTGTTTTTCTGTATTTCTCCTTAAATTTAAGTGAAAGGCAGAAATGCAAGCTGGCTTTGGTATTTGTGCTATCTACAAATCCTCTCTTTGTTCCCCAAATCTAGGAATTGGATGCTATTGAATCTCATGTGAAGGTGTTTGAGAAGGATGTTGCAGAAATGAAGACAATCCTGTCATCAGAAGATCTGTTAGAATTTTCTCCTAAAGACCAACTTAAACATGGACAGGTATGTGAAAACTCCTGTACAGGGTTTTTTCCCTATATATATGTGCAGAAGTTAGCATAAGCATGCTTTCAGAAGCATGAGAATGATGAGTGACTGCAAACCACCATGAACAAGTTTTTAGTGTTTGATTTTAAAACGTTAATATGACACAAATTCTAACTCTGAGATCAAAGATGGAAAGTGTTATTTCAGTCATGGTTTCTGCTACATGTTTCTACAGTAGCAAGTAGTTTAAAACCCAAAGGAAGCACATTCCTAAGGCAAAACAGGTGGTGTAGAGGACTTTGTATCTGTGTTGTATGTGTCTTGGGGGCTTACTTTGGGCTCATCTTGTAAAGTGGATGTCCATTAGTAGCTGGGTGTCTTCAGAGCTCTCCTGGAGAGCATCCTCTACTTCAGTTTCATTTGAAAGGAATCCAGTTTTGCATCCAAGACATCAGATCAACATAACCCTAAGGTGAGACTGCTGAGAGACCCTTTCAGGGAGCACAGTCATGATTTGGACTAAAACACTTAAAATGAAAGCATCCTTGGAGTACTCGAGTGTGTCACTGCAGCACATGTTGTCAGATAGAGCTGCCGTATTGGAGGGTCTTCATCCTTGGGGAAGTTTATGGCCTGATTTCCAGAGGTCCATTCTACTTGGCACCAAGCAGTAATCTGAAAGTTGGAAAATTAGGCCAAATTTTTCCAAAAATGGGGACAAAATTTAGCAGATATTTCTGCAAATGTAGGTTGAAGTGACCTACCATAAAATCATTTCATCATGAAGGGACTTCACTGCAAAGATACACTGACCAGATGGTTTTTATTGTCTGCATAAAACAAAGCAGTAACGAGTCTTTTATTTCATACCACATGGAGTCCACAGTGTTACCTCATTAAAATGCAGAAAGTTCAGTTTCACATGAGGAATAAAAATGCCATCATGCTTCTTACAGCTTTGTTATCCAGAGAACAATTTTGTAGTCACTGCGTTGTAGGGAAAAACTGATGTAAGATTTCTGGAACATAATGTTTGCTTACTTCCTTACTTTAAATCAAAGCTGGGATAGTATGCCAATAACAAAAAATTCCTGATGCTTGTGAAAAGAGAATAACCATCTTTATTCCAACTAGGGCATTTTAAAATGAAATATTCTTGAGAGGGAATTTAGCAAAAAGATTAGAATTTAAAAAACCTATAGGTGGTGGGGTTTTTTTGTGTTTTGGGTTTTTTTTTTTCCCTTTCTGAAATTCCCAGCTGAATGAGGTCTCAGTAGCATTTCATACTTTTTAGGACAACCAAGGAGTTATGTGTTGATATTCCCATTCTGTCTTTCTGAAGTTGATCACTCTGTCTTCCACAGAACATGTATTGTGGTATGAAAATGCATACTTCTGTTCATCCAAAACTGACAAAGGGGGTTGTAAACTGTGCATTCACTCAAGGTATTGTGGTATGAAATGCTGTCCTTGACAGGAAAGCCATCTTCAGAGGTTTTCCCCAACTTCCATCCCCATTCATTATCTCAGCTGTGTTGGTAAGACTGTTTATAGGACCATCATAGTCCATGCAGGACAAGCAACACAGACCAGAATTTGCTAGAGTGACATCAAAGGGTTTGTACCAGTTTTGAACTGTGTTCACTGGACTAATTTGAAATTACACAGTTAGTAAATAGCACCTAATCTGAATGTGACCCTGGGCAAACTTTATGTATGTGCAGAAAAAACAGAATTGTAAATGTAAAATGTGTCTTTGTCTTGCTTTAGACAACCTAACTATGGATTTTCACTTGTTCTTTCAAGAGTCATAGAGCAACAGAATATTGTGAGTTGGAAGAGACCCACAAGGATTATTGAGTCCAACTTTTAAGTGTATGGCCCCTATGGGGATTGAAATAGTCTTCTTAAATGAGAAAGTGGCCAAAAAGAGCTTTTGCACATCTTGAGAGTAGTATAAATAATCAGTGTTGATTTTTCTAACTGAGTATCACATCTACTATGTATATTTTATCCTGATAGGTTATACTTGAGCATGTTGGTCCCATGCAGAACACTATTGTTCATATACAGTCCTACGAAGAAGCACTTCAGCTACCAGGGGTGAAAATGCAACCTTTCTCAGTCTTCCAAAGAGCAAGAAAACTCTTGAGAGAATTGAAGAAATTAGAAAAAATTACTCAGGAACAAAATTACCTATTGGAGGTAATTTACGTTTTCGGTTTTTTGGTTTTGGATTTTCTGTGGTTTTGTTTGGTTGGTTGGTTTGGGGGGTTTTTTGTTTGTTTGGTTTTGGTTTTTGGTTTTGGGTTTTGTTTGTCTTGGTTTTTTGTTGTTTTGGGTTTTTTTGTTGGTTTTTTGTTTGTTTGTTGGTTTGTTTTATATCTCCTAAACTACCTTTATTTTCTAGTAACTTTGGTCTTCAAGCAATACTGCTTTTACAGGAATATAGTTACTCCTACTATGTCTTGTATGTAATGGTTTGGGGATTTTCTGTGGTTTTTTTTTTTTTTTCTTTCCTGTTTAATTTGATACTGGAGCAAAGCACATGGAATAGTTTGAAATACATTTGAGTTTCCCAATTCTGTCACAGGTGATACCATGTGAGTTTAACATACTGTAGAAGAAATGAAGGCTCAGGTGATTTGTGACCCAGGTTTGCACTGATGTTGAAGTCCAGTGTTAGATGCAGGTGGGGTCCATATAGCAGTATTCAAGTCTGTAAACTCATCTTGACCATGGAAGTTCTTGTTGGCAGTCATTAGGCAGAAATTGCTGACAGCAGAAGGTCCTTTACTATTCCAAACCAGTAAGCCAGGAAAGTCACCACTTCTACAGCTGTGTCTTGGCTAATTCACTGTTTTGAGGCAGGCCAAATTGTGACAGGGAGCTTGGAGATGCTGTTGGCCAGACCAGGTTTGGAAACAGAAGTCATGAAACAGCATTGGTGTGACACAGCCCTGGAGGAAGGCAGTGCTGGCAGGTCACTGAGTGTTAACTTGGGAGCAATGAGGGTTATGGAACAGCTCCAAACATGAAGGAACCTCTCTACAGCACTTCACTGAGTGATGTGGTTCTACCAGCTCAGGAAGGTTTTAATTCAGGGCCTGCCATGCTCCATTGCCCATGTTGGAGGCAATCTGGGGTTGGGTTATGCAAGTTCCCACGTCAGCAGAGGTATGAAAATTCCCTTGTGGCCTCTCCATTCCTTGGCAGGATGATGACAGCACCTGGACAAAGGTTACATTCTCTTTGCTGATACGGTTTTTCTGACCTGTTACAGTGAAGCAGAATGTTCTAGAACATCTAACTGGGCACTTCAAAGGCCATGCAGACACAAGTGACAGCTAAAATGTGGATGTCTATCTTTGATTTTCAGTTTGTGAGATTAAGAGCACCACACTAAGAAAAAAACCCCTCAAATGTGCCACATGACTAGTGCATGCTTGGAGTTCAGAAAGAAAGCAATGACAATATGAGATCTGTATTTTCCCTATGATCCACCATCCCCCCCTTGGTTGTTTTTTTTTTTTTTTTTTTTTCTTTTTTAATCCATACAGCTGCATAGGTCTGCATGTGGTAAAATGTACCTTTTTCAGAGATCAAATACTTGAGAATTTTTACAATACTTAAAACCCATCAGAAACAGGGTGCTTTGTAATTGAATTGTTAGCATGATGCTTCTAACTGGTTTGTGTGGAGCATTAGGTCAACTTTGAGATTTTTCCCCTTTTTGTGAAGCTGTAATCTTTTTTGCTCAGCATTTGCCTTTACATTGTAAACATCCATCAATCTGTAGCTGAGTGAAATTTCTTTGTGAGAAAACAGATTGGAAAAATTGCAATTCTTGCGAGCCAGTATTTCAAACTGTGCAAAAGAGATTTTCCAGTGCACTTAAATGGGTGGAAAGCAGCAGTACTACAATACAAGTCCTAGCACCAGCTAGGATGTAACAAAGGATAAAGCTATTAAAAGATGGCATTTTGAGTTCTCCATCAAAAAGGCAGCAAGCTTCCTGTAGAAATACATGCCTTGGGTTTCTTTCCTTGGGGCTTAGTGTTTGTATGAGTTTGCCCATACTTTGCTGTGGATGATGCAATGGGACATTGCACCAGGAACTTTTGTATAATTAAGTTGCATTGTAACAAACACATGAAGAAATATAACAGAAACAAAACCTGGAATAGGAATTGTGAATGCCTTGGGGCGGGATTTTTGGTGTCTTAGATCTGTGCTGAATGTTGCCCACTGTTTTGTATTTTGGCCTCTTAAATACCATACCTGAATAACGTCATCAGGAAGAGGAGTTGAAAGCTTCTACTGTTTTTTTTGTGCAAGAGAGTGGCAGTATTTGCTTATCTGGTGGTTTACTGAGCTCATTTTCGCTAAGCTGTTCCAAAGCAAATACACTATGAACAGGTGGATCTTTTTCATGGGTAGGTCTTCTGGTGTTACCACAATATGAAAAGTCAAGAGCAAATGTCAAGCAGGAAATAACTCAAAAGAGAGGCAACACTTGTAGGAGGAGATTCAGTCTCACATATGTGGCATACTTTGGTGCATTGGATACAGGGTAAGATTTTCTTGTCCCTCAGTGGAAGGCAGGGAACAGATGAGTTATATTCAGGCAAGTGACTTTATCACCTATTTGCCTGTGACAGAAGACATGTCTGTATACAAAATATGAATATTCTTTAGTTAGTTGAGGAAATTTGAGATAGTATCCACCCTGTTACCAAACACTCCTATTCATATGACAGAGAAGGTGCAGGTAAGAGTAAGATAATCTCCCTTTTGGAAGGCCTTTTACTTTTTTGTGGCAGGAGAAAACATTCTTTTGTTTGTTTGTTTGTTTTTGTTTTCCCTTCTGATTCTTCAGCTGTGGCACTAAGATCATAGACCACAGTTAAATTGTCTTACTCTTCAATTTGGCTTTTTTTTCATTGAGGAAAATAGTGGTTTCTTACTTTGAAAAACTGTAAGTAAAATTATTTAGATCCTTAGTAGTCTTCATTTTCTTGAGGGGGTCTGTTACTATGAAGGAGTGACTGAAGAAACAGCACTGTTATGGTTATAGCAGGAGAGACTCAGCTCTAGAAGGCAGAGTCTGTGCAGACTTTGCAGTGAGATTTTTGACCTCTCAGGTGACTCAGATGCTGCTATCAGCAAAGTTCAAGCCTGCTGACTTCATTGTTCCTTCATTACCTTCTGCAGACACCTGAGGAACAGTCCTTAGGTAGTCTTTGGTTCTCAGCCTGTAGGTCAGAAAACACAGTCACCAAGAGCTGTGTGTATTCAGTGTTTTCACAAAGTATTCTGATTTGCAAATATGATTTCCTAATTACCTGAGACATCAAGACAGGCTGTGACTGACAAATAGGAGTGTGTGGGGAGATTGCCCATATCTGCATGAGCAGTCAAGCCTGGGGGTTGATGAGATTTTGCTGTTCCTGTCAAATGAGTAAAAGGGAATTTGGCTATTTATAACATATGATGTGTTTTCCTATAAGCTACATAAGAAGAGGAAGTTCACATGGTGGGAATACTTATCATTTTTTATGGGAAGTATTCAAATTGTCAGGTACTGTAGTTGGCTTATCCTCTGAGCTGCAGTGTCTGCCTGGTGTGTACAGCACAGTTGATTTTTGGTCAGGGCAGAACTAGCTGGCAGTAAAGACTTTAGCAGCAGTAAAAAAACAGGTAGGCTTTCTACCTTGATATGAAACCCTGTAATTTCTCCTTTTTTTTTGCCCCAGACTTTTTAAAATTGTAATAAATGTGATGAAATATGCTCCATTTCCATTTTATAGCCAAATTCATAGTTCTACTCTGGAATAAGCAAAGATATGCTCCTAGAAAGAATACTCCACCATACTTCGACTTGTGGATAGAGCAGTGTGTTTGTCTTTAGCAAATGGATAATAAACTCAGGGAGGGTGAGGTGGTGCAAAGCTAGCAGAAAAACACAGTTTCTGTTACAGGTAACTACAGGTACAAGGGAAGCTCCACTACAGTTCAACTTTGTTGCCTTACTGGCTAGTTGGTTTCTGTACTCCTTAATTCAAAACCATTTATGAAGATTACTATTTCACAGGAAACTGTAAAGAATATAGAGGAATGTGAGCAAGAAATTGAAAAGTTGAAACAACTCTTAAAGAACCACTTGGTTAAAATATCCCATGAAGATCAACCACAGGCTCAGAAGACTCATTGTGCAGAGGTGGGTTTCATTGTTTTCTCTCGAGTTATTTGACCTGATCAATACTAATCATGATGATGCAGAGCACTCAGAAATAGCAGTGTGCTTACCTTCCCCACCAGAGTGAAGCAGGCAATTGAATGCCATAGTGTGACCAGGAATTAATTACAGTCAATATTAGTTTGCACATTGGGTATATCTTTCATAATATACTCCTTATTGATTTTGATGTGTCATTTGTACCTATATGAATTTCTAAGAAAAATTGAGTGCTGTTTTCATTACAGCTGGCAACTGTTTTGGTGAAACAATATGTGATACTGATAACTCACCTGTGCTCAGCATCCTGCTCATTTTCCTTAGATAACAACTTGGGATAGTCCATAAGGAGACAATTGAGTCCATTTCTGGTTACTGACTGTGCAGTGATACTTTTGGGGATTCTGGTTAGGGTTCTGTTCTTTAGAATCCCTTCCTCATCCTCACTGCTGCCACACTGTGTTTTCATCAATTGATAAACATGTGTTGCTTTTCTCCTTGCAGTCAGCAGCTTTCTGCAATGGATGAATTAATTTATTAATGGAAAAAATAAGATATGTTTTAAGGATAGCACTGCAGAAGTCAGGAAATTACTAATTAAATGGAATCACTATTTATAAAGTGCCTCTGAAATGCTCAGCGTTTTCCAGTCAGACACAATAAACTTAATACACTTACATTGTACTTGCTTAATAACTATAATCACTCAGTGGGTTCTAAGTACATGGCTGTCAACTGGTTGAGTGCTGGAGGCTTGATGTAGTACTAATCATGAGTCATTTCCTGATTCTTACTTGTTTTTGTCTTTGAGTGTAGGATTTTCTGTTGGATTAGCTCTAGTTTTAGCAGAGAGCCCATTTCAGAACTGTAGCATTGCATGTATAGCAGTAGGCAGTGGAATTGCTCATCTTATTGAGTGGTTTCAGATAAGGAAGTGATGTTAATAAAGATTTGGTTTCTGAGGAAGTTATGGCTAATTAATTCATTTGCAAAACAGTAGCTGGTAAGTGTATGCTGGAAAGACTCCTGCTGCAATGAAACATACAGATACACTGTTCTTAGTGGACATTTATAAACATGTCAAATTGTCATAGGTGTCTATTTCTTCATTGCAATGACATTTTCTTGCCTTTTCCTTTGCAAGATTTTAACTTGTGGTTTTGAGTGTACAAAAGGAAAAACACATCCATGTCTGAGCAGAGTTCCCACATCCTTTAAAACTTTGCTGGAGTTCCTGCCTCTGCCTTCCCTGTCATGCCATCACTGGAGTTATTAACAGAGTGAGCTGTAGCCAAGACAGAACCAGCAGCCTTACTGCTTTCATCTGTCACAGATTATTACTTGCATAACAGCACTAATGATAGGGCATGGTGTGGAGTCATTGCTGTTATATTTCCAGCCCAGCATCAAAGCTTGCTCTGATCAACTAAGCCTAGTGTGTAATGGGATATTTAGGCAGGGTTTGGTTTTCCAAGCAAACAGCAATGCTTCAAAGAGCTTTAGCACCTTCCTTAATGAAGATAGTAGGGCAATTTATTCCTTGCCCTATCTTACTCTGTTATTTGCTGTGCTTTCTTTGTTCACCTGGAGGCTGGGTGTTAATGAAAGCCCTATCAGAAAAACTCTAAGGGCAGAACTCTGGCTGGAGCACTTGTCATGGCCAGGATGGAGACCAAGATGGATTTGTTTCTCCCCATGTTTCTGCAGAATTACTTGGATTATTGTTTAGTCTCTGCAGAACATGAAATATTTTCCTTGCACTTTGTTGGGAACCATTTCTCCCAGTCTCACATTCAAAGACATAGGATAGTTTTGGCCCTAGACATGTGCCTAAAACACACCAAATGATTTGTTTCCTTTCTTTAGCTCCAGCAAAGACTCAGCCCTGAGCTATCCCTTATTGCCAACTTTGCCTTCATCAAGGCTGTCCTAAGTGTTTAGTGTCAGGTTTCCAGGGAAGGTGCTGGGAAGTTAACATCACCTGCTCTGTCACACAGAGTAATGTAACCCATCTGCATTCCCTTTGTCCTCAAGGAAACTCGTGTTCCCATGGGAATGCAGGAGCTAGTTAGAATTAGTTCCACATTTCCTTCCACATTACCAACTTCTGCATTACAAGTGGCAAGTGCTGTCCTGAGCTGAATCTGTTGCTGCTGTTTTCATGTGTCTGGACAACTCCTGCAGTGACAATGGGGAACTGTCCCAAGGCCCAGAAAAAGGAAAAGGGGGAAATAGTCCCAGTAAGATGCTCCACTGGTATTATCTGTTACTGTTTGGTTAAGTAAGAATAATGGATGCTTACAGATGTTGTTGCTCCTTAGGGAGAAATGGAAGCTGTAAAAGAAGAGATTGTAAAGCTGTGCCAAAGAAAAGAAGATATCCTTACCAGGATGAAGAATTCCATGTCTGAGCTTCACCAGCGCTTACAACAAGAAGTGCCTGAATCAGCAGATGAATCCACAGCCTCTGTGTTAGCACAGAGTGACTCGATTGGGACTGATGTCTCTGGTCAGCAGGTAAGTGATCATTTACCTAAGAGGGAAGGTAAATAACCCCTCTTCCTCCCAGAGGAGTGGCATGTGAGAGAGGAGCACCTCTGCAGCTGTGAATCAATAGTGTTTCTCCTCCCATCCGTGCTTCCCAATGTCCCTGAAAGAATTGAGTGTGACATGTTTCCAGAAGGCAGCAGAGGTGTCTCTGGGGTTATTTTTTATCATAAGCAGATTCAATATGAAGTTTTCATCAAACAATCAATAGCAAAATGCTCAATGTGTAGTTTTGTTGATAATCAGTTGTTCTGGGATTTTCAAGAAATTATTCTCACAGAGCAAAATGAAATTTGTCCTTATTATAGCTGGGATGTTGGAACTAAACAGAATGAAGTCCTAATTTTCAGAGATGCTGAGTACCTGGAGCTTTCAATTCCTTCAATGTAGAGTGACAGATGTTCAGTGCTTCTCCAAAAGTGGACCCCAGGTGGTAACTTTCTTTTGGTTTACTGTTCTTGTCATGGTTGATTGTGTTGTCTCTTTGTGTGTATTTTTGTAGCTGAAAAAAAGAGGAGTGGTATCTCTTCTACCTTCCTTAGATGAAGAATCAGAAGACTGTTCTTTCCACAGCAAAGTGAGTTCAGTATGTATCTTCTATTTTAAATACACACACACACACATATATATATATGTGTGTATGTGTGTGTGTGTGTATATATATATATAAGATTTTGGTAGAGGACAAATCTTGAAAAATGTGTAAATGTGAAATATTTCAGAATATATTAAAATATCTTTTATCACTTCAGGACACAATGAAATTGCACTCAAGCCAATGTACTAGTATTCCAATGCCAGTATCACACAGCACCTCATTCTATGAGTTGTGAGCATGATTTTGGTGGGATTGCTTATATAGTCATGTCCCCTTTATGGAAGTGTAAGTGGCAAAATATGGGCTTAAATACCATTGTTTTTATGTGGAGATGGGCTTCAGAGAGAATTAGCCTCTGGAATGCTAAAATGTAGAAGAAACAAAAATTCTTTGTATGTTTGAGCTTAAGCAAAAAAGGCTGCAATCAGCTTATTGGGAATAAGGTTGAAATAGGAGAGATTTCTGGGAGAATGGGAGAAACTGGGGGACACTGCCCAACACCTTGCTCTGAATCTGGGGAGTATGAATGCCCAGGTGAACTGAAGTTGGGAATAGAGATTCAGGATGAAGTTAACTGCTTTTGGGAAAAAAAGACTCCCTGGCTAGAAAGTGCAAACAAGTCCAAATAGCTTGGATAGAGGTTGTGCCTCACAACTCTGGTCCAGGCACTTCAGTTTCTGATTCTGCACCTTCAGTGGTGCAGTTTCCTTTACACCAGGAGTTTTTAGGAGACAGGGCGGGAGAGAGATTTTGTTGTTGTTGTTTTTTGTTTGATTGGTTTTGGTTTTTTGTTTGGTTTTGGGTTTTTTGTTTGTTTGGTTTTAATTACTTATTTTTAAAATAGTTTTTAAAAATGAGAATATTCTGAGGTCCTTAGAGAAAACTACCAGTGTCATTCAGCTGCCATTCATCTTGCAGCAGAACTATAGGGCAAGGGGAAGAGAGAGAGCTGGGAAATAAAATAAAGATAGATAAACAAGGCAGAAATGGGGCAAAGTGTTACTGTAACTTTGCAGTACTTTACACTGCCTGAAGGAGTATGTGACCTTCCTGTCCACAAGCTAAAGCTGAGCTGTTACTGCTTTCAAAGGGAAGTACAGCCTCAGAGAAAGATGGAAACTTTTGGCCTTCAGAAAGAGATGATGAAAGGCACAAGGAAGACAGTGCAACCTCTTGGTCTTCTGGTACCTTGTCAGATGGCATTGTTCAGGTAATGCACTCAGATTTACCTCCATGGGGATGGGAACTCATCTTTCTGGAGAAGATCTGCACAAGTCCTAGGAATTGCTGAAGCAGAACTACAGAAATGCAGGACAAGATTGCCCTGTTCATATCCTCCATATCACACCAGATCTTGACATTTAAGATCTCTTTTTCTGTTGCATGTATTCGTTGGACCAGTGGCCTAAAGAGTCTTTTCCAATTTAAATGATTCTATGATTCCAATTCTTTTCAGCTGTACAAAACCCCCAAAGATAGAAATGCATATTTAGGAGCAACAGTTTGTTTCCCTAATTCCTGAGAAGTCTCTAAAATGTGGGGGGTGATTTGTGGAAGAGGTTCTCTTGGTACATGAGAAGATCAGCATCTAAGACACCCAGCCAGCTGCAGTTTTGGTTCCATTCTGCTCTGCTTTTCTCAGTATCTCAGTAATGTTGTGATAGGTGCAGTTGTTTGTTTCTCTAACCAGTGTTACAGGCATAACAAAACTTCTCCCTGTGAGTAATTCTGAGCCAAGACCACGATAGTTTGGGTGGCTGCTTCTCTTTGAGGCTTCTCTAGCACAAAAAGGCAATGGATCATAGAATCATTTGGGTTGGAAAAAACCCTTTAATATCAGGGAGTCCAACTGTAAATCTAACACTACCTGGTCCACCACTAAACTGTGTCCTGAAGTGCCACCTCTCCACTGAGAATGATACAAATATTTCCACCGTTGCCTCTGTCCGTCCAGGATGAGGATGTAATAACTGAATCACACAGTAAACACAATGAAGAAACATCTCTGCCAACTCTGGAGAGCACTGAAGGCCCTGGCACAGGTGATGGCAGTCTGTCTATGGTGAGTTTAAGGCCTGAAGCAGCTGAACAAAGTGACCATCTGTGTGTGTTGTATGGCCCACTTAGTGGGCAGAGACCCTGTTCTGTTGTGGTTATGCTGCTGGAGTTTGTTGCAGTGTAATATAGTATATGCCCTTTGTGTTAAGTACCTCAGCCTTTTCCTCATCTTTTGTTGCTATTCTTCCCTACATCCAGCATGGAGATTCTCCTTAGCCCTCCTTTTGTTGCTGATGTATTTGTAACATTTTTTGTTGTCTTTTCCAGCAGCAACCAGGTTAAGTTCTAGCTGGGCTTTGACCCCTTCTAGTTTTCTCCTTGCATAACCTCACAGCATCCTTGTAGTCCTCATGAGCTGCCTGTCCCTTCTTCCAAAGGTGATATACTCTCTTTTGTGTGAGTGCTCCAGCAGAAGCTCCCTGTTCAGCCAGGCCAGTCATCTTCCAGTTTGGCTTCACTGGTGAATCTCCTCTTCAGAGTCCCTGATGCTTCTTAACCTTTCAGCTTTGTGTCTCAGCTCGGCCACCAATCTGAGCAGAGGGTCCACGTGGTCACACCTTCCACAGCAGTTGTTCCTACTCCTGTCCAGTGCCAGGCTCTGGCACTCTCTGCAGCCCCAGACCTGGATGGCTACATTATTTTGTGGAAGCTTCACCTGGGTCACCACATCCTTTCTGGCACATGCAAAGGATGTGGCTTTTGGCCAAGTGGACAAATTATGAGGGAGTGCAGTGATATGACAAGGAGTAATGGTTCTAAACTTAGAGAGTAAATTTAGATTTGGTTATTAGGAAGAACTACTTTACTGTGAGAGTGGTGAGGCACTGAAACAGGTTTCCCAGAGAATTTGTGGATGCCCCATCCCTGGAAATATTCAAGGCCAGATTGGACAGACTTCTGAGCAACCTGATCCTGGGGGAAGGTGTCCCTACTCATTGTTGGAGTCCCCTTCCCACCCAGTTATTCCAGGATGACATTGATAGCTGAAACAATGCATTTTTGCTCTCTGTATTTTTCAGCCAAATCTCATTTTAGCATGGAGCTTGTGCACTGCCACTGACCATCTCAGTTGCCTGAATTTATGCTCTGGAGCCACAGGAGCATACAAGTAGTTTTGTTCTTGTGATATTATACTTTATTTATGTACTAAGTTCAAGTGTATTCATGTGTGGACGCATATACAGCCTTCCAAGCAACTGCTGATTATCTCCAAGCACCTTGGACTTCTCCTTAATTACACAAGTGTGCAATGCAATATTGCTTCTTAAAGGAGCCTGTATAAGAAGAATTGCACAAGATTTAATACTTAAAATACAACTTTGTTTTTTTTCTGAGTGACATGAGCCTGACTAAAGCATTATCTGAATGTCAGAACACTCACAATTAGCTTGGAAGCATTGCCCAACCCTTGCTTTGCAGCTCCAAACTGCATTGCTTTTGCCTCTAACTCCCAGAGAAAAACATCTCTCCTCGGGGGAGAGCTGCTTAATGGTGAGTCAGCCCTCATCCTGTGCACTCAGGTATTACCTGCGTGCTCAGGTGTAGCTGTGCAAATGCAAATCACTGCCTGGAAACCTGTTGCACCAGCTCTTGGATCTCCTGGCTGCTGAGTTTCCCTTTCGGTTTATGGTTTGTTTTTTTTTCTTTAATTGTTCTTTTTTTTTCTTTTCACCCCCTCAAGTCTGGGAACACAGTGACAGGGTTTGTTTCAGAGCTCTTGTGAGTGTGGAAGTTAGTAATTTCTGCCTGATAGGGGGAGGGGAATTGCACGCAGAGAGTTGAGCGTGTTCCTTTCGTGTGCTTTGCCGCAGAGCTCCCGTCCGCCTCCGGTCCCCAGCATCGCCCTGGGCTCTCCAGGGAAAGCGCTGGATGGCGGGAGACCTGAGCCAGAATCCATCCTCCTGGTGTGCCAGGCCCAGGTTGCCGAGCTGGAGCAATGGCTGGACAAAGCTAAAATGTCCCTGAGGTCAGACCCTCAGACCCTCCAAACGCAGCAGGCGGTGGAGCCGCAGCTTGCTGATTGCCAGGTAAGATGGAGCTGTGGCTTTGCTGCTGCCACCCAAAGGAGGTGCCCTTCCCTGGGGGGGTGTGTCTGCAGGAAAGCTGTGCTTGCCCCTTCTCTCCCTGCTTCATCAGCTTCCTCACAACCTGCAGAGAACAGGTGACTGCTTGGCTTCAGTCTCAGGTGCGGCTTTGTAAGGGCTTAGTTAAAATACCTGTTTTCAGAGTTGGGGTCTGTGTGCATCCAGGGGATTCAGGTAGAATTCTGGAGTATTTTTATAGCTTTGGGGGTTTTTTTGGATTGGTTTCAAAAGCACAGCTCAGTATAGTTCAAACCCTCTATTAAAAGGCAACTTTTCATTGGTCTCAATCACGATAAATCAGCTAGAAAAGACTTTTTTTTTTCTTTTGACAGTTTCACTTTGTTCTGTCAGGGTGATTTAGAAGACTGGTATATGAGTTTTCCAAGCTGGTAAATTCTACTTTTGTACTTTTTGCTATAAGCTGCCAGCATAGGTAGAAAGATGGGGCTTTCCCTCTTCCTTCAGTGACAATGTTTGGACCTACTGCAATACTCATAGGGCATCCTCTTGCCCCATCGCAGTGGTACAAAAGGAGTGGGTGGTACCTGTTGGTGAAAATGGGAGGAGGAAAACAGGGCTGGTGTGAGGGGCTGGGTGGGAGGCAGCCCTGGCATGCAGCTTGTGCAGATTAAATGAAAGAATTCAGGCACCAAGCTCCCTGTGGTGCCAGTCTGGTGTGCCAGTTTGCTTCAAGCACTGAGTCTACCTAGAGCCACAAATTTCACTCACCATAAAGGAGCCAATACCAAAACGTCCCCATTTTAAGTTACTAAGAGACGTTTCCACCTGTTTTGTTGTTGATTTTTATTTTTTAATAGGAACTGAGTACATGCCAAGTAGTGCCTCTGGCTTTAGGCTGTGATTCAGCCCAGTGCTCTGGTGCTGAACTCTCTGGGAGTTAGGATCCTGATTGCACCTAAGTGTCTGGATTCCATCCAGGGTTTTTGTCAGCACAGGCCTCAACAGGGCAGTTCCAGGTGGTGAAACCAAGCAGGCTTTGGGCAGCTCTAAGAGTTGCTCAGTTACTCAGTTGACTTTGAGCTGTCTGGCTTAATGTTAAGATGAGAACTTGGGGAAGAAAGGTTTTTCTAACCTAATCAAGACCTACACGAAAAAAAAAAATAGGACAAAAGAGGAACAGTTTCTAGATATGGGTGAATGATGTAAAGCAGTTAGTTTATTACAGTTAATTACTTTGCAGTTGAGACATGGTACCTGTCTCCCCACTCACCTGAAAAGCAGGAGTTTAAAGTATGCAGAGATGCACTTTGATTCACAGCAGCTTGAATCAAAACCGAGATCCCAACAGTTTACAGTGGCCTGGCTGACACATGGGGAAATTGCTGTGTGCTGGTAATTCAGCATCGTTCCTCCCAGCTGGTGATATGAGCAGTCTGTGCAATGCCTCTTTCTCACCCATTGAGCTGTGTTGTCTTCTTGGTCACATTGTAAGGGAGTCTGGCATTTCTGCTCTCCTCTTTCATTACTTCATATCTGAGTTCATATAACCTTCTGCAGACGCTCTTGTTTGAAACAGTTTTACTACTTACTGTATAAAATTTACTTAATTGTTCAGAATAAAAAGAGATTATATTGGAGAAAATCTACGGGGGGTGGAGCAACAGCTATTTCTCTTTTTGCCTGTATGTTTATTCCTTTCAGAGAGGGGAATTGTGAGCATTGACTTCAGAATGTTGTCAGGAAAGGAGTGTTGTACTTCTAAGAATGAATAATTATCTGCTGTCCCTTCTAGGTGAGGTTATCAGAGATTGAACAAAAGGTCCTCTCTTTACTGGAAGATTGTGGAGATAGTGCAGATTACCAACAAAAGACAGAGGCTCTTTCCTTGAAGCTGAAGGAAGTGAAGCGCAATTTGGAAAATGTCCAGATGATGCTTCAAGACAAATGCAGTGAGGAGCAGGTAAAGCTGATGAATGCTGTGCAGGGCAAGAGTGAGAGTGGTGGTGCTTTAGTGGTCTGTAGTTGCAGAACAGTTGGAGCTCAGCATGTGAAGCAAGGAAGGGAGAGAAGTCAGTCAGAAATACCAGAGTTGCTGTTACTCTGCTTTGTAGTACTGGATAATTACTTGCAGTTTGCAGCAAGTAGTGGATTTTTAATGGATCTCTGAACAGTGTCTTTTCTGCTTTAAATGCTCAGCTCCAGAGGTCAACATTTTGCAAGGAATAGAGGAAAAGGACTGGGGGTTTGGTTTGGTTTTAAATGCCTTTAAAATGCCATGATGTTTGTTGGGATTATATCACAGGTTTTTCAGTAACTTTCTCTTTGAAGAGTGCTTAAGTGGTAAGGACTGTGACTGTCAGCTCTCCTGCACCACAGCTGCACAGTCTTTGCTGAGTTTCACAGTGGGTGAGACAATAACTCCTGGTTTCAGAGCTCATTCTCTCTCTGTTGTGCAAGGGATCAGAGAAACCAACCTGATGTGTCTGTGTAAGAGCAGCCACGGTCTCTCTAGTGCTGGAGGAGAGCAATCTAAAAAGGAGCTTGCATGGCTCAGGAGAGAATTAGTGCTGGTAAAGGCTCCAGTTGAAATATATCTGTGAGCACAGACAGATAATTCAGGCATGTGACTGAATTTATAAGTAAAAATTGCACATCTCTATAATTTGGTCAAACAGTAAGAATGGAGGGTTAGTACCACCTAATCTGCTAACAGGCAAAAGAAAGCAACTGTGACTATTGGGGGAGAAATGTCAGGACCTTACCAGCAGGTTAGGGTGGATTAAACTTTCAGTAAATGAAACTGAACAAAAAATCTTTGCAAAAGTAGCAATTGTGTTTCATGTGCTGCTGATTCTGTTCATGGTAAATCCAAGACAGCTCCACTTGTGCCCTTTCCCCAAACTGCACCTGTGGGATTCTGCTCTCTTGTCAAGTCTGGAAGCTTTCTCCAATGGGTCTCTCCTTACAGGTTAACAACAGGGAGAGGATTGACCCAGAGCCCCTTGAGATCCTGCACTCAGATGGCTTCAGTGTGCGCCAGCCTGTCCTTGCTGAGCAGCCACTCACCTGGCACAATGGTCTCCAGCACCCACAGGTAATTCTGCTCCCATCCAGGATCCAGGCTGCTCTTGATGCTGTTAGAAAAGAGTTGGAGAAAATGATCCAGCTTGAGCTGCTAGAATTGCTCGCTTTTCACTCAACACTCCCTTTTTAGCTTCATATTTGAGCAAATCCCCATTTTCCCTTACCTGTCTCTCTGTGTAAGGGTTGCAGTCAATGGCCTTTACATTTCCATATTTGCATAATTTGTTTTGGATTGATGGGTTTTGCTTTTAAAACTTCAGCTCAGGGAGAAATATATTCCATAAAAATACATGTTTGCAGAAAACTTCCTTGTGAAGTCATGTTTACACAAAAACTGCATTTTATTCTGACAAATATATTCTTATTTTCATTGCTAAATGATTTCACTTAAAATGTGGTTGCAAAAGCACAATCATAATTTTGGATTATTGCAGTTTACTGAAGTATTCATGCTATTCTCTGTGCACAGGATCTGAAAGTAACAGCAGCTGAGCAGAAAAGCCTCATTGACTTCATTGAGTCGTGCGTGGAAAGAATGCAGCCACAGCTTGAGGACAGCGTGACTCAGAAACCAGAATCAAGGTACAAAATAGCAAAATCAGTTTCCAGATTCAGTGATGAAAAACTTCCTAAACCTGCCAAAGTTTTGTAGTGGCACCATTGGTTCCGTGTGCCTTTATAAGAAAAATGGCAGAAACTGCACATTTCTACCGTCAGCGGGATGGAGGCTCATTTATGTGACAGCCTCCTGGGCTGACCCCAGTGTGCAGAGTCAGTCTTGCTGTCAGGCAGGACTGCTGCCTGCCATAACCTGACAGAGGCCCATCTGGAGGCAGGGTGGGTACCTCTGATCACAGCCACTGCTGCACAAATGCACAGTCACACCCAGCCAAGCTCGAAGGCAGCAGCCTTGAAAGAGGGATGTGGGGATCATGCGCCTTCCAGTGTGGAACCAAGACTTGCCCCAGGACTGAGTTGTCATTTCAGACCTGGAGGCTGCCAACAGGCCTCTAGGGTGTTTTGTGGGAAGGGGAGAGTCCACGGAAATGTATCAAAGCTTGGATTAAAGATCATCCGTGCACTTGGTTTCACGCTGGTTTTGGGGCAGGAGCAGGAGTAGTTAATGTTACACAAAAAGCCTTACAAACCTGATTTTACTTATTCTACTTCAGTATTTGCCATTCTAACAATGTTTTCTCAATCCAGCAATGGGGAATCTGATTCAAAGAGCAAGCAGGCTGATCCCACCTTGGCTCCAAAGGATCAAATGGGTAATAAATGGCAATATTTACAGCAAGAGCTGTCATCAAAGATGAAATCTCCTCTATGCCAGCTTGTGGAACCTCAGGTTTGTTGAAGTTCAGTAAAATGCTCTTTCTATGGGCAGTTGGTTGTGGTAAAGATAACAATTACTCTATTTTCCTCTATCTTGGCTCTTCATCAGATACCTAAAATCTCCAGAGGAGGCTGTTAGGGCAGAGTGTTTTCATGATTGTCTTTTAATTTTACTTTGAGGGTAAATCATGTCTCTGAAGTAGAGACTACCAAGCACAGTGTGGGAGCACCTGGTGAGCCTTTGTAGTTAACACTGACTTGATGTTATCTGCTTCATTCTTTCAAGCGAACTAAGAGAGTTAGCCAGAGAGCTCCCAGATGATTTCTGTGGATGTGGGCGAAGTCTCAGTTCCTGCAAGTGAGAGCATTTTTGTCAGAGCAAATCTCTGGCTGAAGTTTTGTTTTGCCATTCACCATTGCGTTGTCTCATTCTCACATATCAAAAGAGTTTGGACTGCAGCAAGAGCATGCTGTGTTTATGTTCTGAACAGACTGCAGAATTTTGTTGCTTGGACAAAACTGTAATTCCTGTTATTAACAGTTTTGTTCACATTCAATTAGAATAATTAGATTTCTTGTTCTCTGAAATTGCTGCAATAAATGGAAGAATACCAGGTGCATAAAAGGAAGAATGTCGGATCTTTTTCAGGCAGGACTTAACCCTCCAGTGGGCAGTAGGGTTGCCTTAACACGAACTACAACTGTAGCCCATAAAGCTGGGAATCAGAGGCTCTTTTTTTCAATCAGTCTCCCATCAGGGCGTAGCCTGCCCAACTTTTGCCAGTGAAAAGGGAGCCCTACTATCCATGTACTTTATCTTATTGCCTTGAAACTTTCATTTCAGTGCTTTTTCAGAGAAGTGTTACTTCGTTGCCCATGTCCCTGTCTTCATCAGAGCTGTTCACCTAATTGCCATGTTCTTTTTCCAAATGTTAGATTACAACAAAGATGAACATGCTGCCCCGAGGCACATTCCCGGGTGCAGGAACCCCAACTGTGGAAGAACTGAAAACTTACACTGTCCAGCTGGGAGACCTGAGCCAGGAAGCAAATGTGGTGCATGCACAGGTACAAATGGCATGTCCTAGCATTGCAAAAAGTACCAGGGATTCTAGAAACAAGACCCTGCCTGAACCCTGGGAAACAGTCAATAATCATATTACTGCAAATGACACTCACTGAAGTGAGTTTTTGCATTGGGTGTGGACTATAATGTAGAAACTGCCTTAGGATTTTGAGTGGAGACATTTCAAGTTTCAGCTTGATACTTCTGCTACCTGAATCTAAAGATTGCTACCGTGAGTAAAAAATCCTCAAGCTATATAAAGCAAGGAAAATTATTTCAGTAAGACTGCAGGACTGGAGCTGACAAATTTGTTGTGCTCATTCCTGAGATTAGAGACCTCTAAGACTACAGCCACTCTCCAGTAAACGAAGGGTTATTGTCTCAGCTTTTCCCTTGACAGCTCTGAATGTCACATGCATATAATCGTCTTATGAGCCTGTCTCTCAATATTTAATTAATTTCATTTTGTTATTAGCTGACCAAGCCTCTAACTTTATACGAGTGAATAAATCTTAGCCATGCCTTGGGTGAAAGTACTGAAAGCTTCTGGCTTGCATTTACCTAGGATAATGTGGCAGAGGAGGTCTCTTCCAATTTGGACAGAAAATTGTTTGAGTTGCTTCTGGCAATCAGCCGATGTTTGAATAACATGGAGGAGATGTTAAACACCTCGGTCCTCTCCACGGAGGAGGCAGCTGTGCAGCAGGCTCTTTATGAGGTAACTGTCCTAAGCCGTTCAGGGAAGGAGAAATCCCAGTGGATTTCTGTTACAACAGAGTATATACTGCCTCATATTTTCCCTCTGCTTTGCTGGCATTATTCAGGAACAACAGCACCAAACTTTGGTATCGCACAGATTTGGTCCTGTTGCTTTAAACAATTACCAATTTGAGTCCTGCTGCCTTTGAGAGTCCTTGGACAGGCCATTCTCACCCATGCTGTTTTTC
Organism: Formicarius rufipectus; assembly: GCA_013399695.1. Lineage (NCBI taxonomy): Eukaryota > Metazoa > Chordata > Aves > Passeriformes > Formicariidae > Formicarius > Formicarius rufipectus. The sequence goes on from VXAU01006020.1 coordinate 1,130,266, forward strand.
TTTCAACCCTTTAGACTCTCTCTGTGGAGCTGCAAAAACTTCACGCTGATCTGAGTGATAAAAAGGATGATCTCCTGAAGTCCATTAGCTGTGCTGGTGGGAGCACAGATGTGTTCTGTGAGTGCTTTGACAACTTGCAGGCACGGCTGGAACAAACTCAAGCTGCCACTGCTTCAAGGAGCAACTCGATGAAAGCTGGGCTGGATCATAATAGCAATTATCTGGTACTCCACTACCAAATGCACATCTTGTTTCACAGCATCTGTTAGACTTGTCAGTGTTAATGCATTTGGGTTACAGATGAGCAACCTCTAATGGTCTTGCTTTTTTTTTTTTTTTTTTTTTTGCTAATAAACTTGTCTAGGCCTCTCAGAAAACAAATTAATTTTACTGTTTGCAGCGCTGGCTGCTGTAGGGGCCCGGGTCGCAGGAGAACATTTGCATGCGGGATGTATGGAAGTAACCTGGGATCCCATGCAGGCTGAGCTGCAGGCTGAAGCAAGTGTCTGTGAGGAGGGATTAGGGCAAGGAGGGTCTCATAAGTTCTTTCTGCCTCAGGAGAGACGGGCTCCTTCCCTTTTGGTGCCGTGTCTGCCACTGGGATACTTTTAGCAGTGTATTGGGGGTTGACTCAACAACCCGGCTGTATTTACTGTTCCTTTAGATTTTATACCACAGCAGCAGGAGCCACAGTTGTGCAAATTGGCCTTTTTTTTTTTTTTTTTTTTTTGGTCAGAAAATCACATAATGAGAAGGTTTTTTCTAGATTCTCATGGTGTGCTAAATCCATTAACTATTGCTGGAAAATACTCAGGTCAGGTATTTGAAGGAAGGAAAGAGCCTGGACTTTGAAATACAGTTTGCAATGCCCATCAAAACTCCAGTGTGCTCATCTTCTGCAAGGTGGCCTGGCCCTTTGCTGCTGAATAATAAGGCAGCTCCTTTGAAGGACACTGGGATGTTCTCTCCAAACAGCAGCAGAACTAGTTTAGTTATATACTTATTTATTATTTACTTTAAAGTTTACTTACGCGGAATCCACGGAGCTACATCAGTCGCCAGTAATGGACCTATTTTCTTATTTTCAGAAGAGAAGAATTTGATAAGTCTCACAGATTTTTGCAGTCATAGAGGATCATTGTGACAGAGTAATTTGCTTTCTTACACTACACAGACTCCAGTATTTCCCTGCCTAAATTACTGCCTTAAGACCATAATGCACATGCTTTATTTTGTGGGTTTCTTAAAGAAGAAAAATGTGCTTATGCTGTGTAATTTTGTCTGGTCATTATTCCTGATATGTGATATACTTTTGTTTGTTTCTTTTGCAGAATCAAACCAGGCTGCTCTATGATCAGTTAACTGAGAAAAAAGCTGCTCTACAGCAATGCTTGAATGAACTACATGCACACAATGTTTCTGAACAGCTTCAGGTAATTGTATTCAAAGGAAAGAAGTTTTTACAGCCTTAGCTATAATTTCCAGTTTTCTACCGTTTATTAAGTTTTGTATTTTCTAAAGTTTGAGTTCATTTAGGTTTTAAAATGGGGAAAGGAGAGAGTTCAGTATGTGCCATATTTGCCACCCCCTTTTTTTTTTTTTCCCACTACACCTCAATCTGTAGTCAGACCTAATTTCAGCTCTTTCAGTGGTTGGAGTGGAGGAACCAGTCTCTCCACAACCTCTCAGGGCAAATATACCTCATACTGTGACAGGGAAGAAGAGTGCAGCACTTCACAAGTTTGGCCTGTTTATATGCAAAACTATTTTTTTTGTGGGAATAGGACTCTAGTTATTTATATGTACTCATACAGCATTTATGAGCACTTTGCCGTATGGAATTTGACCAGTTAATCTATTTTCTTTGACCTTTATAGGGATTAGCACCGAATTAAAAATTAACAGACTGCATATCCTTCCTAGAATTGTCATTGGTAATCTACTTACTTGTTGCTGGAGCAAAGAGGGTGTCTGGAAACTTTTATTGCAGGCTCATAACCTTGCTTACAGGCATAATTGCCTGCCACACAGAGAGCTGTGCTCCCTGCTGAATCCCCTAGCAGGGATTGCTGCCTCGGGTATATTCTGTCAGGTAACCACTCTTGGAAATGCAGAGCCAAGAGTACATCGCTTTCCTTCCTTCAGGGAAGACTTGTTTCAATTCATCCCTGAGTATTTCTGATTCATAAAAAAAAGGTGTTTTCTAAGTCTTTGATTCCTTTTGATGGTTGTTCTTGAGTAAGTAAACTGAAATGCATGTAGAATGTTGTACTGAGATGATCCTGTGTCATGAACAGTCTTGTCCACTTAGTTTATAAGATCATTGGATCTTCTGAAGTGTTGCCACAGCAGAGACCCAGCCTACCAGTGATAATGGAAAAGAACTCTTCCTAATGGCTTTTTTTGTCCTTCATTCAGAAAGTTGATGCCTATGCTTTGGAGCTGCAAAACTTTGAAAACCAAGTAGCAAAACTCAGAGGCCATGGAGAAAGATTTCAGTTACCTATCACTTTAATCCAGGAAGTTTATAAATTGGAGGTAAGAACACAGTATCAAAAGGCTGATGGTTATTTCATATTCTGGAAATGTATGTGCAGATTTTTGGGATTCATTTCTGTCCTTCATGAATTGCTGAATTGTGTTTACATCATAGGATGTTTTGGATGACATGTGGGGCATTCTGAAAGCAAAATACGTGGAGCTGAACTCTCCTTCTATCAGTGAAAGCCAGTATGAGGACTTGCTCCGTGGGTTTGCAGAGCTGGTAGCTATTGGAAGAGAGAAGATGGCTCAAGATCCAAAGCACCTAACAAAAAGCAGGGCAGCTCTACAGTCTCACCTGGAAAATCACAAGGTATAAGATGCTTATCACAGCACTGCTCAGATCAGCATAGCAGGAGCACTGGTTTCTCTCCAGTGTTATGGAGAAGAATAACTTTTTCATAACATGGGGAAGGGACTGGAATATGTGCAAAAGAAAAAGCAAAGTTTTTCAGTAGACCAAAATAGAACCCACTGAAATATGAAAGAGATGTTATTACAGATGCAGTTTTGGTGATAAATTACTCCTTTTGCTTACCTCAGAACACATTGATGTGTAAGGAAATCACATGTCCTTCTAAGTACTGATAGTAAATCAGTAATGAGGTTCTTGAAATTGTCTATCAGTTGGGAAGCCTTTGCTTCCAGCATTTTGTGCCATCATGATCTGCTGGAGGAAACCTACCCAGAGCAGCAACTTTTCCAGTGGGAGGATAGTTGAGATCATCCCCTTGGCAGGATAGTGTCCCCTGCACCCTGCTGCTACGTGCCTGGGGGGAGATGCTGAGAAGGCACCTGTATCCTCACTGTCCTGCAGTTAGCAAGAAGCCCTGGCCAACACTAGTCACTTGAAGATCCTTCTGTCATGTCAGTGCCTCAATGTAACTGTTCCACGTAGCTTAAACTCTCTTAAGATTTGCTTCAAAATGCTGAGCATTGCAAACCACTGCTGCAAAGTCATAGGGGTCTGTCATAGGTGGTTGTCACAAACTGCCCTTAGCAAAGCCAAATGTTAGGAGTTTATTTACAAAGCAAAAGAAAACAGCAAAAGCTGTTTTCCCTACCCTGGTCAGAATGCTCAGGATGCTCACACAGTATATGCCTGGGGTATGGTCCTTAAGTGAAATTCTTGTAACTGGTTATTAGCTCTTAGTGAAGAATGTCTTGATTGAAATGATCTTAAGTGATCATAAGCTCTGAAACCTTTTCTTGTTTCTTTTGGGGGAAGTGCTGTGTTGAGATTCAGGTATTTACCAGGAACCATAACTAAATCAAACTGTTACCCTATTTACACAAAAGGATTATTGTGCCTTGCCTGCTACTCACTGCTTGAAGTCACCTGGAGTGCAGGTGAAACAAACTGGATAACGATTGTCTGATGATAACCACCTCATGTTAAACTATGAATTTATTTCTAGCTAAACTCTTCCTTCCATCATCTTCCTCCAACATCCATGTGTTTCTTACCAACTGAAGGTATAAATGTAGATCTTTCTCCTTAGAAATGTGTAAATCAGAAGAGTGTATTCAACTCATCACTGGCTTCTAAGTGTAAAATGATCAGTAACTGCCCATCTTGGGGTGATGCAGAATTTTGGTAGCAAGCTCCTGATTCCAGTTGTCCCCTGAAACTGGCTTCTCAGTGAGTCTTCTCCTGCTGTGGGGGGGAGTGTGATCTCTCTTAAAACTTGCTCTTTAACTTGTTTTTCTCAGGACTTTTTCAGCAACCTCATGACCCGCATGGCTTACATGCAAGCGTTTTCCAAGAGAGTGAGGCCTTCCGTCCTACAAAAGAGAGAGGAATTCTGGAGAGAGCTCCTGAATGAAGTCAAGTTGCTGGAGCAGAAGGCCTGTCAATATGGTATCCACTTAGAGAGCCTGTTAAAGGTAATAAGTCAAAAAAATCCAAGTAAGAGCTGGAGGGAAGAAGGAATATTTCATCTAAGGCAACTCTTTTCCCCCCAGTATCTTTGGCTAGTAGTTGTCATTTCCTACCTCCACTGGTCAGCAACAGTCTATTACTTACTCTGTGTGTGTGCGAATAAACTGACTTTATTCTTGAAAATCTGTGGAAGTGGTCATTTCAGGCCATTACTCTCACCTGGGTGGGACTTTCTTACTTTTTGCAGTAACTTTTGTGTGACTGAACTGACAGATGAGCTCTTTAAGGGCACTAAAGTACTTCTTTAAAATAAAACTTAAAATTTGATCTTAAAAAACCCTTAGAGAATAAAAAATTATGTACAGCTCTTTAAAATAAGAATCCCTGAAGATATCAGAGGATGAATAAGTAATTCATTTATGCTGAAATCGTGTCTCACTTTAATATTTACATAGTATTCACTTATTTTCCTGTTCTGTTTCATTAAAGCAAGAGCTGCTGATGCCAGAATAAAAGGGCTGAATCTGGTGTAGCAAAAATGCAAATGGATGTGTGCTGTGTTAATGATGCAGTGTGTTTTTCAGGAGTGGATGGTGTTTGATGAGGAATGCCTAGTTTTCAACAAGGAGTTAGAGGCACTTGCCTCTACATTGCCTTCTGTCAGTTTGGTGGAAGAAACTGAAGAAAGATTAATAGAAAGGATTGCACTTCTAGAGGTATTTATGTGTTTCTCTGACTGGTTTTCTTTGTAGATCTGTAGAACTGGCCAAAAGATTAGTTAGAATATGAGAAGATGATGGTTTTGAGGACACTGTTTTCTTTGTTTCCTTGCCTGTGTGTGGATGCAGGTGGACAACTTACTTTTAAAACTGTCAGGAGACCAGACTGCTCATTTCAGCCATGGCCTACATGTTAAGTGGGAATAATTAATCTAGCTACTCTAGAAGTTGGTCTGCAAATATTTGGGATAAGATGGTGTACAGGCTCCATGGGTGCCAAATACAGCAGGTAGCTTTGGAGTGAACATAATGCCACTTCTCTGGAATTCAGGAATTGTTTTCATGTCGTGTTGTAAAACCTGTGAAAGAGGAGAATCAATCTTGCGCTTTCAAATATCAGAAAATACGAAATATTTTAACCCTCATGCAACCCTGGTTGCAGTTGTATCTCTGTTGGTAGAGCTACATCTTGATTTAGAACCTCAACTCCAGTTGGAAATATTTTATCCATGTTTTAAACACATTTAAATATAAGAATATGACAGCAGCCTGTATGGTTATTTTTTAAAATTAAGAAGAAATAGCATTCAGTAATCCTAGTGATGTATTTTCAGAGTGTGCCCTTCATTCCTCACAGGTTTGACCTTTTTCAGTCTTCAGAGGACCCACTCTTGTAGAAATTTTTTAATTAATGAGTGTTTGGGTCAATATTGAGTCTAGTTTGTTATTTAGATTCACAAACTGTAAAGGCAGAAAGGACTATAGTGATTTAATCTAGTTCACTGCATGAAAGAGGATGTTCCCAGAAAATTCTGAGCTGCAGTAAAGCTTTTGTGATAAATCAGGAGATATTTACAATCATAGTGGTCTTCTGGTACGTTTGATACCTGTTGCACTGGGACAGAAGCCATTGAGTGTGAACTTGCCTGATTTTCCTTGGCTTTTTAAGTTCTTAACTAGCTTTTCACTATTTCTCTTTAAAGAAATGAGAAACAAAGTAGTAAAACTTTTGAGCATTTTTTTAGCCAGAGTCCCAGCAGTTTCAAGGACAGGGCAGAATAAAAGTCTCTGGGCTTTAATTCCTGTGAGAGAAACATCCCTGTTAATAATATTGTACATGTCTGGAGAGTAGTGAGATACTTGCACATCACACAGTTGCTGCTTTCTGGGTTTTTTTCCCTGGGACTGATCTGCTCCCTGGTTTGTTTTTTTGTGGTTGCTTTTTTTTTTTTTTTTTTTGTTTTTTTTTTTTTTTTTTTTTTTTTGGTTTTTTGGGTTTTTTTTTGTTTTTTTTTTTTTTTGGTTGTTTTTTTTCTTTGTTTGTTTGTGGTTTTTTGGGTTTTTGTTTGTTTGTTTTTTCCTTTTTCCTTTGTTTTGGTTTTTGGGTTTTTTTGTTTGTTTGGGTTTTTTGTTTTGTTTGTTTTTGTTTGGGGTTTTGGGTTTTGTTTGGGGTTTGGGTTTTTTTGTGGGTTTTTTTGTTTGTTTGGGGGGTTTTGTTTGGGTTTTTGTTGTTGTTGTTGTTGGTTTGTTTTTTGGGGGAAGAGGTTTGGCTTTTTGTTTTGTTTTTGTTTTTCCTTTTTGGCCCTTTCCTCTTTTTGACCTTCCTGTGATGTGTAGTAATGGTAAAATGCTGACTAAGCAAACCAGACCACTCCTGTGTTTTTTCCTTAATGACTTCACTGTTCACTCTTTGTTCCTCCCTGCCACCATTATTTAATAATTATCCCAACTGTTTCTTTCAAACTGCACAGTAACTTTGAGGAGAAGAGGAGGACAATAACTTTCTGGTGGGAACAGCCATATGTTTGGACAGTGCAGCCAGATCTGATAGTGTTTGTCCATTGCCTGAGATTTGCATGTGTCAGGAAAGCCCATCAAATCACAACACAGTCATTCTGATAATATATGAAAAATATGTTGAGATCTGTCTGGATCTATCCAGAGGAAACAAAAAAAAACCCCCACCCACCCTTAATTGGAAAATAAAATACATGACAAAGTGCTACATTAAGAAGTTAGAACAAATGTTATTTGTTTTCCTAGGTGTGTTTTCTGTTCTTAAAATATTATTCTTTTGCAACCCTCTCATATTCTGACAGCAAATCAAAATCAGTGTTGATGAAAAGCATGCCAGACTGTACCAGACAGTGAAAGAGGGGAAGAAATTGCTGACTGCTGTGAGCTGTCCAGAAATAAGAACCCAGATTAGGAAGCTGGAAGAGCAGTGGTTGTCTTTAACCAAAAAAGTTGGCCACGAACTACATCGACTTCAGACATTACTGAAGCTCTTGGTCAGGTGAGTGTAACTCAAAAAACATTTAGAGATACCAACTAGACATGAGTGTCTGATCTTGGTGACAGCTTGGAGCCACACTCCTGCAAGGTCCTGCAGCAGCAGAGGTGCCAGAATACCATGTGCTTGCTCACAGGGAGCAGGACAACGTGGAGGGTGAGAAATGCATCCTAGCCTCAGCTAGATGTGATTCTCTGTGTTATGTTTCCACCTCGCAGCTACAACAGAGACTCTGAGGAGTTAATGAAATGGCTGGATTCTGCTCAGCAGAGAATGAATTTTTGGAAGGAACAGTCTCTCAGTGTTTCCCAAGATCTTCCCACCATCAGGGACAACATCAGCAGCTTGTTTGTAAGTCATTTCTGCTGCCGGGATTTAGAGAAGGTATTGTGATTTATGGTGAAAACGGCCCTTTTGAGGCGTTTTTGTGTTTGCCTGACTTGCAAGCTGCCCACGGTAATACAGCACTGAATGGCTGAATGCCCCAAGCCCCATTACCTGTGTCAGGAACCATGAGGATGGGAGGCCAACAAAGACTTTCCTTCAGATCTTGAGGTTGGCCAGAGAGCATAAATCAGAATGGAATCCCCTGTAATGAGCTCACAACCCAGTCAGGATCCCTTTCTAATGCAAGTACAGCACACTGGCATTGTTTCTGTCCTGTTCCTGATGTCAGACGCCAAGCTGATGGGCCACTTAACAGCTGAGCCTGGAGTGTGAGCTCAGGGTACAGGAGGGGTGAAGATGGTCAGCCAAAGACAGAAAAGGGAAACACTGAATTGCATTTCATGTCTTTGCCTGCCCCTCTGTGCTGGGCTCCCCTTGGATGACCAGCCAGAATGTTCAGCCCCAGCCTAAGGCCAGACAGGAGGAACAGTACACAGTGGGAAAGCAGAGCATTGTGAAGGTTGGACTGATAGGAGTGAGCTGACCAGAGAGGACTGGAGTCCCTCCCTGGACTTCTGTGTGAAGTGAGCATCAGGCTACTCCCATCCTCTTGGAGCAAAAGGTGGCATTCAGCATTGTATCAAGCTGGGCAGCAAACCTGCTGCCAGAACCTGTTGAGTTTAGCATTTCTGAACTTTATAGGCTTGATAAAACCTATTTGTTGATTTGTTTCATCCTGTGACTGAAAACATGGTTTGTCTTTTCCATTTAAATAGATATATAAATATTTACCATCTCCTAAATTTCTCCTGTTCACCTCAGACATTCTCTAAGGAAGTTGATGAAAAATCTTCCCTGAAGTCATCAGTGGTGAGCACTGCCAACCAGCTCTTCCACGTGAAGCAAGCTGATACTGCAGCACTTAGGTCATCTTTGGCAAAATTTGAGCAAAAATGGGGAGAACTGATTACACAACTCCCAGCCATCCAAGAAAAGCTTCACCAGGTGAGAAGAAACTCTACTGCCATCTCTCAGTTCAAGCAAAATAATTGCATTAAAATGTTCCTGCTGGGTTTCAGTTGGCTGCTCCCTAAAGTACCTTTTTCCAGGTTGTCTGTCTTGCTTTCAGAACAACCCCTATATTGTACTGCAGTTTAAATATTTCAGTGTTCTTCCTGAGCTATTTTGCGTACATTTATTATCTTTACAGATTTACATGAAAGTCTGTTGCAATTAGAAATATTTTTATTTGAGATTTATGAATTATTGAAACTTTCCCAAGTCATGTGCCCCTCTGGAGCACAGGGCTCACTTTGAAGTTCACGCCCTAATAATGAGATTATAGTGCCTGAGCCTTTCTAAAAATAGAAATGTCATTTTCCTTGATATTTCTAACAAGGAGAGGGTAGGGGATTCATTATATGCCTTATCCCAGCTTCAGATGGAAAAACTTTCATCCCGGGAAGCTATTGCTGAACTGATGACCTGGCTGGACCATGTGGAACAGCAGCAGGAATATGAAGAGCCAATAAATTCACAACTCAGTGCTGCCCAAGTCAAGAACCTCCTTCAGAAGTACAAGGTAAATGGGAAGCTGTAATTCCAGGCCTTCTGCAAGGTGTTTGGCTGTAAAAAGGATGGAAACAGCCCACAGGCACTGTCATATCCTTCCCCTTGCTCTCAAGAGGGTTCCTGAGTTTCAGAGGTGCCTTAACATCTTCATTTATAAAACCTTGTGCTTCTGTGACACACACAACACTGCCTGTCCTGCAGTACAGCCACTGCCTGCTGTGCTGTAATCTCCTTTTCCTCCTGCTGTCCCATCTGTCTCCCTTGTTCTCTCTCTGGCATTTAGATTATAAAGTGTGATGAGCAGGAAAGCCTTGCTTCCCTACAAAGATAGATTGTGTTTGTGCTGTGTCCTAGTCTGTCTTTTTAACAAGGAGTATCTCCTAATGGAACTCCGCAACCAGGATCCGTTTAACTAGAAAACAGTGGTTGTTGTCCTCAAAATAAATAACCTGCTAGGAAAGAGGGACAAGATGAACTTCCCTGCAGAGCCAGAGGCTGCAGCAAACTCCTGGTGCTGTTCAGGTGCCAAAGCACCAGTGGCAGAGGCTGATTGCCCCAGCCACGTACAGGATTCATGCTGTACCTCCATAGCTGTAGGGAGCCCAACCTCAGGGCATATTTTGCCTTCTTACAGAGCCATATTTTGCTCTGCCCTGACAGAGCTGCCAAGCTCTGCTATGGGCTCAGACAGTCTGGCAGTTCTCAGTCTACAGCTGCAATTCACAGGCACTGTGGTACTGCACATAAGGCAAGTGCCAACATGAGCATTTCTTTCCAAGTGCCTTGGAAAGTCGGATTTGGCAGCTGGGACATGGAGGTGAGGTGTGGTTTTTAATCCTTTGGATATTCGGAGGTCAGTCTGTAGCTGGATCTTCTGTGCTTGTTACCAATGTGGCGATGTGTGTGCTGAGAAGAAAGCTGGGATGAGGGTTACAAATTCCTACAGGGAAGCAACTATCTCTTCAGTACCTCTACTGTGCATGCCCTGGTGACCTTTTTCTGGGTACTACTAGGTCAATGAGAAGCTCTTTCCTCCTTTCTGAAATAAAAAGACATTCCCTTCTGTTTTCACATTGCATGTAGTTTCTGTAGTTTCTCACTCATCTCTGTGGAAGAAGGTATTCATGGTTTTTCCTCCCAGGTATTCTGATATTCTGTTCTGATACCATGTATTTTGGTAAAGGAGCAGAAGCTTGTGCTGCATTTTCCTATGAGTTGCAGGAGCATGGGAAAACCTTGGTCTTAGCCTAATCAGGGCCCATGGCTGTATGATGGTATTGTCCAGTGCATGAAGTATAGGGTCTGGTCCCTGTTTCAGCACTAGCCTGTTCCTACCTTGAACTACCCATGTAATGATATCAAGGATTTATTCCTACAGCCAGGCCTCCTTCATATAATAAAATATAATTTCATATAATAAAAATATTTTAGTTGAGTGCCCCATAGCTACACCTTGAAGAATCGTTGGAACCGATCAGATGAAAACCACCAAACTAACTGGTTTATGTCCTTTTTTTGTTTGTTTGTTTTTCTTTTTCCCCCCCTCCAGGAATACATGATGGAAATGAACTTCAAACAGTGGATGGTAGATTTTGTTAACCAGTCACTGCTGCAGATGAGCACTTGTGACGTGGAAAGCAAGCGCTACGAAAGGACAGAATTTGCTGAGTGCCTTGGCGAGATGAACCTGCGCTGGCACAGGCTGCAGGCATCCCTCAACAGAAAGGTTGGCTTGACTTCTCGTGGCTTTCTCCCTCATTCCTGTGGTCCTGCCTGTGCCACTGCTTTGTATTTTGCAAGCAGCCTTTCTCCCTGAGTCTGAGCATGCTGTTGACACACAGTGAGACTCCCTGTGCTCTGCTTTCCACACATCCTGCTGTCTCATGGGCAGCTATGGAGTGGTCTGGTAGCACATCAGCTACCAGGTGTTGGGTAGGCAGCCAAACCTCAGCAAGGTATGGGAGAGTAAGCTCTCTTCTAACTTGTAGGGAGAGAAAATAGACAAAATCTGCTCTTCACAACAGCCTGGGATTTACCTTAGTTGACTGTATTAGGTGGAAATATAAGATTCCTTATATAAGGAAAGTACAGTCAATGACATGGCAGTAAAGTCGTCCTGTGTTGAGGAAACTATGGAAAAGAAAGAATTCAGGGTAGTTTCTGCACTGAAACCTGTGAGTGAAATCTGTTGGAGCTTTGGGGTGCTGTAAAAGTTGGGGCGTATAAAACTTGATGGGAGAAAGTACTGGGTGTTTTGGGGAAAGGAGAGGTGCTACACTGCTTGGATAGCCAGGTCTTGCTCAGCAAACAGCACCAAAAAAATAAGCAACCCCTCCTCACACTATATGATGGAATGAGAAATAGGGATATATTAAGTTACCACTGGTTTTCCCATTGTAGCAGTTGGATTTGCCAAAAAAAGTAATTATTAAGTAGTGTTGACAGCTGTGGGGGAAGGTATGACCCTGCTGGAAAAGGCATAGCAAGAATTAGTTCCCAGCTCTACTCTAGCCCTCCTGGGTCCCTGGAAATGAGTTGTTCTGTATCTGTGTCCCCTTCCTGCAGGGATCAAATCCTTTCCCACTGGAGTGCTTTGAAGACCAGCAGCTGATAGGAAAATTTTACATCTCAACTGACTCTACCAGCGTATCTTCTGTTTCCCTGGCAAAATATCTGTTTCAGACAGTGCCTCAGAATTGCTCTGTTCTAGTGATGCTAGAAATAATCCATGTATCCAGAATTAGATGCTTCTGTTTGTGTGTCTCAGTGCCCAAAAAAACTAGTGTGACTCTTGTGATATGGAAAAGCCCTGGGGAAGGTTAGAATCCCAAATTCATCCATGAGGCTGCTGGAATGATTCCCTCTACCAACATATCACTCTTTTGTCTCTGTTTCTCAATTTACACAGCTTTGGGAGAAGCTGCACTCTGAAAATCCACATGTAAAGATCACTGATCAAATGGGAAATTCCCAATTTTTATAGCTCAAAAAGTTTTCCAGAAACACTTTCAAGTGGAAAATTCAGTTCCATTATGAAATTTCAGTTTTGTAGGAGGAAAAGTTATTTTCTCTAACCATTTTCAAGAAACTGCCTTCTAGGATTTAGTGGATCATCAGGGCCAAAATTGAAGACAGAAAACTTGAGATCCCTTTCCTATTAACTTTTTTGGTGGGTTTTAGTGACTATGAAGTTTTCAGGCTCTATAAGAATGTGTTTGCATAGCCCAGGGTCCCCCAACTTGTCAGGTCTGTGTGCTCCCAGCTCCAGAACACATGCTGCCTTGTTTCTTCCCAAGGAAAAGGTCCAATCCTAAAGACCCAGCAAAACTTTTTAGCTTTTCTCTTCAAAATGTTCTCTCCAGATAGTATTTTGATGTAGATTTTGCAGTCTCCAGTTTTGTCATGGAAGGAGAAGCCCTGTTTCTGCCCACCCCGAGGTTTAAGTAAGTTAAAATAGTCCTGTAACTTTCAGGTACAAGACCTGGAACACATTTTGGAGGATATTTCTGAAAATGAGAACAAAGCACAGACTCTACACAACTGGCTGGAAGCTCAGAGGGATCGATTGAGGTCCTTACAAACCCCAGCAAGTCTGATCTCTGCACGGAACACCTTAGATGATTGCAAGGTAAAGCCTTACATGAATGATATTGTTGTAAGAACCCTGTTTAGCACCTTGAGCTCAGACTAAAGAACAGCGCAGATTTTAACAGAAAAAAACACATAAAGGAAGTTGTCATTTCTTGGAAGAATATTACGATGCAATTTGAATTAAAGCATGTTATATTCAGGTGGTAAAGAGCCAGATCCACTTTTAATGTGAATTGCTTTTCTATGTTTTTTTTCTTCTCATTGACAATGTGTCTCTTATTGCTCCACGGTATTTGGAGGGTTCTGCAGCAAGACTGTAGATTGTATTCTGAGATATCTTCAAAATTGTTCTGAGTTCAGCACAGCTGTGACAAAGGCTATCAATTCCATTAGTTTGAAGAGTTCCAGTGTCATGGAAACTACACAGTCCCATTTGGAAAAATAGCAACTCTACTTCTGCCCTAGAATCTTATTTCTCTGCAGCAGCCTCAAGAATCTTGGTGTCTTTTGCTTTTGTTGTGTTTTTCTAGGCATCCTCAAAATTAATACAAGTGGGAAGCCAGCTAATAACTGGTTCCTATTACTCTAGCAGTCTGCTGTTTTCATTCAGTACTGTGTTTCCTCTCTGTTTAACGTGGAATGTTTGTGCTTTCATTGCCGTGGTTATGTGTCTCTCTCTTGTATTAGGCTGCTTTTATTGTCTAGAGTGCTCTGTTACACGTCAAGTTACACGTATCCCTGAAATGTGTGGAGGGGCAAGAATGGAAGAAATATTGTTCATTAAAATCAATTTGCTCAAGAAAAATGAGGTCTGAATTTGAAAAAGTTTTGGGGACAGTCAGAGGGTAAAAAAGTCATGGCTTTAAGTGTAGCATTAGAGAAAAATATTATGTCCCACTGTGTATATGGATAGTTCCCCATGTGAAGAACTCACTGCTGAGCTTTCCCCAGGATGTCAAGGCCAGGTTACCAACTTGCAGGTTGTGCTGTGAGGGAAGTTTATTCTCCCAGGCGTCTCCATTGATTTCACTGGCATTTCTCCCATGAGAGAACTCTTCTGAGTAGTAGGACAAGCTGAAAATAACTTCTCAGCAGTTGTCAGGATGTCAGAAACTCTTGTATTACGAACCCAGTTCCTACCTTACCTTTATCTGCTGGAGCAGAGGAGGACCCAAATGCTAACCTGTCCACAGAAACGTTCAGCTGCATCAATAGAGAAACTTTTTGCATCTGGGGAGTTATAAAGAGGCCTGCATAGTAACTGTGGAATTAGCTCCTGATGATTGCCTTCCCAAGCATGATGTCCAGTGCTCGGGCTGACACTAAAGGGACTGATTCTAGTTCTGTCTGCAGGAAGCTGAGGCAACCACTGTCATTTGGAATTCCTATAAGGCAATTGTGTATGGGTTGACATGATGGTGGCATTGCATGGCTGAAAGTTGTGCAAAATTGATTTTAAAGACAGAATGTTTTTCTAAGCTGCTCACACAGAGGTTTTTTTCCTTTGGTCTCATTAAAAAAATCTTACTTGTCTTCCTTTTTTTTTTCCTCTCCCCCTTCCCTCCCCCCCGCCCCCCCAATTAGGAGCTAGAAAATCAACTCACAGCTAAATGCAAAACTCTTGATGACCTCAAACAGAGTTTGGCTTCGAATGGTAGTGCAGAACAAGCCCCAGAAGCTCAGTCCCTCAGGATTGCTGAGCTGTGTGAAATGATGGACAGCATTGCAAAACAGGTAAAAGCTTTGCTTGTGTTCAGGTTTCCTCCACTCCCTATTCTGACAATCAGTGTTATATGTCATCTTCATGGAGTGGCAGGAGCTGGTACAAAATGTTGCAAGGTATTCTGTACTTCTTTTAAGTCTTTACCATAATGTAAATCAATTTATTTCCAAATTTAAGAGACAAAAATTAGTCTGATCTTGGAACAGTTTGAATACAGATGGGGAGGGGACAGACCCTCATCTGCAGATTAAGAAAATAAAGAAATAGCACTGCTATTTCTCTATCAAATTGAAAATTTGACTCTCTTGCTTGATCTGCTTCTCTTTCATATTCTGTTTTTTCTGCCCTGTTATATGCTGGTGGGAGCTTCTACTCCTGCCCTATTCTCATTGCAGCTTTTCCATCTCCCAGTGACTCTTCCATCCAATCACTGGGATGGCTTTTGCCATCTTCAAGTCCTGTATTATTTCTAGTTGCTTCAAGGAGAGTCTGCAGATTGGTTTCCCATGCAAGCTGACTCCCCGGCAGTTTGTATTTATAGTTATATTATCTTTATACTTGTAGCTGATCTTTTTTTATGTGGATGTAATTGATAGGTGCAGGAGATATAATAATGAGGACATTTCTAGATTTAAATGTGTGATAATAAATAACCATATGCTGTAGAGAATTATAGATGATGTGGTGGGTGTGTTTAAAGATCCATTCATGCTTTTCAATATAAATGCCTTGCCTTTATTTCTCAAAACTCTGTGAAACCTGAACCCTTTTACTTGAACTCTTCCTTGTAAGGTGTCAATACAGGACAGATCTGGTGCTTCTTAGTTTAGGTTTCAACAGAAATGATGTGACTGTTTCTTACCAAGAAAGCAGGGAAATTTGTCTGTGTGCATCATGGAAGTTTTCCCTTCTGCTGTATATCTGGGGGTAGAAATTAGCAGGATTACAGCCTAGTGCTTTTTTCCTCTTACAGTCACCATGGGTCATGTTAATTTTAGGAATTTTATGACTTAACTATGAAACTTACAAACTGCAGAATGTTCTTACAACCGAGTTGTCTTGTGTGTGCAAAGAAACAGTCAATGCAGGTTCCTTCCCACAGGTGACTGCTCTCAGCAGAACAAATGCAGGGCTGAGATGTCATACTTTGATGACCCTGTCTGTAGGTTGAGCTCAGTACTGTCAGTCTGTGGCCCAGAGACATTGCCCGAGAATGATGTCTTTCCATCTTCCTTGTGTGGGCAGTAATTAGCTACAGGCTACAAAAAGCAATTACAGATTCCTCCCACCTATACCATGATTCAAAAGAGAATAGGGATGATTAATCCATCAGCCTGTGCATGCCTGAAACTAGATTCAATGATCTGTGCAGTCTGTTTAGGGTAAATTGCAATGTAGGGAATTTTTCATCTTCCATTGTGGGGATGCATAGCCAGAACTGAAATCTGGCCTCTGGCTTTGCCAGGTCTCATGGAGACATGCTTGTTTGTTTGCCTTGTTTTCATGCTCTTCTCAAAGCATCTGGTCCTGACTGAAAACAGGTACTAAACTAGATGAATGCTTTGTCTAACCCAGACAATGACTTATGTAGTTCCCTGATAGAGAAGGATAAAAAAACCAGATCACACTGAAGGAGGACTGTGGGTTTGTGTTTGCACAGTGTAGGATTACATGGCAAATGGAAGCCATGCTTGCCCTATATAGGTTAGACAACTGTAATAATGAAAGTGACACAGAAAACAAAGAGGATATCCATCATTTAGTTTTCTGTGAGAATACTGGAGTTGCTAGACTGGGATCCAGGTGCGTCTGAATTATTAGAGCACAGTGGCGTAAGAGGGATGACAGCTCTTCAGAGTATTGTGTAGTAGCATGTTTTTCCATACAAAACAATTTCTGTTCAAATTGTCTTTGAAAGGAAACTTGATCTCTGGATCAAACTATTTGCTTCCTAAGAAGATTAAGGCTCTCTGCTTCCTCCCACTTCATGTTGATTCTGACAAAAAGGAATAAGCAGTTTATTATTTCAGTACTTGTTACTTTTTGGCTTGTTTTAAAGTTGTGGCTCAAAGAATAGGGCTACCTTGAACTCCAGTTAGATTTTAATTACCAACAAATTCTTATACTTCACTCTAAATATGGTTTACTGCTTTGTTTGAAGCCTACACCATTCCTTACCAAGTAGAAAAATACTCCAAGTAGTGAAAATCTTGTGAGCAGTGAACTTAGATTTTTAAGTCAATTTACAGGTGATTTATTGTTAAGACTACCCAAGAAATAGTAACAAAAGTGTTTTGTTTGCAGGTTGCACAGTTAAAGGCCTCAATGCAGTCAACACTGGAGCAGTGGAGAGCATATGAGGAGATTTATGCAGAAGTAAGCCTAATGACAACAAGATATTTGTACTGCATAGACCAATGCAAACCTGGGGAAGAAGCTTCATTGGAAGCTTTGAAAAAACAGGTCAAAACTCTCCAGGTAAATCTACTGAAGTTGTCTTATTTCTGTACCTCTAGGGAAACAAACAAGCAGTGAGAAAAAGATAAATTTACCTGAGCAACTTCTTCCTTATTATAATGACATTGAAGTGGAGTATTCTTAATTTTTTTTTTTTACCTCCAGAGGCACTAAGGGCTAATGTTAGACTTCTAACTTTATTTAGTGGCTAAGTTCATCTTTGGTGCAATTTAGGTACCATGGTTCAAGAAAAAGGTAGAGGTCAGCTGCTCTACTATGTGTGCCTTACTGTGGAATAGTTGAGCCTCCACTTTGGACTATAAAGATCCCTTGGTGTCTTAGTCTCCTGCACATGCTGGAAGGCATCCCCATAGGAAGCACCAGGTCCTCGTGTTCCCTTGCACCACAGAGTCCAGATGGACCACCATCCCTCATGTGTGTTGAGTCCACATCTAATTCAGACAGACAGCAAGAAGTCTGGCTGAAAATGCAGCTGGCAAAGGAAAACCTTGGACATTGCTGTATGTGCTTGCATAGATGTTGTTCACTATTTCTGTAAAAGATGTTGGCTCTTGGTGCAGTCATCGAAAGGAAATTTGCCCCTTCACTTGTGCCCTTCAGGAAAATGCCCTGCTATAAAGCTGGGCACAGCCTGGGAGGAGATGCCTGGGCATTGATGCTGCTGGGAGTCAGTGCAGAAACCAAGGAGAAAAATGGTGAAAGAACCATGTCTCTAAATCTCAATGTTTTGGATACCATGTCCCAGCCACTGTGCCAGTGATCACAGACTCATTTTTCATTAAAGCATTTTTCCACATATAAACAGTTCTAGAGTCAAGGTACAGGGACCAGGATTCCCCTTCCCAAAAGCTGTGGCTTGGGCTGGGTGGGTGCAGCAGCCCTGGTGCAGGGCAAGGGGACCCCTGAGCCTGACCCCAATCACACTTGTGATTGCTCCAGTGCGAATTGAGCTGTTCAGTTGTCCTTCAGAGGGCTGGAGTTTGCTGCACAGCCTCTGAATGAGGAGTAGGAATGCTCTGGATCATCCTGTTGCTCTGCTTGGCTGTTCTAGAGTACAAGTAGAGCTACTAGAGTAGGCAATTGGGCTGGCCCTGGGTCTGAAGATTTTACAGCTGAGGCTAAAACCCCCCTACCTGGCTTTAAATGAGTGTTGAAAAACTGTCCAAATACTCCCTGCTTCCTGTAAATAAGCTCTGATTTGATTTATTTTCAAGTTATATCAGAAGTGGTACAGGACAGACTGAGCCTGTGAATTTTGAGTATGGGACTCCTGGCAGTAAACCCTGCATAAGTGATTTCTACTGTCACATGGGGACCTGTAATAAACAGAAGGAACTGACTACCTTTTCACCTCTTTCCTTCCATTTTCTTTTTTATTTTTAACCTGGATCAGTTCACAAATATGATCCATGGAAGTGTGATGCAATTGCCTTTATGAGGAGGGGGAACCCGCAGCTGAGGACAGAAGGTGTCAAGCTAACTTTACTGCCAGTAGAATTTCCCTGAAACAGTGGCTGAAAGTAAAAAAATTTTTGGTTTCTAGTGAATTAATTTATGCAGTTCAAAGGTGTGTGTTTGTTAAAGGAACTCCTTCTTTAACAGCCAATAAATTACTTCAGTTTAAAATGGGCCTCCTGAAGGATTTTTTAGCTTGGCCTATTTCACCTCTCTTGACTTCCTAATTTTTAGAAACAGGTTACATCTTTTGCAAACATTTGAATCTGTTCTGCAAGTGTGGCATTATTACTCCCCTATCCGTAGCAATCTGGAGAGGAAGTTATATTATGTCATTTATCTCCACAATTAATTGCAATGATCCATTCTGCAGTCTCTACAAGACGAATCAGAGAACAGTGAAGAAAGTTGGGCCAAGCTCCAGGCTGCTGCCAACAACCTGAAGAAGAGCTGCTCCCCATCCTTTGCAGAGATTATTGACCAGAAGTGCACAGAGGCACACACTAGGTAAGGCTGCAAAATAATAGCCTAGTTATTAGTATTTGCAAAAAAAAAAAAAAAAAAAAAAAAAAGTTGCTGAGGCAGGACTTGAATATCTGTCAGATTTTTAAATCTGCTAATGCAGCTCACCTGTCTGAGGGTACCTGTGTGAGGAATACAATCCCAGGGTGATTTGGGTTGGAAGGGACCTTAAAGATCATCTAGTTCCAACCCACCTGCCATGAGCAGGGACACCTTCCACTAGTCCAGGTTGCTCAAAGCCCCATCCTGGCTGGCCTTGAACACCTCCATGGACAGGGAACTGATACCTTTTAACTGGGATACCTTTTTCATGATGGGTCCCATAGCACAAACTGTGCTGTACCAGCAGGTTTCCAGCAATGTGGGTGTGAATGCAAAGAAACTCCCATGGGAATTCTGTGCCAAATCCTGTTCTGGAGGAGAACCTCCTAGGGAAATGTCCTTGGGTGTGTTGGCAGGTGGAACTCAGTAAGCGAAGCCATGGCAGAGCAGCTGCGGGCAGCGCAGGCGGCGCTGCAGCTTTGGGAGCCCTTCGATGCTTTGTGCACTGAGGCTGCAGCCAAGTTACACCAGTACAACGAGCAGTGCTCCCGACTCCTGGATGCCCACGTGCCTGAGGAGAACACCATAGAAACACTGGAGCAGAGGATACAGGAGATGAAGGTACATGAATACATTTCTACTGCTTGGTACACACCGAGATTTATCGTTGAGAAACAAATCTAAAGAACAC
Source organism: Formicarius rufipectus (assembly GCA_013399695.1). Classification (NCBI taxonomy): domain Eukaryota; kingdom Metazoa; phylum Chordata; class Aves; order Passeriformes; family Formicariidae; genus Formicarius; species Formicarius rufipectus. The sequence goes on from VXAU01006020.1 coordinate 1,150,162, forward strand.
CACCAGTTGAGTGGGTGGAAAAGATAAAATCTGTGGGTTTCTTCCATGAACAAGCACCTTTGTGTTTCCTTTAAATACTTTTACCAGATCCTGAGAGTATGCCATGATGAGAAGAGAGGAGAAGGAGGTAATTATATTCCGGCTCTGCCCGTTTCAGTTCTACACAAAGAATCGGGCTGTATTGGAGGGAATCTTTAAAAGAAAAGTAATTTACTTTATGGGGCACTGCTTAGGAGAAGAGATAATATCTACCAGAAGAACACCTGGGGGAAAAAGACCAGTTTTCCAGAGCACAGGACCATCCTTAGGTTTTCTACAGTCTTCAAATTGGTTTTAATTGGATTTGGAACTGTGTTTTGGCCTGGTCTGATGAGTTCACAGATTTCTGAGCTCATTAGATAATTCTAAATGCGTGTGACTTTAGGCAAATGAGATCTCATGCTGAGACCACAGACTCTCTCAGACAGCAAAGCTGTCATTAGGGTCTGACATTTCTTCAAACTGCCATAAAGAAATATAATAATCCTATTTCAGGACAGAGCAATGATTCATCGTGCTTGGTGAATCTCTAGCCATGTATTGGAAGAAATCCAGAGTTCTCCATTTTGCACTGGACCAAATAAGAAACTTTACATTATAGGAAAGAGAACTCATATATTTTTTCTTTGTCAGAAACGATTGACAGCAGCAAAACCTGGACCAAAACATTTTTACTTCCTTCTGATTTATTAATGGCTGTGACATAAATTCATCAATACGTCAGCAAGAAGGCATTGTATTTTCTGAACATTTTTGGGTAGAGTGTTGTACATCCTAACCAAGGCATGACCACCTGAATGCCACTAGCACTGGTGTGTGTGGTCAGAAAGCATGGATTCTATCATGGTTTTTTGAAAGTGGTGAGTTAGAAGAATGGGGATCAGTGATATGGCACGGGAGTTGCTTTTATTTGAAAATACATGTGCATTAAAAGATTGTATTTTAATCCCTCTAATCTTTTGCTCTAGTATTTATTAGGAAAGATTATGGTTCTGTGGAATTTTGTCACCACAATAAATGAAGTGCTATATAAAGAGTAAGAAATTAAAATGGGTTATTTATTCAGTGGTTGAAGTGGCACTTTGCAATATGATCCTTTCCAAACACAGGTCAAGGAGCAGGAGTCATTTTGCTTTTTAGGGAAATGCACCTGCTCTTTGCTATCAATCAGAAGTCTTTGTTCATTACTCTCAGAAAAGACTCTACAGTGGCATATTTCAGGAGGTTTCATGGCTAAAAGCAAATTTCCATTGTCTTAGTGCCAAAAAAAAAAACATGTTGAATGAATCTAAAATTACTCCCTTTGTTCTTGTATTGCCTTGAGAGTTTAATTTTATATCATCATTTCTGTAGTAAAGGAAACAAACCCATAGTCCTCAGTCACTAAGGAATCCACGGTACTGGTGTGTTTGTAACCAAATAACATTTCTTCTCATCTGGGCCAGTTCTTTCATCTGCTAGTGTACATCCATTTTGTAGAGAGAGTTGTTTTGATTTCCCTCCCTAATTCCCTCTGGAAAATTGTAGTATCCTGCTGCCTGAAGTCACTGATGTTCCACTGAACTTTGAACTGTGCCTCTCCCAGCACTGGACTCAAAGTTTGCAATTCCCATTATCCTCTGGGCAAAAGACTGAGGCTTTCACCATAGATGACTTTGGCTCCCAGATGAGTTCAACAAAAAGAGTTTGGTTACAGCAACAAAAGATACTATATGAAAGTGGCACATGAATGATGATCTGATTCATTTACTGACATCTTTTTCTTTCCCCTTCTCTCCTCAGAATTTACAGCATGGCCTTCAAAACATAGCAGGCTGCCGTACCCAGATTTATTTGCAGGCTGATAGGATAAAACAACAGGCTGGCACAGCTGCTGAAGCCATTCTGATGGAGAGGCTGCAGCCCTTCCAGAGAGCCACCTATTTGGAAAAGATGCTTCAGAGGAAGTTGGATGAACTTCAGGTATTTATGTTTTTTAAAATTAAATTAGCTGTCAATGTGGGGTAACTTCTTACCTAGAGCCCTGTGTGAGCTTTATTCTTCATTAGAGCCCTGTAGTTCTTGAACTGGAATTTCAGTAAAATAAAAAAGCTTGACAGCATGATAACTATGTTAAGACTTAATATATGAAGACAGAGGGACAGGTGAAGGAAGGATTTCCCTGTTACCTGCTTGTGTTGCTCTAACAAGCCTTTGTAAGTGGGCCCGTTACCCCCAAGCAGTGCGGGACCCTCAGATGATTAAGATTAGGAAATGTCTTCTTATTCTATGAACATTGAAGTAAGTTGTGAACTTTCTCAGCTCTGCCTTGGAAAAAAAAAACTATGGGCTTCAGTTTGCTTTGATAAGAGTGTGTGTGTGTGTAATGAACCTAAAACCAGTAGAAAGCTGTGGCCATCTGATGTAGTTTGGAAGGCCAGATTCACATCCCTGTTGAGGCAGAGTGGGGAGGCACCTGAATCCAGGTTTCCCCATAGGATGGTGTGCTCTCAGGAGTCCAGGACTGACTTCTTCTCTGCACAGGTATTCCTGAGAAAACTTCCAAGCAAATGTACTGGTGGACATTTACTGATGTAGAACTAGTCTGTTCCTGCCAAAAAATCTGGTTTAAGTGAATTGTTCTGTTCTAACATAAACCCAAGTTCATCAAGAATTTTTAAGCCGGCTCTATTTATGATTCCATTTACCAGCACAGTTCAATGGCTGGAAGCCAGATATCTTTGTGAAGATAACAGATTTCTCATATTCCTTGTGAACTTCTCGCTGTATGAAAAATTTCATTTCTGGGTAGTTGTTTTCTCTGGTGTAACCCTGAAGTATTACCACAGAAATCTGCCCCTTCACTGACTTTTGCCACTCATTCCTTATGAGTGTTGCTGTTCTCAGAGATGTGGAGTTTAATTCTTGCAAGAAGGAAAAAGTTTTCCCAGTGCTCTTCTCTCTGATGCAAAGAAGCAAACCTAGGGAGTAAAACTGAATTCCAGCCCCAGTTATTTCTCCACAGAGCTCATGGAAGCTGCACAGCCTTGGCTCTAGGCACATGGGAGCAACCTCTGTGTGTGACTCAAAGGAAACTCCCTTTCACAAGTTTCTCCCCACTGATAAGCTGAGTTTTTACTTTCCAGCTTCACAATGAATCAAACAGCCCAAAGCTACAAAAGATACCACAGAAGCCTCTATTTCTTCCAGATAGTTATGAATCTCAAGATTTAGAAATTCAATTTCTTGCTCTCTACTTTGGCTTAAATGTTTCCCTTATCCAGTGGAAAAAATGGAATAAAGTTCAATAAGAGAGTTATATGTACGTTGGAATTTAGATTTAACATCTGTTTGGTTTCCTGATAACACTGCTTGTTGCTCCTTTTTGTATACTGAATAAGTGTATTGAACAGTAATTAACATAAATTTGCAATATTCACCATAGTTCAATCTTTTACAACTGGAGGATTTCAACAACTGCCTTGACACTGTGGAGGGTCGTGTCAAGAATTGCACAGATGCCTTTGATAGTCTCTGTCTAGAGGAAGGAACAGACAACTCAGAACTGCTCATGGTATGTTTGCATTCCCAAGTCCAAAAAGTTATTACTCAGCTCTTGTCTACTTTAGGATGCGTTTTGTGCCCTGGGTATCACAGTTACAGCACTTCCATCAGAGTAACTAATTCATCCAAAACACAAAAAGGAATGGTTCAAGTTTAAAAGCTCAAGAGCTGCAGTGTGGGCCAAATGCCTGCATGGAAGGGAGGAAAAGCACATAAATTTGAGATTTATGGGAGGTCTTTTTCCCCAGCTTTGCTCTGGATCTACCCTGTTGCCATTGGCATAGGGTACAAAGTAAGTCTGCAAGCACCAGGTCTTGAGTATCTGTTCATTGCTGCTGGAAAAGTGAGCCCCGTGTAAAAGAATTATGACTTTTTTGTTTCGTTTATTCTTTGAAGTTAACACAGAAATGCCGGGTTTTCTTGGGTTAGTGTTTTGGATGCGTAACATTCAGATCTTTCCTACAGAAGAGGATTGGCTCCTATATTTCTTTGAAATGAAAGAAAGGCAATATTTTTTTGCAATTAATTTATTTTTTGACTTCCAGAATCACACACTGGAGCTTGCTGCACTTTCTCCAAGCATAGAGAGTTTGAATGAAGCAAGTATTAAGCTGCCACTCAGTGACTTCACTCTGAAGAAAATGCAAAGCCTGACTCGGCAGTGGAGTCAGAAAACAGCAGCTGCTCTGGAATGTTGCAGGTCTGAAATGCAAAGCAAAAATCACTGCTCGCAACTTCCTTTTCTGAGAGGAAAATCAAAACTGAGTTAAAACATGGGAAGTCTGTTCTCAGGTCTCTCAAAGGGATTGCTGGTTGAATTCTGCACTTGCAATTTACTCAATTATTAAATGGGCATGTGTATTGTATTTCAAGTCATTTGAAGCAAAGATCTGGATCTGGATCACAGAGGAAGAAAGTAGCAAAGTGCCAAGTGAACCCCCCCTCTATTTTAGTATTATTAACGACTACATTAGACCATATGCAAACATATCCAGAAAAACAGCCACCAGCACAATGGTTTCTGATTATTCATTTTGTTTTACAGTGTCCTTGAGGGAACTCAAAATGATGAAAAGAAATTCTTTCAGAAATGTGAAAAATGGATGAAATTCCTAGAAAAAATGAAAGAGGCTTTAAAAGAAGATATTCCAGGGCGATTTGAAGAACTGCAAGAGCAACAGAGAGTATATGAGGTGAAGCTAAGTCTAAAAATGGAAGCAGCATCTTGAATGGTGATGGAGGGGGAAAATGCTAGAAAATGCTATGCCTTTTGAAATTAGTTCTGGATAGAGTTTTACAAAGCATTTCACTCTTGAAATGCTAATGAGGAAACCTCTGAAATGTGAAAATCCTTTTCCAAAATGGATGCATCCCTTTTTGCAGGAATCAGACTTTTAGGAGTGCATGTTTAGGTGCTGTGTCATGGAAGTCTTAGATTTCTCCGACCCTGAGGTGTGTTTGTCTGTCTGCCTGTCGACAGCACTGAAACCTGTGGCAATTAGTCAGTTTGCTGGAGGTCTGGCAGGAATCTTACCAATTTCTGGAAGAACTGCATTTAAAACAAAATGTTTTCACAGCATATTTCCGTGTTGAGCAGTTGTTAGATGTTGATGGAAATCTGTTTCACTGGCATTTTCCCACACACTTGCTCTTTGTTACAAAGAGTGAGTTCTTCACTTGTGTATTACAGTATCTGTTCAGAGGAGGAGACACATTGCATCCTGGCAATGGAAAAATAACCAAAATAGAGAAGAAAATTATTTGGTAAATGCTAAACATCATGACCCATAAGGGTGAGCCTGTTCTGCCACAGTGGACCAATGGCCTCATACTACCCAGAGTACTGTGACTGTTCCCACAGGGTGTTAAGTCTCTGCATGTTAATAATATTCATTGGGGTCTACAGAAAGTTATTTTCTCTTTTACTTAGACCCTTACAAATCAACTCATTCATTGCAATGAAATAATTTATAGAATAGACTTTTTCTCATTGTGATAGAGTAAATTCATCCGGAGATGTAGCCTATTTATACCTTTTCTATGGATTTATCTCTAGGTTGCATTTCTCATTAATGAGTCCAACAAACTTTAGGTTTCAGATTATTTGTATCATACAGCTCATGGTGGGTTCTGCTATCACATACATGCAAATTCCTCCTGATATCCAAAAAGTGTGAAATCTTTTAGGGTGCGTTTGACACTAGCACTTGAAAATAAAAAGAGTTTTCAGCATTTACAATTAAATAAATCCTGTCAGTCTAGAGGAGCCAGAAGCAGCTTTCATAGCAAAGGTTGTTAAGTGAATAGTTAAAACTATTCTCATGGTATTTTCAGATGCTGCAAACTGAGATTTCCATAAATCAGCAGACATTTAATTCCATCATAGAAAAAGTTCTACTTTCCTTGGAGTCTGGAGAAGCAGAGAAAAGGTAATCCATTCGTTTTTCTCCCTAAGATCTTGGTAATTAAGTGAATATGCTGTGTTCCTTGGAGTTGCTATTGAATCTTTGTACTCGTGAGGACAAATTCTGGGCTGGGTTCACTCTTAAAATAACCTCCTGACATACTTGGCAAAAACGTGAGGAGGTGCAATGAGAAGGAAACACAAGTGCCCTGGCCAGGCTGCGTTTGGCATAGTAACTGGCTCTTCCGCCTAACAAAAATAATTGCTCCTGATCATCTGTTGTGTAACTGTGGCTGAGAAGCTGCCTTCTTGCAGAAGGTAATGAGGGTGCTGCATTTGAAGGATCCTTTCCCTCTTCCTAGAGCTCTGTACTTTTCAAAGTGCAGAGGTGTGGACTGTTGACATTGCCCTTGGCACACACAACATGGCATTGAGTCATTGGCCATGAAACCCAAAACATATGGTAGCTAAACCTGTTTTTTATCAATGTGATCTTACACTTTTCCTCTTAATCAGTGTAGCATGAGAACCAGCAATTAATATTTGTGAGCAGCTGCCTCAGGTGTTTGCTGTGAACACATTCCCCTCTTTGCCAGAGCTTGCTGCTTCCAGAGAGTTGGCAGGACAGTGTGTGTGTTCCCCTCTGCCACTTCAGTATGAAGTCCATAGCTTGGCTTAAAGCTGCTAGGGAAGGGAAGCCTAAGCTAAACCAAGCCAAGCCGCTGGATTTTTGTGTTGGAGCGACCCCCAAAAATGCAGAGGTTTGTATAAGAGCTAATCAGAGGCCATGGTCTCCAGCAGAGGGGCAGAATTGATAGATGGGGTTGTTTTAGTCAGCCAGCTAGATCTACTGGATCATCTGGCCGTGTTGTAGAAGAGGAGCAAAGAACTGTTTAAATGGGTTCAGTAACAACACAGATTGCAATTGTGCAGGTCAATTTTGCAGCATAATCAGAGACCTTGTCTCATTTGCATTGACCTTCTTGCTCTTCAGAGGAGTGTTTAGTGCGTATTGTGTCTGATTGTTGTACTGTGTATGTTGTTTTACCACAATTGCAAGACTGACTTGCTTTATCCATTCTTGTATCATGTAAAAGGATTTTGGATTGCTTAAAAGATGGAATACAGAGAGCAGGGCTGAGCTTTGGACTGATTAGAGCTTTTTGCATTGTTGGGTATATAACTGGAAAACAACTTTGCAGATGGAAATCCGTCGCAATTATTGTAATATGCAGCCTTGAGATAAAAACAAATTAACACTCAACACTTGTAATTTTCAGGACAGAGTTTATTTCCAAGCTCACCTTGCTGAAAGAGCAGTGGCAGAATGTTATCCGGATGATTCAGCAGAGGAAGAAAGATATCGATGGACTCGTGAGCCAGTGGCAGCTCTTCAGGAGTTCCCTGCAGAGTCTCAACAGATTCCTTGATGATACAAACAGCTTCCTCACAGCTGTGAAGAGCCAGGATTGTTATAGCCTTTACCAGCTTAGAAATGTAATTCATGATTTCAAGGTACTGTATTTATTTCTCATAAATCTAAAATATGTACGTTTTTTCCTCAGATTGAAACAACTTCTGCTGGGTAAGCTAAAAAGCCTTAAAATCACATACTTTTTTTTGGGAAAAGTGATTGCTAATACTGCTTCTTGCAGCTAAGCACAGATGAGAAAACAGTGACATTGTGAAAGGCTCATTGTACTAGGAATCTTCTTGGTCAACATTGTCATTTAGTAACCTTGTATGCTTTAAAAATCTTACTGATATGAAAATGGAAATGCAGAGTGCCAAAAGATTAGACAAACCCTGGTCAGTGGGTAGCCTCTAGCTCTGTGTGTATCTTACTGACATGACTGCTGAATTCAGGCCTTTTTGTTTGCCTGAAGGCAGAAGGCACAGTGTGGCAAGACAGGCCATATAGGGGCTGTGTGTGCAGGGATGGGCAGGAGATGCCAAGAGAAGAGGATGAAGCGCTTGCTAGGGGATCTATCCTTGGAACCATCAGTCCAGGACACACAAACCTGGGCAGCAGGTCTTCAGGGCAAGGAGTTCTGCGTTTCACATGCAGTGGGAAAAAATACCTTCCTTTGTTAATTTTAGATATTTTGGTTTTCCTTTTAACTATGCACCTCTTCGTTTCATAGGAAAGTAAAAACAAGCAGTGGTTGCTTAAGGCAATCCAAAACCTTTCAAAAACGTATTATTGAATGCCATTTGCACAGTCCAAGATTTGTATTGTGTACCCACACAGCTACTGCTGATGGATTAACTCATTACCAGTATTCCATTTGGTGCTTGTCCTGTTTATTTCATCTTTATTTTTACCTGCTGTGTAAAGATGATTTCCAGTAGATTTTACAAGTTCGTGCTCATGCTTTTTCTTACTGAGAAAAGCCAAAAGTCTTCTTCCTCCTACTCCAAATTGCCCTTTCCCTCCTGCTGCTGTTCTGTGGAAAGAAACAATGATCATATCTCCTTTTGTTACCAGTTTTTAATAGGCAAATTATTATTGATGGCTTACTTCACTTGGACTATGTCATGATTAACAGAGCTGTTATCTCTTGAAATTTGTCTGAAGTTGTTGATGGTAGAGGTGCTAACATAACTTACACTGGCTTTTAATTCTGAGCAACTCATACAACTGAATTTCCATCTTTTTGTAGCTGCTGCACTTTCACCCTATAGATTGAATATGTGAAAAGCTATTGCAGAGTTTATAAACCAAAATATCAGAGAGAATGTGATTTTTATGAAATCAAAAAAGCACATAGGAGATGATCTATTCATTCCTCTTTCAGGAATATGAACTAAGCAGTACTTTGAGCCATCTTCCCAAGTGCAATACCAGGAATGTCCTTCTGTAACTTCCTAAGAACATCTTAGAAACTAATTTTTTATCCTTTTTTTTTTTTTTTTAAACTTCTGAAGAGTAAGACAGTGATTCTTCAGAGATGGCAGGCCATGTACACCTTGGTCATCGATGTCGGGGAGAAGTTGCGCGCTGTCTCCGCTCCCGAGACCAGCGCTGCTCTCCAGGAGGAGCTCAGCCACTTACAGCAGCGTTGGGGAAAAACCCAGGCCCTGCTGGAGAAGAAGATGATGCAGTTCAGTGGCACCCTACAGGTAGATGGTGCCCTCCCCACCAGCTTCTCTGGCATTGAGTCTCGAGAGCTTCCCTGTCCCACTGATCTCCAGGGATGAGAGCTCAGCACATGCTGAGCTGCTGCTCATTCCAGAGGGGCTCTGAGGGAAGTGCCTGTCTGTCACCAAGGCTTGTGGGAAGCCAAAACTGCAGTCCCCAGATTCTTCAAAAAAATGGAGTTGGCATCCATTTGTTGCTACAATGAATGTTCATACTCTGTTTGTTCTCATGCTGTCTGTGGCCTGGAGTTTGCTTCTACTTTGGGCTGTGAAGCCTGAGCTAAAATTTAGCTTAGAATTAACAAGACTTGTTGCTCCTCATGTTGTTACACCTCTGAACAGAAAGGTGGGTCATTTTTTTTCCTTAGAGCAATGAATTTGTTTTCCTGGCTAAGTAGCACATAGGTATGTCTTAAAATTGAATATTGTTATTGATACAATCCCCAGTCCGAAAACTATGCTTAAAGCATCTTGGGCTGAAAAAAAAAATAGCAGAAACACTCTGTAAGGCAAGCCTTAAATACCAGGGCCTTCAAGTTCTGTAAATCCAAGCACCAAATCCTTGTGGGTGGTATGGTGTATCAAAAAAGAAAATTCAAAAAGCCAGAGCACACGATTCATTACTTCAGTGGGTTGAAGGTGGTGTTTTGTAATATATCCATGTGGATCAATATGGCATGATAAAACATCCTCACTTTTTATACTTCCCTGGGTCTCCTTGAGCAGACTTGTGACCTTCTTGAAAAGCAAACCAAGGAATTGGAAAGCAGGCTGCAAGGGCTGAAGGAGAAAGTAAAAGATCCACTCCCTGTTGAACATGAAGAGCTGCACAAATCCAAGGAACCCATTAAGGTATGAACAGCCATATTGTATTTAAAGAGATGTTGTCTTTGCACAATATCTGATCCCTGTAAAGTCAGTTTTCCCTCTTACCTGATCCTCAGTGACACTGAATTTCTCTCTTTTACACCATCCTGATTGCTGCCCATCTACAAGTCCAGCTGACCAAGAAGATTACAAGGAGGAGTAGAAGTAGTAGTGTTTGGACTTTTTTTCTTCTGCTCCCTTTACAGCCTGAATTTATAAAACAAATAGCTTCTCAAGCAGAAGGGAAAAAACTCCTTGTCTCAGTTCAACTGGCTGCTATCCCTATGAGTAAATCTCCCTTTTTGTTTTCCAATCCATTTTGGACAGGGAGCTCCTCAGGCAAGAGACCTTGTAAGTCAACAAAGCACCACATGCACCTGCAGGATCTGGGAATAATTACAGAGAAGGAAAATTAAGAGTAAGGGAGTGGCAAAATCCCTTCCAGACCATAGTGCACCATGAAAATTAAATGGAGTGAAAAATATTTCCAAGGGATAGGAGACATTTGTCTGGACTGGTCAGTCTTTCATCATCCTTTTATAAAGTGAATTGTTGACCTATGTAGTGGGAACAAATAAGCTTATTAATGAGCCAAGGCTTTGAACTCATTATCAGCTGTCTGAAATCTTCTTTGTGAGTGGTGGCTGCCTTTCCCACGGCGGCAGTCTTGCTGCAGCCCTGAATTATCTGTGAGATGGCAGCACACAGCTCCTCCTCTTATTCCAGCAAGAGAAATTCAGCTGCAGAGGCATCAGGATCAGACAGTGCCAGGGCAGATGCTGCTCTCAGGTGTCACAGTATAATAAAATAAAGGATTGACATGGTATGGAGGAGAAGGGACCACCTTTCCTCTCCCTGCTTTTCGTTTTATATGGAATAAAGCTGTTTTCTGTCAGTCTTGCACCTTATATGAAGCTAGCAAAGCCCCATGAAATTCCATGTCTCCGTTAGTGCAGGGATTTGCCCCCTGTTAGTGTATATATAAATCCATGTGTGCACATCTGTAGGGAGTAATTTATTGTGAGCTCGAGTATATTTTGGTCTCTGGTTGGTTTGTTTGGTTTTTTCTCAACTGTTGAGAAAAAAAGACTTGTGAAAATCCTCACAGGGCTTAGCTTAGAGCCAGAACACTTCTGATACAAACACAGATTTTTTCCTTTTTTTTCCCCTTTAAAGTGAGACAAATTGGATTCTCTGGAAGAAGTTTTTTTGTCAGATGAGCCAGTGACATTTCTCAGCAGCCTCTTTGTAAAATGGGACCTAGGACATTTTGTTGAGGGTCTGGTTTTTCCCAGCTGTAGGCAGTGGTGCCTCTGCTTTTTAGGTGACAGTTTTAACACTGTTAAGAAAAATGTGAAACTTTAGAATAAAGAGAAAGGGAAGTTGGGGGAGCAAATCAGAAGAGAGAGTGTATTTCTGCAAATGAGTGACTTAAAAGCTCCACATTCCTGACAAATCTGAGGAAGTGCCTGTGAAATCTATTCATTAGAGAAGGGAACTGACTTAATTTTTTTAACATTTAAAGAAATAACCTGAAATTGGAGCAAATGCAGGTGGGAAAGCAACTTACCCCAAATAATTATAATAGGTTAAAAAAAACAAATACAAACGCCGAAGAAGTGGGCATGTTTCAGCCTGGGTGTGAAATGCCAAAGGCTGCCCTGGAGCACGGGGAGTTGCAGGGGCCAGGCTGCATTCTGGCACTTCTGGATGCACCAGTGGGACCAGTGGATCAGCGCTGGGCTCCAGTGGGACCCCAGTGGGATCCCAGGGGACTCCAGTGGGACCCCAGTGGGATCCCAGCCCAGCCGGAGAGCTCGGCACAGGCGGCTGCACATTCCCTGCTCTCCTCCCCCCCGGGCCGGGCAGGGGATTAGCGAGCAGGTTTGGAAAGCAGAGGAGCTTAGTGCCAAGGCTTGTGCTGGTTTCCATGCAGGAGCTGGAGCAGTCGCTGGCAGACTGGGCCCACGACATGAAGGAGCTGCAGGCCATGAAGGCGGAGCTGGCACACCTCATCCTCACCGAGGACATGATGGTGCTCAGGGAGCAGGTGGAACACTTGCACAGGCAGTGGGAAGAGCTCTGCCTGCGGGTAAGTCCGCACCAACCCTGGTGGCCTTATAGCGGGGTGTATATCCATGGGATGGGGGGGAGAGGGTCAGCAGGTGGAGTTTCCCTTGGGGTTGGCTCATTTGTGCAGTTTCGGGTGGGAATGGGCTGGAGTTTGCCCTTTGTGTCCTGGGCTGATGAGATTTTTGCTGCAAGCCCTTTGTAACTGGTGAGTGGAGAACTGCACTGAGCCCAGATGCAGCTGTTCGCTGGAATAGGTGCCTTTGTTCTGGGCTGCCAGAGGGAGGGATGAGCACAGGAATTGCCTGAGGGCTCGAGCAGGGAAAGGAAGGGGGAAGGTTAAGTCGAAATGCCAAGAGACTTGATAAAGAGAACTTAAATGTGTTTAAATACAGACTCCGTGGGTTTTAAATGCATTAAGAACGACTTGTCTTTTCTGTAGCAGTGAAATACTGTGTAACATTTGTATTCTTTGTGGCTTGTTGCTGTAGTACATGTAATTGTGTTGCATGTGAAATTGCTGGGGAGCATTTACAGCAGAGTCACATGCACTTGATTCATTAGGTTATTGTGCAGTTTGAATGTGTGTTTACTTTGCCCTCTTAACAGGATTGGAAGAAGTAAAATAAGTCGGGCTCCATGCACCAGCGAGCCAAATTCTTCTACTCATAAGTCAATACCTTTTATTTTGCAGTTTGTAAAGAAGTATCGAAGAGAGTTAGTGTTTTGTTTCTAAGCCTGACTCAGGCAAAGGTCAAGCAGTCCTGGTGGGGATATTGCCAGAGTAATGAACGGATATGCTTATTTCACAAACTCTGCTGTGATGAAATAGTTATTTGGGTTAATTCTTTGCATTGCAGTGAGAAAGAAGAATTAAGTATCTTTACCTTAAGCTGGATGGTTATTCTACAACCAGTGTTTTCTCTGTTATTGCTTCTGAACTCTGAAAAATAATTCCAGAGACATCCTCCCTCCTCCTGAGAAATACTGGCCATTATTTTTAAATCAAAATGCCTGAACCATTTTCCTAATGGAAATCTGTAGTTAAGCCTATAAGTGCAAGAACTTCTATGTTTTCCATTTTTTTGTGAGCTGCTGAAGCCTGCTGTCCCCACTGTGCTGAATAGCCCTGAAAATTAAACCAGAGGTTTTTTTTTCTTAAATGTACCCTACTCCAGTCTATCCAAGTAGTAATTTCCTGCCGTAATTTAGATTCGGATTTTATTCAAAATTTCCCTTTTAATTTCCTCAGGGAGCAATGTCTTGTTCAGTCCGTCTTAGAGGGAGGAAAGAAGTGGCACTAATGTGACCATGTGAAGCACACGGGACCTGTAGCGGGAGGAATCTGTTTGGGGCTGTGCTGGAAGGAGGCACTGAAATGTTTGCACAGCCCTGATGAGCCCCCGGGGAGCCGGCACTGCCGGACAGCAGGCAGGGAGGCAGACTGTGCTGGCGCTGCTGTCAGCACAGCTGCTTTGTTCGGGCTTACAAATCAGAGCCGAGATGTATTATTGGGTGAGGAGAAGCCTGCGGAGTGAATGCGGAGAGGTGAAAGAGCGGGACGCGGCCGCAGCTGCCGCGGCAGCGGGACGGGCTGTGCTTGGCTGGGCAGGGACACGCACGCCGAGGCAGCAGATGCTCTCCGGGGATTAGCGTTTCCAGAGCTGCCCTTGCCAGGTGCCTGTAGGGCACAGATTTAACTATTCATATCAGTGAGCATCCCATCCCAGTGAACGCCGGCATGCAGGTTTGATCTGGGCTGTGTTGTTCTTTGAACCTCCCTTGGGAATGCACATGCTGCTCCTGCATCGTGTTGTGGATGCAGAATGGAGATGGTGCCAGGAGAAAGTGCTCAAAGCAAATGCCTGGACGATTGTCTGGGATTTTTTGGGTCATACCTGTTTTACCCTTAGTCTGTACTGCTCAGCCAGTTAAAAAGTAATTCTTGCTCTCGAAATCCTGCCTTGGCCTCATGCTTAGCTGGCATATATGGAAGGGGGATCATGTCAGGATTTAATGATGGCTTTACTGGCATGCATAGCCTGTTCTTATATGGACCAAGTTTACTCATCCCCACACGAGAGATTCAGCAAGTGATAGAAGAAGAATGAGGGGTTTACCCATCATAGCTCTGAGGCTGGAAGGTTGAATCCCAGAGCAGAGACCCTCCTAGAGGCTTTCTGAGGTCCCTGGTATCTCCAGACTTCTCATGCAGAACTTTGGAGACTGTTTCCCTGTGTCCCAAGACATTGCTTTCAGTCTCATCTCTTTGTTTAGATCATGGTGAAGGATTCAGAAATCACTTTCACATCTCCATCCCCTCCTTAAAATAAGTCAGAATTTAAAAGACAAAAGCAATGTGTTGGGTGATGGCTTGGTGCCTTCTCTTTTGATCCTGGTGTTGCATGGAGCTGGTCTTGCTTCCGCACTGAACACTTCAGCTCCCCTCTGGGGGATGAAATAATGTTAGAGATTAGTCTAGAAAAATCTATAAGGGAATTCTGAGGGGCCATGCTGTATAAGGTTCATGTGAGATGTTAAGAAGGAGTGTTTCCTGCCATGGGGTGATATTTGGAGTGGCCATTCTCAGCCAAGGCAAACAAAATGTTATGCTCACAGTTTATTGGTGAAGGTGAGCAGTTCTCTCTCTTGTTTCAGGAGCGCTTGTACTTTTTTCCCTTCCTTTGTCCCATGTATCTTAGTACAGGAATCCACAGAAGTAGATAAATTAATACAAAGACGTATTTTAGACCCCTAGGCTAGAAATAGGTACCACTAGCTGGTGCTTCTTTGTGAGATACTGGAGCAGTGATAATAGCTCTACTGGTTCAGGCAGTATCAGACCTAAATTTCTCTGTCTGGACGATTTGTTTATCAGTCCTGACAAAGGTAATTTTGTTGAGGAAAAAAAATCCATAGTTTTAAATGGAAAGGATAGATTCTTGATGCTGAGTTTTTTGGATTATCTCCAAGAACTAGTGAGCAAATGGAAAGAAAAGGGGGAGGTTTTTATAGAGGTAAAATAATTGCAGTTAGGAGTTACAAAGTTTCTCTTACAGAGGCAGAAAAATAAGAACTTACCAAGGTGTTATTTCTCTTGCATGATATACTAAACAGTATGTAGTAATTATGTATTTTATATTCTTTGTTTGCATTTTCTGGTTTTCACTGAGTAACATTTAAATTACTATATAAGCACATTTTTTTATAAAGCTGCCTCTTGGTTTCATTCTTCTAAGGTAGTGAATCTGATATTTGCTTGTCAACTTTTTGCCCTGTTATCTAAAACAATATGTAATAACAACCTGCTTGCTGGCTTTGAAGAGAAAAGCAGAAATATTTGATAACTGCTCCTGCAAAGTGGAATATGATCAAATTCAGACTAGAAATGAGAAGATTCATAATTGCTGTTTTCCTTCCTGAGGAAGCTGTTGCAGGAAGTTCACCTGTGTGCTTTGCCATAGGTGTCTCTACGGAAGCAGGAGATCGAGGACAGGCTCAATGCCTGGATTGTGTTCAATGAAAAGAATAAGGAGCTGTGCTCCTGGCTGGTTCAGATGGAGAGCAAAGTCTTGCAGACTGCAGATGTTAGCATTGAAGACATGATAGACAAATTGCAGAAGGTAAGTAGCAATGCCACTTCTCTTCCATTGCAGTCTGGTGGCTCATTATAGACATACCATTCCTATGTATTTGTTGCTTTGTAGAAGTGATACATGGTACAGAACCAACAGGTATGGGCTTTTGTACAAAAGTGAGCTTTTCTAGCATCAGAACTTATCTTCTTGATGTTCAGGCTTGGAGCATGTTGGCAAACAGAAATGCCACCTGGGTGCATTTAGGCAGTGAGCTGCAGTAGTGAAGGCATGGGCTGTTGGGGCTTTGGGGCACATGTGCATACACAGCACTGCTCAGAGCTATCCCTGCTGGGGATCAGCAATGTCCTGGCAGAAGCTCACTGCTCTCACTACCTCCATCAGCTACAAAATTGGTAGTCAGAGGGCAAAGAAAAGATTGAAGGATGAGGGAAGGCTCAAGCCAGGTGAACAAAAAGTTTTCACAGCCAGAAATAAAACCTACTTCTGCCCCTTCCCCATGGTAGTTAGTACTTTCTAATACTTTTATATCAACTGGGTTTTAGACAGGACCATTATTTTTCTGCTGTATTCCTCTCCAGGGCTAAAAGGTCTCAATATCTAATCCTAGATCTCCTATACATAAGAATACCACCAAAATGAAACCATCCTCGACTTGAATTTGGGTTCTTTTGAGGTAGCTTCATTGAAAATTTACTTTCAGTCTGGAAAACAGATAAAATGAGAACATTCAATTGCTATTTTTAGCAGTACTTACTCCTTGCACTTGCAAGTCTTTAAGCTGCTTATTTTTTAATAGCAGCATCACTGTGAGAGGGCTTCTTCCCTGAGGTTTTCTTCTTATTTTAAGTGAAAAAGTTGTACATGCTAATGTAGAAACCCCAGACAAACCTGACTTCGCATCTCGTGGGAAAAGAAACAGATAGTTTTGGTTTGGGTTATTGCTTTGTTTTGCCCTGTAATTAATCAATGTTTGTGTATGTTTATCAGGATTGCATGGAAGAAATAAACCTATTCAGTGAAAATAAGCTTCACTTGAAACAAATGGGTGATCAGCTAATCAAGGCTAGCAACAAGAGCAGAATTGCAGAAATAGATGACAAACTCAACAAAATCAATGATCGTTGGCAGCACCTCTTCGATGTCATTGGGGCACGGTAAGAAAATAATTTTCAATGTTTTATATGAGATAAAAGTCAGAGGTTTGTGTCCTTGACCATCAGAAACAGACTGGCATTACTTTTCAGTTCTGTCGAAATTCATTATTCAGAGTCAGGCTGAAGTGAATGTTTTTTTTATTATGACTTATTGCTGTGTTATGACACCAGATGTCTTATTTTGTCTAATGGTAGAAGGCAGGGTGCAAGAATTCATATAAAATACAATTTTAATGATGGGAGCTTTGTAAAAGGAAGAGTCAGAGTGATCTCTCTGTTGCATGGGTTGAAGTGCAACTTAATTTTGAGGCAGCATCGTATGAGTTCATCAGGACTTTTTTGGAGAGTCTTCTGTTTTAACATAAGCTACTATTTCACCCTAAGTCTCAGTGCACAGAATTTACAAATAGATTCTATTCTGTCTCTGTAGACAATCATATTTATATAATGATAATGTTTCCTTTTGCATTCAAGTGTATGAAATTTCAGTTAATATCAGTGCTGTTTCTTTACTCAGTCTCTTTCCTATAAACAAATGAAAGACCATATGAGCTTCTTTTAAATTTAGGATCTTTTGTATGATAGAAAACGCTATCAGTTGAAATTAAAACAAAAACCTGCATAGTCTAAGCAACGGCCTCTTAAAGGATTAAACCTCTTTATTATACTTGACAGAGTTAAGAACATCATGATCATTTTAGTATTAGCCTTACTGAGACGATCCCATTTCATTATTATCTCCGAGTTTCTACCACAGCTTGGCAGAAGGATGCTGGGCTGGTCTCACCCCCTGCTGAGTTTATTAGTAATCCAGAAATAATAAGGCTAACACCAAATTAGTATTGGTCTAACCTTCTCTCCCAACGTTTTGTTTCGCCTGTAATCCCCCTCTCTGAGCCCTCAGAAGCTCAATTGCTGAGTTAACATTTGGGACAGATAAGGTGGGTGGTTGTGCTGTGACAATGTCGTGCTAAGTGTGCTGGGCCTTAATCAGGAATGAGATCTGAATTAATGGTGACACGTGAGCCGTGAATGATTAAGCAGAAGGTGCCTTCGTAAGGTTTGAGACTTTGCAGATAGTCTTGCAATGGTTGTCTCAAGGTGTCTTTGTGTTTGATCTGGTGAAGAAAAGGAAGTTTCACTTTTATAAAAGCACTTTTCCCGTTCTCCTCTGACGGTAATGTGTCACTTTTAAAGCACTTTGATGATCATTTGTGTTCTGCTCTGTGTTAGTTTTGAATTGTATCAATTTTTAAATGCAGATTAAAATGCACTATTTTAAAACTGAGGTAAACGTGGCACATTTCTTATGTAAGCCGTGGCAATCTTTAGGAAAATATTCTAAAGAACTGCTGGGATATTTAGAGGGGTCTGGCAGTCTTATTCCAGTCTCTGTGACAACAGAGCATTTGTTTACCTACTTGAGATGTCTTAAATTTACCTTCAGACACGTGTACAGTGGTGCTTTCAGGTACATTTGTGCGGATTTGCGTAGAGCATCAACAAGGCTGCCAGTATTTGATGTCTAAGTGGATGTTGCAGCTACTGGGGAATTGGTGTGAAGCTTTATGATTGTTCCTGTGTTCTTAATCCCAAAATGTCTGTAATACGCCAGCTTCTACTTGTGATTTCCACCAATTTTCTGCTCAGGAGCAGAGTAATTAACCGAACGGACCTGGCAAAATGTGATTTTAAGGAGCTCCCTCGGTGGTCCAAGATTATCAGGCAGCCCCATGGTCCTCTTGGACTTAATACTACTGGAGGTTCAATGTTTTGTAGCAGGGGTGCACATCTCCTCACTTAATCCACCTTGCTTGGGCTTGGCTCACAGCTCAGGGTTGTCAGCTGCTCAGACATAAATCACCACCAGACCTGTGAGCATGGATTGGGATGCTCCATGCTGCTGGACTGCCCCCTTCCTTCTCAGTAAAAACAAAACTGGTATTTATGTTGTGTTGAAAGAGCACACAAGAAGAGAGTGGTGGCAAAATTTTTTGGCCCTGCTGCATTGAGCCATGACAGTCCAGACATCCTCTCACCACCCCAACATCTGCCTTCACCAGCTCAGTGGGGTAGCAGGATGGGTTGCTCCGGGGAGGCTGGAGCCCTTAGGGAATGGTGCAGGGGCTGTGCAGCCACTGTGGCCCTGAGGAAAGAGACTGCAGCACTGCACAGCTGCTGCCACGTCCACACCCCTGTGCAAAGCCCCTTTTATTGGGCACTGCTTCATGCCTTGGAGAAGAAAAGAGGAATGGAGAAGGTGCCTCAGGGGAGGAGTGCCAGAGAGGCTTGGAGGGTTTGAGGGCAGGGGAATTCTGCCTGGAGAGAGGTGATAAATTTGACTGTGTTGGGGAGAAAATCTTGTAGGAACTTATTTTCATAGCACCTTCTTGAAATGAGGATGTGGGTTTGCTCCTATCTTTACAGATCAGTAGTTGTGGCAAGTAAATTGAATTGACTTTTCTGAGTTTTTTGGGTGCTGAATCTGCCACCAGTTGAAGCTTTTTTTTTTTTTTTTTGCAACTTTAGCTAATTTTGTGTTTAAGAGAAACTTCTGCTGCCTTTATTCGTGCTTGTGGGTGTACCACAACCCACTGAGCTGGACCTTCAGTGGCCACACACCATCACAGGGGCAAGGACGAGATTTCATTGTGTCTTCGTGGCAGGGCAAGATTTGGGCAGAAAGTCAACTGCCAAACCATGCACTGAGCAGGGAGAGAAAATGTATATTGAATAGCTGTGTGTTCAAAGCCGGTTCTTTATTTTGGCCACTGAATCTTTCTTGTAGAAAGGCACTTTTTGGTCCTGTAGTTCAAGAGTATAAAATAACCTGTATCCACAAAAGAACCTAATTGAGATTTATAGCCAGCTTCAGTTCTGGGGTTGCTAATGCTCCATGGCTGACCCTGCAACCTGAGTAGCATTTCACCTTTTCTCTAGTGCAGTGTCTGGCTGTGTGATAGCAACATGAAACCAGACCAGTCTGGAGCTAGTGTATCAATGCAGAGCATCCCTCCTGATAGCTTATTTCACCTTTTTAAACCAATAAACGTCCTGGGACAGATGGACAAATTAGGTGAGCTCCCCGTTTAGTCCTTGAAGTGATTCTCTTAGTTCATGGTGACAAGCTCAGATTTGCCATATGGCTGCACTTGCAGGACTTAACACTTTCATTGTATGCCTGTGCTCAGCTTGTGCTCTGACAAAAGCTTTGCCCTGTGTGTTGCCACAAGCGCCCCTCTGGCTACAAACTTGGAAACGTCTCAAATGTTAATTTCCTTGGGATAAAGTAACCATCAAGGCATTAGCATGCCTGGAAAGGAGAACAAATGAATTCCTGTTCAGCTCAGAAGATACTCTTACCAGGGGAGTTTCTCTTGCCGGAAGGGTTGGCTGATGGATGGGGAATACAAACATACCAACAGGCAGAAAGGGAGCCTTGTGCTGACTGTAAAAATGGACACAGGAAGGCTCTTGATTTTGGTGCTGAAGCAGTAGGAGGAGTGTCCTGGCTGCACATGGGTGGTAGACGAGCAAAAACCTGTGGAGTGGGATTTACATCCCCAGCATACTCTGGAGCAGCACTCCCCAGCCATGCATTAACAGTCAAGAATAGCCAAGGAACTGGGTTGTGCACAGCCATGGTCCTTGGTGCCCTTCCCTGGCCCATGCACTGCTGATCCTTACTCCACACTTTGCTTCCCAGAAGTGTTTCCCTTCTCCACTGCTGTTTGCATAGTGCCTGTGGTCAGGCTGGAGGAGCACCTCAGTGTCACAAGAGGGTGTCTGCACTGCCTGGGATTGTGCAAAGCATTTGGATGGTGCTTGAGCCTTCTTTACAGCCACCAGCTTCATCAGGGGCTGCCTCCAGGAGTATTGGATCTGCAGATTGGTCTCTACAGTAACTGAGGTTGCATTTCTGTACCTCTGGGCATCCTGCAGCTCTTGTCACTGCTTCTAAGCTGTGGAGGAAGGATGCCATTTTACAGCTGCTCTGGCTGTGGGCACAGAGTGATGTATTTTCTTACTTGTTGGGTCTGGTCTCTGTTTTCAGCTTTGTGGAGAAAGGCAAAGGTTTTGTGTATGTAGCAGGGATGGGTTCAGATGACTGCGACCTTTAATGCAAGCATGAAAATACAGGGAACCTAGCAAGGTCAAATGTGCATTCTTGTTCTTTTAAGTGTGAATCCTTAGCAACTGGGTGTTTTCCCTGTGTTTGCAACCTGCCAGCTGTCCTTGCAGGGCGAAGGGATCTTAAACTGCCACAATCAAAGTCAGCCCTTCCCTCCCACATCCAACTTGGGAGATTCAAGGTGTTTTCAGCTGGTTGCCCACATACCCCGTGGGGCTGAAATTCCCAAACAGCCTAAAGCTGCTCAGGTTACAGAAAAACTGGCAAGGATCTGAAGCTCTCCAGTGACATCACTTTGTGCTGTTCTGGGTGTTCATGGAGGTTTTATTGGTTCCCTCTCCTCCCTGCCCCCTCACTGTGGCTTGGCTGCCCCAAAAGCTGGTCTGGCAGCAGCAGGCCCCAGCTTGGTAGGTTTGGGAAGTGAGTTCATAGCACCCCTCAGCTCGTCTGCGTCTTCCACCACCTTGCTTACCCTTTGGCAGGGCAGACCATCAGGCACCATGGGCTAGTGTGCTGTCCTACCCTGTCACAGCCCACAGTCAGTTCTAAGGTCAGTTCCAAGTTCTAAGGTCTCATTGAATTGCTGCAGATCAATATTGCATGGCAGGGGGAGCAAAATATGCTGCAGAGAGGCCCTCAGGTAAATGATACAGCAATGGCCAGCAGAATCAGACTGGTTTGTGTCAGCACCACTATAAAATCTCATTCTTGTATTTATTTTGGTTAAAAAAAAATAATAATTGAAATGTCACTCACAAAGTGCCTGCTTTCTTTCCATGTTCTCTCTGTCCTTTGATGATTACACTTCACTTTGGTGCAAAGGCTGTGACAGAATTCATTATTGTATCAGGCATGATGGTTGGGCTTATTTTGGTTATGCAATGTGTGCCGGGAGCAGGGGGAGCTGGCAGTGCAAGGAGAGTCCTTGTCTTCTGCACACTGTTGCCATTCCCAGTGTATGCCTGTAAAGCTGGGGGAGTTATTTTCCCATTTTCTCAGACCTACCATTTCAAGTACAGTTTTGAACCACCCTGGACCATAATGTTAAACTGTGGAGGTGACTGGGCACGATTTACTTGTGCAAATGTCCAAAGCCCTCTCCTGTGTCTTCCCAGGCACTGTGTCCTGCCGTGTGAGTGATCGGCAAGCCAGTACAGGTCTGCAGAAGATTATCTGAATACTGAAAAACCTTTGATTTCAAAATCATTCTTTGCATTTTTGTTGGGATTATCCTAACTTTTTTTTTCTTTTTTTTTCCCTCCGTGATAGTGGCGGGATAGGGAGTGACTGGTAATCCAAGGTTCTCTGACTTCCGCCTTTTTTTCCCACACCGTGATCTCTGGCAGTCATAACATAGAGAAAACAGGACAGTGTGTTTTTCCACAAACTAATGATATCATAAATGAAGATTAGGGGTTACTCTGTCCTCCAACATAACAGGCTATTTGCACTGGAGGCCTTCCACCTGCTCTGGAAGGTTAAAGAGAGGACAGGTTAGTGTGTGGGAGATTTAATTCGTACTTAAATACCTGGGGTATAATGGTAAAGGCGAGAAAACAGAATGCAGGGGAAGTAAGGATACATCTTTGTGCGTGGTGCCTGTGCGTGGATGTACGTGCTCTGGTGGTGGGGTTTTTTTGGATTTGCTTCAGATTGACTCTGCTGTAAATCATCCGGGTCGGAGGCTCCAATCCCTCTTTTGCACAAGAAATGAGCTCTGCATCCACCTTTCTCTGTGCCAGAGGCTCCTGCTTGCACCCTTTTTGTCGCCAGCCGCAGGCAGCCGCCCCGGCATGCACTTCCTCCTGTGCTAATTCTCTTGTGTCAGAATAAAGCTCTCGTGGTTTTTGTTCTGAGGAGGGATGCGGCCGTTCGCCAGGTAAAATACCAGCGCAAAACCAAGGGGTTAAAAAGGGGGAGAGCTCCGGTGTCTCCCCAGCTCGGGGTCGGGGAGGAGGAGGAGGAGGAGGGCGAGTCTCCCCCCGCGCCACACGGGATGCTAAAGCGGCGGATAAATAGGGCATCTGTGGAGGAGGGGTTTCCTCTTCCATGCCTGCCTGGTCGCACGGGCGGTCCCCCCTCGCAGCTTGGGTTTTGCAGGCTGAGGAATGGTTTTTTCGTGCGAACAGTAAGTGCCGTGCTGGTGAGCGGTGCGGGAGCGGGGCCGGCGGGGGGAGGGAGGCGATGCGGGGCTGCAGGTCTCCCTGGACAAGTGGATGAGTGGGAGGTGCGGCGTGTTAGCAAGCAAGGATAGCGCTCCGGGGCCTCTCGCTTAAAACCAGCTGTGATTTGGGGTGTTGGCACCCGAGGCGGCGGCGATCTGCGGCAGCAGCCTCTGGATTCGCCTGCGGGCGATGCGAGAAGAGGCTCCTCCGGCCGCGCCCGCCGCTCGCCCCTGTGCGCACACAGCCCTTTGCAGACACGGGGCGTGTGGCCGTGTACCAGCGTCGGGAAATACCCTTGCGTTCATAAGAAGGCCTAAGATTTGCCTTCGGCATCACCTCTCCAGATCGGGTCTTTTGTTGAGCTCCCCCTGCAACTCGCCGAACAAAGGTTTCCTGGGTTGTGCATCTCATTTGCTTTGCCGGCTGGTAAACAATCCTGTCAGCTGGCAGGGCATTCTCGGCCCCTCCTCCTCCGAAACAAATGCACGGGGCCTCTTCTGATGACATTTGTGCTCCTGAAGGGGAGTTTTGAACATCTGTCAGAATATTGTTCCTTCTTTCAGACAATAAAAACCTGAATTTTACTATTTACCTTATTTGAGCTTCTCTGTTGTACCATTTCCTGCAGCATTTTCACATCTAAGGCAATGCAATTGGTGGGCATTTTGCATTTCTTTATGTGAATGCATTTCAGTCAACCTGGAAAATCCTTCTACTGCTGTATATCTCCTGAGTAGTTACTACAAATATTATGTGTATTTCTGGGTCTGCACGATGATTCAGCCTGAGGCAGCTTACTGTCTTTCTCTTGTAACCCAGTGCTGGCAACTTCATTGACGGTATTAAGACCCAAATCCAATCTCCAGTCAGGTCAGTTACTCCTTCTGTTCACTTCTGCAGCCAGCTTTGAATTATAATCTTCCAGTTTTGTTCTTTTTCTGCCACTTCTATTTTGGTGTAAAGATTAAGACATTTAGAAACTGGCTTTGTTTGGCTTATCTCAGGCATCTCATGCATGTGTCCAAGTGCTGTTATGAGTCAGGGTGCTTTTTTAGCTGGGCCCATTGCAAAGGACAAGACAAGTCTGAGTTTGTTGGTTTGTTTTTTGGTTTGGGTTGGGTTTTTTTAGATGAGTGGTGATATTTATTGGATTTTTAAAATTATTTATGGGGTTTTTTTGCTTCTGGAGGCATGTTGCATGGTGGTGGGTGAGCTCTCATTGGGAAATGAACAATGGATAGGTAGGCCTTTTTTCAGTAAACAGTAGTTTTGCCTGTTTGATCAAATGTCCTGAGAATTATACTTGGTAGAGGAAGAATTCAATCAACAGTGGTGGTACCTTCCACCTTATGGCTAACTGGGAGGAACTGGTTTCCTCTGCTGCACATGATTTTTTATTGCAGTTAATTCACTATGTGTTGGGCGATTGGTCACCTGGATTTGGGGGGAAGCTTTTGCCCCCCAGACCTGGAGGCTTGCACTGTGCACCACCACCCAGCTCCCAGCAGGGCTGTCTTTCCCTACAGATGGTCCCTTCAGGATGCATCTCAAAACAGCATGAGTTTTCTGTCAGGCAAAAAACAGAGAACACTTGCAATGTGCAGATATGCATCTGAGAAGGGTGGTTGCGAAAGTAAGACATTTATGAATGTAATTAGTTTATTTTATTCTCTTCTTTGAGCTGTAACCAGAGAAATGGCAGTTCCCTGTGACTTCTGTGCAAGCTGAGGGTGCTCAAGGGGGATGCTCAAGTCTTTCATCATTTTGCCTGTTACTTCAGAGTAAACCCTTGCCCTTTACTTTGGCCTCTATGTGCTGACCAGAGCACATCAGCACATCAGCCAACGTGACCATCTGGACAAGGCTGCCCTCCCATTTACACACTGCACTACTGTGAACTTCTGTTAGGTGCTAGTTCTTCTTTGGCCGTTTAGCTCAAGTTTGAGTATTAAGGGTGGTTAAATGACTGACAAATGCCATATTCTACCCAGAATATGTAACAGATTAATTATAATGCTGTGTCTAATGGTTACAAGCTCATCCTAGTACCACAGTGATGCTGTTTGAGACTAGTAACACTAGAAGATAAAGACTGCCATATTTGTGGTGATAGCCATAACTGGAAATTGAGTAATTTCTAAACCAAAATAATATTGGAATGATGGTGCAAAACCCACACTTGTATTCTAAACCTGTTGTTTTAAATTTTATCGAGTGTACTTTCAGTCTTAGAGAGATTTATAGATGATGGTCTATCCCTTGGTTTTGCTTTGGGCTTCCTTGACTATGTTTACCTATCTATTACCCAATATGCAGATTGAAGAAAGATGTTTTGCAGGATGTGAATCTATCTGTAATGCAGTTTAGGAATGGGAGGCAGATGGATACAGGCAGAGGAGGAGAGGGTACAGGGAAGCAGAGAAGATCCTGAGCAGCACAGCAAGCTGTGGTCTCAGCAGGTCAGCTGTGGCATCAGATGGTCCCAGCATGTGCATCTCTTGCAAGTTACTGTAGGGACATTTCCAAAGCACTAGTGAGAAATGTCATAGGATATGTGGAGAATAAATTCTCACAGAATACAGTCAGGGACAGTGCAGCAGTCGAGCCTTGCTCTCCTTCCAACTGGCCTGAAATCACGCAGAGTTAAGAATGCAGCAGTGTAGATGTTTGGCTCAGACTCTTTTTCAGGTCTGGCTCTTCTAGTGCTCAACACAGAGCCTATATTGTCCCATCTCTCCAGGGAGAAGGATTCCTGTGTCACCTGCCTTTGGTGGGCCACACACCCTGAGGAGTCATAGGTCCTGCTGAGCATTGTAACCGACTGGACCCAAATTGACTGGTGGGAGTAGGGTGGAGGAAGAATTAGTTCTCCAGGGTAAATTACTGCCAGCTCATGACAGCACAAGAAAATGCTGCAATGACATGTTCATTGAGTACCACTTAACAGAAGCAGAACCAGGAAGATTTATATAGCAACTCTTTGCTTGGGAGCCAGATGCTGTCTGCATACAGGATTGAACTTGGGATCAGAGCTCTGAAAAGAGCTTGTTAGGGAAAGTGAGAGCAGCTAAATGCTTTTGTCATCTGCTGGCTTCCTCTTCATCAGCTGCAGCAGTGGGAAGCACAGTCACTGCAAAGGGGCAGAGGCAGCTGCTTTGCACTTCATACCAGTATTGGCAGCTTTGTGAGTGCAAGGCAGGGACAAGGTGGACCATGGACTTGGGCCAAATCCTTCATGCTGGCTTGCAGGGTTACATCAATCAGACAATACTAATTTTACCGTTTGGTGAGTGCAGAGTTGCTAAATACCTCCTGGAAGTCCTAGTGTAGGTCTGTGCTCTTCTCACCCTCTTAGTAAAGCAACTGAAAGTACTGTCTGATCCTTTTGGGGCAAGAGGTAGGGGAAGGTGCTTTTCGTGCTGCCAATCTGTATGAGACCCTATATTTGCTGGCTGTACTCTGTACCTTCACAGTAACTAACAGGACTGAACAAATCCAGCAGGATCATTCCCATGTCTCCACAAGTGCTTTGCCTTAAATCAAGTGTCTAGCTGACGTATGTATCCTCTTTGATTACCTTAAGGTTGCTAATGAGATCAGTCGTTGCTTACAGAGTGGCATATTCTTTATAGATTAGCTGTCCTGCATATCTCCTGTCATTGTATCAACAGGCAGCTGCAAAAGCTGCTCTATTAGAGGCAGTTTGGATCTTTCTCCTCTAAAATTTGCTAGGATAATTTGGCAGCAGACTGGACAATGGGCCAGGAAACTTCCCATTTTCCTTACAAGGGTGGGGCAGGTTCTTTTCATGAAGCCAGCACCCAGGTGCCCTGTCTGGGCACTTCTGTCTTGCATAATCTGTCCCTGCCTGCGCTACATGAGGTCACATCCCTCTGCCCTGCCCCAAACCCAGCTTGTGCAACACTGGTGTTGCCAAGTGCATTAGGGTTCGTCTCAGACTCCTCAGCACTCCCCTCTGTTACGGGACATGCAGTGATCCCCTTCTACAAACTGGTTTTCTTTAGGTGACAGTTCCCAGCCCCCGTGGCCAATGAATGGGAAATGTTTCAACCTTTTCACAGTAGATACTTAAAATTTTTGTGCTGCACTTGACTTAAATAGTGAGGCTCATCTAGAGCAGGCAGTAGCCGAAGGTTTAATTTGCAAATTTGCATCCTAAAAATTACATGCGAAGTCCAAAAATCCATCCCAAGGCAGAGGGACATAACTAGAGGGATGAAAGCATCTGGGAGAGCAGCGCAGGGAAGCAATACTGGCTAATAAATGGGTTTTCCTTGGTACATGGGAGTAATGATTTCACCTGACTTTATTGTCTGTAGAGTTGATGTTTACAGTACTGCAGGGTAGAGCATTGCAGTTCATGGGGAGAAATACATGCTTTTTGGTGCAGTTCATCTCATCTTGTGATCTTGTGTCTGTTTAAGATAGATCTGATAGAAATCACAATCTGGTGGTGTTTTTTTCCTCCATTAACTACCAAGATCTGCATGGCAAGCTCTGAAATAAGTCTGTAGTCAAAAGAGATAAGTGTCACCCTGGCATTGCCTTCTTAGTAATTTTTGTTGGGAATTGAAATAAATGACAATTTCGAGGAAAGATTTGAGAGCAGTGAGCTAGTGTAGCAGATACTCCTCCAACACATGGGGACAGATTTGCCAAAACATAAAAGTGTGCTACTTGGATAATTTGAGGGGTTTTGATATGGGAATATGCTATCAGGGTTGGACATAAGGGAAAGTTTGTCTGCATTTTGAGAGCTGTGATATAAACAGGTGTAAGAGAAGTAAATTATCTCAGTGATTCATTTGCCTGTCCACTGCACGAATCTCTCTAGCCATTGGATATTCTCCCCCTTCAGGATTGTTTTTTTCATTCTTCACCCATCAGGAGTGCCTGGCACATCTCTGCATATTTCAGTGTGACATCTAGAAGAGCTTTTAATGTCCTGACAGTACAAGTTCTATAGTGGTCATCGTTCAGGCCTTCTCCTCTCCTGTCAGCACCCGGAGGGTGGTGAGGCACCAGAGCAGGTTGTCCAGAGAAGTTGTGGATGACCCATCCCTGAAAGTGTTCAAGGCCGGGTTGGATGGGGCTCTGAGCAGCCTGTTCTAGTGGAAGGTGTCCCTGCCCATGGCAGGGGGGTTGGAACACAGTGATCTTTTAGGTTCCCTCCAACCCAAACCATTGTATGATTCTATGATTTGCCCAGGGTGTTGGACCAGTGGTTTGGGCAGATCCTGCCTCTTGCTGGCAGTGTGGTACCTTTTGCTGATTAATGTGGGCCTGTTGATTGCTGAAGAAGACACTGAACATAATTCACAGCAGGAAAATCAGACCATAGGTACCCATTTTAGTTTAACTGTGGTGTGTTATGATACAAATTTCCACTTGGACAAATGGCCAGTGCTCACTAGAAGATGAAAATTCACCCTGCTC
This sequence comes from Formicarius rufipectus, assembly GCA_013399695.1. Classification (NCBI taxonomy): domain Eukaryota; kingdom Metazoa; phylum Chordata; class Aves; order Passeriformes; family Formicariidae; genus Formicarius; species Formicarius rufipectus. The sequence goes on from VXAU01006020.1 coordinate 1,178,733, forward strand.
CTGTAGGTTCATTCAAGCATTCACACAAGACCACCTTGAAGCTGTAAAGCAGGGACCTGCTGAGCCAATTTAGGTGGGTTTTGACTAAAACATGGCTCTGATGTACAGGCAGGAACTTGGTGCGACAGTAAGTGCTTCATAAAGCCGTGCCTGTCATCACCTTCTGTTAACACCCTTTCCACTAATTGCCGACCTTTGTAACAAAGTGTTCTTCCTGATTTGCTTAGGGTGAAGAAACTGAAGGAAACATTTGCTTTTATACAACTTTTGGACAAAAACATGAGTAACCTTCGCACCTGGTTGGCCCGGATTGAGTCTGAGCTTTCCAAGCCTGTTGTTTATGACATCTGTGATGACCAAGAAATCCAGAAGAGACTGGCAGAACAGCAGGTGGGAAATAGCAGCAGTCAGAGTAAATGAGCTAAAATGCTGCTGATTAGTCCTGGTTTAAAATCATCTGTTTCTTTTCTTTAGCGAGCCCATCTAACTCTTTGCTTTTCATGGCATGTTCCTGCCAAGATTTGTTACATGGAAAATTTTTACTTGCTTGCAGTAATTTCAGTATTGTGTTGATTTACCCCCACTTCTCTCTTCCCCACTTCGCACAAGGGAAACATGCAAAAGGCGAACAACAACGTTTTAAATTTGCTCAGTTCAGTACAGCAGACTTCTAAGGGCTAGGCTGGGCACAGACAGTGGGCAGAATACATGAGGATGACTTAGACTGACAGGGCATGAATGCAGCACTCCTGCAAAGCGGCTGTGACTGATTCAAGTGCTGTGATTTGATGCATTGCCCTCCCTAGCTCAGTCCCCATCCCCTCCTTGGAGACAGCAGAGCAAGCTCAACAGAGGAGGATACTTGGGCTTTAGAGGGTGGACTTGTGCAAACACACCTTTGGCAGGCCCTGAAGATCCCTCAGGGCTGGGTGAGATGGTGTGTGAATCCTGCTGAGGCAATAAGTGTGAACCAGCCTCGAACTGCTGGATGTTGGAAGAGTTCGGGTGGGCATTTATCCAAGGCAGTGGTTCACCAGGGAGATCTTAATAGGTGAGCTGGACAGTCCTGGAGTAAATTTCTCTCACCAGCAGCCAGGGAGCAAAGAGGAACTTCTCCAAAGCACAGACTTGCTGTTGGAGTCAGACTTTGCTCAGGGCTATGCTGTAAGTCTGTCCAGGTTCAAAGTACTCAGCTGTCATCTGGCCTTTGTGTTAAACAAGAATATTTGCCCTAAAATTAAGGATCAAGAATAAATCTGTCAAGATTGGAAGCTTTATGGCATATGCCTTTAAGAACACCTATTCTATCCTTCTCATCCTTCCCATCTTTTCCGTCTGGCTTCTGCTTTCCTGTCTAAGGAGTGATCCCTGAATGAACCAGACCTGAGGGCTGTGATAGGGCTCTCCTTGCACTCATGTCCCAGACATCACAGGAAGAACCAGCTCCTCTGTGACAGGAGTGGAGGTGGCTCCCCCTGACCCTCCTGCAATCAAACATCAGAAGCCATGGCCTCTGATGGTTTCATCTGCGTTGTGCATGGTCATGTAAACAACAAGGAAGTGTTTTCCCCCCATCCAAACTTTCTGCATTCTCAAAGGCTGTGATAAATTGCCAAGCAGAGAAGACTGTTGGACACAAAGGAATTGTGTCCAAACTAATTTATTTTTATTATGAGTATTTTCAAGCCTCAGTTGGCTGTAGGAGCCATCATTTGTTGCTCAGAGCCACTTCCTGCTTTGTTGTTTGGATTCTGTTTCAAACACAGACTCCTGGGCACCTCTAGACTCCTTCTACTGTAACTTTTTAACAGATGGAGTATGAGAAAACTGTGCTGACTGAAAAGACCACAGAGGGGGGGAAAAAAAAGAAGCCTCTTTTTCTCCTCCCATGGAGAAACATTTATCTGAGTGCAACAAGCAAAAAGATTTTTTTCTGTTTGTTTTGGGTTTTTTTTAATCTGAACAATTATTTCATCAAGAGCAGAGTGATGGTGAGAAATATACCCTGAAGGCTTTTTTTATTTGACATCCATGACTGGAAAGGCATTACCTGTTCAGTTTGGAGTAATGACATCTGAAAGTGTTGTGCATCCACAGAGATGTTTTATGGCATGTTCAATTAAAGGATAAAGATTACAACATGAATAATAGTAATTTTAAGATTGCAAAGGTGTTTCACTAGTGCAGAAATCTAGCAGTGTGTAGTCTGTTTAGGCTCTCTGAGCAATGCTGTGCAGAGTTGAAGGAAAAGGACCTTTTGGGGCTCAGTGTATCTTCCTGGCCCCCTTACTTAAGTTTGTTGTGTTTGTCTCACTTAACACAATCAAGTCATTTGGAAAACAGCAAGGATTCTGCCTGGGGATTATTCCATGGGGTTATTCCATGGACCCAGACATGACCTGAAGTAGTGAACAACCTTATCATAGTGTAAGTTAGAATTAATTTCTAATCTGTGGTCAAAATTCTCATTTTCAGTAAACCAGCTGTAAATTCAGTGGAATTTAATGAATTCAGAAGAGACTCAGGTACCAGCAGTGTGGGTTGGAGCCTGCTCCCAGCTGTAGAACCTGTATTGAAAAGGCACTGATGCATCTTGTTCAGAAAACAGCTGTGAATCCTCAGTAACCTGTAAAAAAAAATCTGTTTAGTTTCCTTCTGGTGGTCTCTCAGCCATGTAAAGATTTTCACTTCTCCATTCCTTAAAGCTGTTCATTTCTACAAGTCCCACAAGCCATATTTTGACCATTTGTGGCTCAGCTCTTCCTTCAGGCACCCATCTAACCACTGAACGTTGCCACTCCTTACAGCTTGTTGACTTCTGGGAATATCTTCCTCCTACTCCTTTTGTATTTACTACAAGCTGTGTCTGTCTTGGAGTTTTTTGGGGGTTTTTTGGTTTTTTTTGTTGTTGTTTTGTTTGATTTTTGTTTGTTTGTTTGTTTTTGTTTGTTTTTGTTTTTTTTTTAAGTCTAGGGCAAAGACAGTTCTGCTTTGTATGTTCATTTAAACCAGTAATACCATTTAATGGGAGTGCCAGTTCACTCTTGTCAGAAAACTACTACTGTGTGTTTGTTTTTCGTGCTACTCAAGCAAGTCTCTGTATTCTTTATTAGAAATGCCAGAAATGGATTTAAAAAATGGAAATGTAGTGGACATTGTCATTAATATTTACAGTTGGTAGCATTGTATAGAGCTACCTGTTCAGTAAGAAATATTTAGATAAGCCTTTTTTTCTCTTCTTCCTGTCACTCAATTACATTGACTTTAAGAGTAGTGATGGGTACAGCGGGAGAGACCAGACTATCATGGCTCTGGAGAAGAAATCTGTAGTGTAGATTAGACAAAAGATCTTTGCCAGACCCTTTAAAACACTCTATCAAAATAGGAGCTCTACAAGAGGGAATAAGAAAAGTAGTGTAACAACAGGTACTTGTGTGCTGTGTTTCTGTGTTTCATGCTAACAGTTTTTGATCATAGTCACTAAAATACACATACTGTGATAGGAGTTCTCTGACAAGTCTTACAGTGCAGCAAGCTGGTATGAGACAGTCACGTTGTGCTGTCAGAACTAATAAGAATTTATTTATGACTTGTGTAAGATTTGGGTTTTGAATGTACATTAAAATTGTCCAGACTGTTAATGAGGAGTTTGAGTTTAGACTGAGAAACCAAGGCTGGACAATCCCTTTTTGCATGGCAATTGTGTCCTGACCTGTCAGCCTGTCATCTGCACAGCTCATCCTGCAAGTCTGTTTTCTAAAGCTAAATAAGCTTTTCCTGAAACACAAATTGCTCTTTTCCCCATCCTGCTGCAGCATTTAGAAAAGAGGGTATGTCTGAAAAGTGCACATTTCCTTCCACTCAAGCTTTCTTTTGCCATTGGCAGGATCTGCAGCGAGACATAGAGCAGCACACGGCAGGTGTGGAATCCGTGTTCAGCATTTGTGAAGTGCTGCTCCACGACTCAGATGCCTGTGCTAACGAGACAGAGTGTGACTCCATCCAGCAGACTACCAGGAGTTTGGACAGACGGTGGAGAAACATTTGTGCCATGTCTATGGAAAGGCGAATGAAGTAAGTCTCTTTTCTTTGCCCCTCCTAAACAAGCCTGTGGCAGAATTTTGTAGAAAGGCTGTAGCTTTTGCCACAGGCTGAATTTTTAAAAGGAAAAAAATAACCCAGAATTAGTGGGCTTGTGATAAAACCTCTGCATTTTCACTCTCTCAGAATCGAGGAAACCTGGCGTCTGTGGCAGAGGTTTTTGGATGACTATTCTCGCTTTGAAGATTGGCTAAAATCATCTGAAACGATAGCAGCAAGGCCTAATTCTTCAGAGGTTTTGTACACACATGCAAAGGAGGAGCTGAAGAAATTTGAGGTGAATTTTTTTGCTTCCCTTTTTTTTTGCTCAGCAGCAGACTGACAGGCTGCTGAATACTTACTGTGTGAAATGCCTGGCTCACTAGTTTGACATGGGTGATATAGAGAACATAAATAATTTGGCCAGTCTGTGGCTGCTGGATGTCTGGCTGATGTATTTGGGTCCAGAATACCGTTTTTAATGTGGTGAATCCAATGCTCTGAATTGACAAGATCCTGCTTATAAGTTAAAGATTTGCTTTTTATGAGTAAGAGACCTTTGTAGGTTGATATTTATTTATTATTTTCCTAATTAGCTAACCCTGAGCAGATGATTTAAAATACAGGTCCTGATCTGGGTATAGTTTTGCTGTTGGGTGGTCTGTTTTTAGGGACAGGGCATGGTCTCTCTTGATGGATGGTACCACCAGCGCCCTCCCTCTTCCCAGCAAAGGGAGTAAGCTCCTTGCTTTGCCTCGCAGGCGTTCCAGCGGCAGATCCACGAGCGCCTCACACAGCTGGAGCTGATCAATAAGCAGTACCGGCGCCTGGCGCGTGAGAACCGCACCGACGCGGCCAGCAAGCTGAAGCAGATGGTGCACGAAGGAAATCAGCGCTGGGATAATCTCCAGAAACGAGTGGCCTCCATTCTCAGGAGGCTCAAGGTAGTTGCATGGTGGGGTGAGAGAGTGAGGAGCACCTGCAGGTTTCTGTAGGAGTTACCCAAGGGCAAAGCGTATCCGGGAGCAACTGTCTTGTGTTGGTTTGTGCCCTGGGCTGCCAGTGTAGGAGGGCAGCTCTGGAAAGGTCACCAAGCATGTGGCTTAAACCTGTCCTTGGTAGGTGGTGGGCTCTTGGAAGCTGAAGGGGAAAGCATGAAGGAAGAACAGGTGCAAATTTTGCACGGTCAGTTGTCAGTCTCACTGCTCCTATCACACCTTCATCTTACCTAGTCTTGTAATGTGTCCATGCACTTGTACCTTTCCATAAATAAGAGGCAGAGAAGACAGATGGGAAGATATGGCTTGGACTTTGCAGCTCAGCTCTACGTCATGCCAAGCTGTAATTCACCTACAAGGCTTTAAACGTGGAGCTGTGATGGAGAGGCACAGCTCCTGCTGTACTGTCTGCCTGACAAAGAATGTTGTCCAAGGGTGTATTATTCAGAGAAGTACCCTTCTTGTCAATTAAACTGATCTCTGGGCAAATATTCTATGCTGTGCCCTGGGGGAAACTTGTCAATGCCTGATTTTTAATTACAGCAGTGCTGCAAGAAACTGACGGGTCCCAAAAGTCAGTAGATGAGGCTGTGAGAGCAATGATGCCGTTTGATCTGTTGCAGTTATGAGTTTTTGTGTTTGGGATGTTATATGATCCCCTTCCTGAACAGTAAATCCACCTAGGAGAACAGGCAAGCTGCATGTCTGTTGGCAGCTTCTGTGGGGGATGGCAGCAGGGAATGTTCTTCCTGGCTACCAAACCAAATGATGTGATAATTACACTGGCATGGTCATCCATGATTCAGCTTCTCCATTGTAAAATCAGTAAAAACTGGTTTTAATCTCATAGTTTTAATTACTTTAGTTAGAGATGGGGTTTTCTTCCTCTGCCTCTCTCTGTTTTAAATTTAGAACAACTAAGATGTCAAACTTGAGTCCAGATAACTGTTGCACTGGTGTAATGATGTGGGAGAAGGCCTACAGTGTGGAATCAAGACTATAATTTTATAGAAGCACCTTGCACTGCTGAAGTTTTATTCCCTCTTTCACACAAATAGTGTACTAACACAGAACACTAGTAGTTCTAGCATCACTACATGAAGGGGACAGGCTTTATACATGGCATGCTGCCATTTGTGCCCTGAAGGCCTTTAAGGTGAACTGGAGCTTTGAAACAAAACACTGTTTTCAGGAGTGTCCTGTGACCATCTTTTTTAGTACCTGAAATCTTATAACACTGACTCCTCTCTTCCCATCCAGCACTTCACCAATAGGAGAGATGAATTTGAGGGGACAAGGGAAAGCATCCTTGTTTGGCTCACAGAGATGGACCTGCAACTGACAAATGTGGAGCACTTTTCAAAAAGTAACTTCGATGACAAAATGCGACAGTTAAATGTACGTATCCCTACAGAGCAGTTAAGATAGCCCAGATGGTCCTCTTGGGCTGCACTCTCTTGACAGAATCACATACTTTTCTGGAACTTAACAATAGCCACCACATCTTTGTAGGGCTATATTTTTTTTAAGACACCAGTATATTGTTAGGACAAACTGTCTGAATCAAGATTAAACTGTATAGTGTTTGACTCAGTGTTCAAGCTTGGTTCTATCCTGCCAAATGATGCACATCAGAGACAGTGATATCTGGCCTGCAAAGTAGCAGATGCTGGTTAACAGTAAAAGCTACATTCCTGAGTTCAAATGGGCTTTTCTGGTGAGAATTTTTTTTTGAATTGGCATCCTCTGAGCTCACTGTTTGTAGCTGGGACTTTCAGGAGAATAAGAAAGCAGGAATGTGCAATGATTCTAAACAATATACTTGCTACCTGCTTTTAAGTTAATTTCTCTGTTTTCCCTGCACTGTTAATTGTTTTGGGATGTAGGTGTGAGGCTGGAGGCCCAAGCAGCCAGACAAATTTATTTGCTATTGAGACAAAGATCGTGTATCCCCAACTGAAAAATGATCTCTGATTAGCTAAACTGCTGTATGATGATCCTCTGCAGGCTCAGACAGCAGTGATATTGATGTACACGTGGGTCGAAAATGCCACTTTATTTGGAACTGTAACTCTGCTAATAAAGCAAAGCTTTGGATTTCTTGTGTAAAAAGATACTCACCAAATTAGACAAGTGTCAATATTGTCTTTCACTGCAGTGAGCCAGAAGAGAGGGACAAACCTGAGGCTAGAAAGGGCCCATGCAGAAGTAAACATTTTTCTTGTATGTTCCAAATAGGGTTTCCAGCAGGAAATAACACTGAACACCAATAAGATTGATCAGCTAATTGTTTTTGGGGAGCAGTTGATTCAGAAGAGTGAGCCTTTGGATGCCACCCTGATTGAAGATGAATTGGAAGAACTTCATCGATACTGTCAGGAGGTGTTTGGGCGAGTTGCCCGGTTCCATCAAAGACTGACCTCAAGGGATCCTGTAAGAATCAGCAATTCTTTTGATTCTCGGATGAGATTTTGGTGTTTGAATTGCAATGCTCATTGCATATCCCTAGCACATTTACTGAATGGTTTGAGCTCAGAGGGGTCAAGAGCTCTGCAGTAGATGTGCCTGCTTTGCTAAATTTTTGTTGCCAATCTTGTGTCCTCATGCCTCCTGCTGGGACTCCATCTGCAGAATCAGGATAATAGCATGGAAGTACTTCACATGGTTCATATTTATATTGTAGTGGCTTGAGGGCTTCAAAAGCTTTTTTGGTGTTTTTAATATCACTTTGGGGTTTGTTTCAATTTCAGTAACGTGCTTAGAATATCTCTTTATATATTTGTGAGGCTCCACCTGTCCACTTAGTTGTGAGAACCCTGAATGGGGAGTATCATGCACTTTGCTTTCCCCTGGGAACATCCAGGTGATTCTAGTTTGCTTTGGCTCAAGAAGAAAGAATGTCTATTAGAAAGACAGGTGAAGGAAGTAACATGAATAACTACAAGCAGCTGTTCACCCCTGCCTGAGCATCATTTCCTTGCTGACCTTTGAAGTCCTTTTAGGACTGGGTACCCCTCCCTGCAAACTAAAGAGAGATATGGTGGTGGTTGAGTGTCTTGAAAGAGGGGAGGTAGCTGCTGATGAGGATTGTTTGGGGAAAAGAGGAGGCAGAAATTATGCCTTTCTTTAGTTTTAGGCCTGTGATCTTTGATGGCCATGACTGACCACTTTAAAACCATCCCTGGTAGTACTGTGTGGCTCAATCATTGGCTCATTAAGCAGTGTAGATCTCTTGTAAATCTTACTAATGTGCAATAATTGTTACTTATTTGTAGGGATTGGATGATGAAAAAGATAACTCTGAAAATGAGACAGATCAAGAAGACTCCAGAGAAATCCAGAATGATCCGTGGCATAAGAAGGCCATCAGTGAGGGGCCCTCATCGACACAGTCCCTTTGCCACCTCATGCCCCCTACTCAAGGTCATGAGAGATCAGGCTGTGAAACCCCTGTCAGTGTTGACTCCATCCCACTCGAGTGGGATCACACAGGTGATGTGGGAGGTTCTTCCTCTCACGAAGATGATGAAGAAGCAACATATTACAGTGCTCTGTCAGGTGAGAACCAACGTCCAGCAGTTTGCTTTGATATGGGCAACTGCAGGATGTCCCTGTGTGGGAAGGGAGGGCAATTGAAGTCGTGCTCCCACAGGGCTGATTGGTTTTCAAGTACTATTAATAGATGTGAGCAGTCTCATCATTTAAACCTCCTGATGAAAGGAATGGTGTTGTCTAAACCAAGCTTCTACCTTGAGCAACATTAGGCTTTTAGAAACTTTACTTTTTAAGAGTGTTTGAAAATAGTACCAACCACTTTTTTTGTTCCTTGTCTTTGTTGTCCCTCATTATTTCCGTTGTTTTTAATAGTTGAAAAATATTGAATAGTGAGGAAAATGACATTATTCTTTTTTCAGATGTAGAAATCCCTGAAAACCCTGAGGCATATCTTAAAATGACCACAAAAACTTTGAAAGCATCTTCTGGTAGGCACCTGCTAGTGCATGTGTCTGAACATGGCAATCTCCCTGTGCTGCACGCTATATTCCTCAACCTCTCTCATATGTAATGTCTGACTTCCTGCCTTGTGTGGACACCATGTCTCATCCTGTCATGGTGTTCTTACGCTGCAGTATCCACGTGTACATTACAAAGCAGTCCAGAACATACCATTTAGATTTTGCCTGGTAAATGCCAAGGTGGTTAATGTGCATTTCATTGTATTGATCCAAAGTCTTTTGGGACTCTCTCGTTGGTTTGCTCTGGGTAGTATCACTTTTTTGGTTGTTTCTAATTTTGGTTGCGTAATTACTGAAGGCAGTAGCTCCAACTCTGCAAAGTGTTTTCTATGGTGCATGACAGAACCACATGTGTCCTGTCTCTTAACTCCAGAACAAATGTTTCTCCAAACCAGGACATGTCTATGCTTGTCCCCACTGACATGTGTTGCAGGTGTGTGATGATGTTTCCAAAACCATGGTGCAGCCTTTTTCTTTAGTTTTTTGACTACTCATACCTGTACTCAAGCATTTTCCAGAAGAAAACAGAATGTCCCATAACTGCATGGCTCTCATCTCATTACCTTCGAAACACTGTTGATGTTTTGCAAATGTGCATGCTTTGCAAGGAAAGCTGCAAAACTGCCATTTTTATGCCATAACCTGATGCCGTTTTATTCAAAGCGCTTTCTAACTTTAAACAAAGCAACAGCTTCCTCGTGGAGATGGGATTTTGCACTCATGGTGTATGGTTTTGGTTTTATTTGTTTCAGGGAAGTCTGTTTCAGAAGCTCATCCTTGGCATTCTCCAGGGAGCCCAGTCTGCAGGAAACACAGATACAACCAGGCAGAGATGGTTGGAAATGTGTTGTCTGGTCCAGAGACAAGTACTCCCTATAAGCCAGACTATGTGAGTTGGAGAGACTGTGGGCACTGAACCTGTTCTACAGAGTCTGTTTGTTCTTCTGTGTAACTCTATCCTCTTCCCTTCTCCAGCATCAAGGAAAAGATTAATTGTGGGGGGAATATTCACTTTTTGCAAACTTAGACATGATTTCTGGGTAAGCAGTGAAAGTATCTAGCTACTTGCTAGAAAAGCTTTTTTAAAGCCATTCAGAAGAATCATGTTGAGCTTCTGGTCAGAGTTAATGTCTAGAGCAACTTTCTTCCTCTACTGTCATAGGACAAGTCTAGGAGAATTTAACCCTCACAAAGGAGAGGGTGTGAGTACCCTCTCTTGATACTTATTGACATATCTCCCTTTCCTAAGCAGACAGATTTGAAGGGTCCTTTTCCAACATACAACCCACCATTTAATCTGCTTCTAGGCACTGAAAAGCATGCCAAAATGACTTATTGTTCATTGGTTCCTCAGCCTTGGTGGCTGTTTGCCAGCACTCTTCCAGACAGGATGGTACTGGTATCTGGCTGCTTTTGGCATCATTAATCCAGTTTTAGAGCCTTAGAGTCAATATTGCCAAGACCCAGAATTCAACAAAGAGCATCAGCAAATAGACATTGTCTGGTACATGCAGTGCAAAAGCAGTTAATTGGCCATGTCCAGTCTTGCAATAATTAGCACCACTTACGGAGTGTGTTAGTTTACTGGAATGGCACAGAGAATCAGTGTAAACTGTTAGTAAAGGCACAGAAGCCTGATGTCAAATATGACATGCAAGAGTTCAGCAGCAGCCCAGCCACCCCAAAGTAATACAAAATAAATGTAACCTTTAGTAGCTTTTTAACCTGCAGGGCTCACCCACCGAAATGTCATTCCAGGTGAAACAGCTCAGCTCTGCAAGCAGTAGCAGCGGCAAAGAGAAAATTCCATCTGCTAATGTGAGTGATGAAGAACCCCAAGATGAACAAGAGCTGATGAATATAGCAGCAGCAGAGAAGCAGTCAGGTACAGGAGTAGCTTTGAGGCTGTGGTGTTTATCCTGTGACCCTGGGGGCACAAATGCAACACATTTGCCTTGGGAACAAGATTGAAATAAACCACTATCATCTGAAGTAATGTATTTTGCCAGGTTTTGCTGACCTGCCTTCTTACCCAGTTCTATCCATCCTGGATGTGCTGTTCTAAGCTTTTGTATTTTCTGCCATAATTATGACTTTTGTCTCTCATAGTATACTTCTGTCTCTTTGCTAGTTGTAATGAACGGTAACAATTTCACTTTTGTGGGATTCTGAATACTTCAGAGACTTTTAATCAGATTTCAAACCAAAGAAGTGTGTCTCTCTCTAAAATAAGATTATCTTCAGCTGTTGGTACTCCATATAACAAGATGCAGCAGTTCCCATTTGCAGAAATGTTTTGTCAAAGCTGGTAATGTATTCTGTTCTTTACTGTCTTCACTGTGGTTCTTATGTCCAAACAGACCAACAAGCTGGTTCTTAACCTTTTAGGACCCCATTCCTGCTTTCAGGTGCTTGAGATTGTAACAACATGAACTGCAATCACAAAAGTGAATCGTGATAAGAAGGCTGCAGTTATATGCACCAGCATCCTTAGCTTATGTCTCTGGTCTCAATAATAGCCCAGGGTTGTGTTCCATCCATGCGATGATTAGGAAAACTCTGAAAAGGGCTTTTCCAGAAATAGCATTAGTGATTGCACAGGTGGCATCTCCATATCCTTTACCACTGAATTGATGTAACATAGAATCATAGAATGATTTAGATTGAAAGAGACCTTAAAAGATCCTTAGATCCACCATCTCTGCCATGGCAGAGGCAGCTTCAACTAGACCAGGATGCTCAAAGCCCCGTATAACCTAGCCTTCAACACTTCCAGGGATGGGGCATCCATCCACAACTTCTCAGGGCAACCTTTTCAAATGAATCATCACCTCATGGTAAAGAATTTCTACCAACATTCTATTGTAAACCTGCCCTCTGTTAGTTTAGAGCCACTTTGTCCTCTCACTCCATACCTTTTTTCCAAAAGTCCCTCTCCAGCTCACAGCCCCTTAAGTTCTCCTCAGAGCTCTTTTCTCCAGGTAGAACAGCCTCACCTCTCTCAGCCTGTCTGTACAGGAGGGATGCTCTGTGAGTTGTATTCATGGCCATCCTCTGGACTCACTCCAGCTGCCCCATGTAGACAAAAAACACAAACCCAAGTCCTAACTCCTGGGTCATATTTGTCCTATGAGGAATTTTGGTGTCCACCAAGTCACAGCTGGGCTTATTGAATTCAGTCTCCTTAAACTTGCTCTGTTCTTCTAAGTGAATTAATGTGATTAAAATCTTTGTAGCATTGCTGTGTGGGTAACCTGACCAGTAATATGAGACTTATAGACTGCAGAATCTCCAGAAAAAATATGTCTGGATAACAATAATACATGACAGCAATTATTTAGCCTTGAGTAGATTGGAGAATAATTTACTTGTAAAACTTCTTGCATCAGTTTTACAAACTCACCATATGACTGAAGATTTACATGCATCTTATTGTATGCTTTGCAGGTATTATTGATAGGTGGGAACTCATCCAAGCTCAGGACCTCAGAAATAAACTCAGGATGAAACAGAAATTGCAGCAGTGGCAGCAGCTGGACTCAGATCTCAGCGACATCTCTGCTTGGCTTGATAAAACTGAGGAGGAGCTGGATGAGCTGCAAAAGGGGACAATTCCAACGAGCATGCAGGCATTGGAACAAAGGGTCAAGAAATTGAAAGTAAGTTATGGCACACTGAGAAGTAAAATTTCAAGATGTTGATGCTCTCTTCCAGTGTGTTTGTGCTCCTGGGATCTGTTGGGCAGCATGGATGCCAGTGGCAATGTGGAATTGCCAGAGAGGACATAAACTGCTCTCAGCTAAGAGGACTAAAGAGGGTGGTGGTGCTTCTACCATCATATGCAGAGATCTGCAGGCAGTAGGCCTGGGTACAGCAGGCAGAGAGGCTGAAATAAAACTGCCTCTTTGTTTTCTTGCAGAGTGATATATACATCTTTTCTTTGTGCTGTTTCCCTCTTTGCAAATCAGAAACAGATTGAAAATTAGCCAGGTCAACAGACTGCAAAGTCTAGGCTGATTGTTTTTTTAATCAAATTAAAGGTGTAGCTCCAACAGGGAGCCTGAGAATGATCTACTCTAAAGCTGCGGGTTTTAGCAATATGGTGTTTGCAAAAAAAACCAAAAAAATCTTAGGTCTAAATAACACCTTTGCCTAGTAGTTGAAAGATTGATCCTTTCAAAATGTGCAGGTTTTTAGTTAGGCAAATTCATATTTCTCATTGAATAGAATTTACCAGTTAAAAGTAAGGAACAAAATAAATTCAGTTTGCCAGTCTTCAGCCAACTAACAGAACAGTTTAGAGAAACAACAACGTGAACATTTGTCAGCCTGTCATATTATGGTGCCTACTATTACTCAGCTTCCATAAACTAGGTGTAGGTCAGGTCTGTAAGTTGAACCAGCAGGTTCTGTAAGTGCTGGGTCTCTGGGGCTCAGGTAACAAAATGCCTCGGGTTAAACTCTGAGGCAGTGAGTGTTCCTGACACCTGTGGAAGTGCAGAATCCTTGTGTGTTCACCCTTCTGGCAGTAGCCTCATACGGAGTCACCCAAATCCTGAGGCTCTTGGTCAGTTTGGCATCACACTTGGGATGATGCTCACAAACAAGGCACTCTGCAGGACAGAGGAGGGATTTCTTTGGCATGCTGAGGGTATACTTAAACCTACATGTCCTAGAGTAGTCATTAGGCCAGGGAGAATAACTGCACTCCAGTAAGATTGACTGTGATTCCATCAGCCAATCTGGCTTAGGCCCCAAGTGCTCAGAAAGGTTTGGTGTTGCCCCTCAGGTGGAGGGAGGTGCCTCCCTTCAGCCTGGAGCAGACCTTCACTTCTCTTCTGCATCTGCTTAAGAGGAGTCCAGCTGGCTGTAAATCCCCTTTTCAGACAGCTTGGCTTTATGGGGGTGTCTAAAAGAGCAAGCACACTCTCAGAGGTGAATTTCATGAGATATCAGGACATCCCAGTTGCCCTGGATAAGGATAAGGCCAGCCTGCCTGCAGACTGGCTTACTGGTGTTCAGGAATCTGTGATGGACTATTTGCTTTGTTTGATAGTTAAAAAAACAAACCAACTTTGTAGCTTGGAGAAGGGAGACAAGATTCTTTGCTGGGTGAAATGTAATTTAGACCTGCAGTTTTCATCAAGTGAAACACAGAACTTAAGAATATATAGACAGGCACTCTTGTTGGAAAGGCTGCTGAGAAAAGCAGTCTGAGTTGTGTGGCTTGCAGGATTCATCCTGCAGCTCTTACTTTCCTACTGCAAGAGCAACTTGAAAAAGACTTGAGTACCCTTGTTTCAAACTGTAAACTTGAGGGTATGAGGTACTGTTCAGCATTCATTTTTAAAAAAAGAACCCTTCATAAATACAGGCTCTACCTTAACTTAAAGGTGATTAGATGATACGCCCATGAATTTGCAAATTCCATATTATTTTCCCCTGCAGTTCTAAGGGAGAGGAGGAAAACAGGCAGGACTGCCTTTGGAGGGACTTAGGCAAGTCAGGGAAATGGGCTGACAGAAACTCTGACAAGAGTTAAAAAGAGTGTCTCACAATGAGGTGGCCTGGTGTGGGACCAGGGGCCCAGAGGGGATGGGGAATCTGCATCCTGCCAGATATTTGACCGAATGAGGCCCTGAGCAGCCTGCTCAGAGTTTGAACTTGGCCCTTCTTGGAGCAGTAGGATGGAGTACAGAGCTCTAGATGTCCCTTTCAGCATTATTCTAGGATTCAGAGGTGACAAAACCTTTATAAATTTAGAGGAAATACCATGTGATGACCTATGGGAATATTTGTCCAAATGTCAGGGAAAGAGACAGCTCAGAGTAATGAAGGACATATGTGGATTAAGCCATAAGGCCTGTGACTTAGGAAGAAGCACAAGCCCAGACAGATTTATTTTCTTCAAAGTGAAGGTTTTGGCTTTAAGAAAAATAGCATAAGGAAGGTCACCTACCTTAATACGTTTCTTAGCAGTGTTGAAAAGCTACCAGGTTCAAACAGCTTTCCCAAGTACCTGTCATTCTTCTTAGTGCATAGTCTTATTGTAGATAAACATGTTTTTCAACATTCATGAAAGTTTCTCATCCTCTTTTTCTACTAGGACATGCTTAAAGCATTTGATAACTACAAAGCAGTGCTGCTCTCTGCTAACCTGAGTAGCAAAGAATTCCAGAAAGCAGATAGCACAGAGTTCAAGGAGCTTCAGAACAGGCTTCGGAAGGTGAACTTGCACTGGGAGAAAGGAACTCGTGCACTGGACAACTGGAGGAAAGGTTTACAACAGGCCTTACTGAATTGCCAGGTGCATATCATATGCCAGCTTCTAAGGGAAAACATTCCTTGGGATGCTACTGAGGGGATAAGGGGACAGGGCAGCTGAGTAATTCCTGCATGTCAGTGGAATGGCCCCTTGCAATCCAGGACATTTGTTTTCTTATGAAGTTGACTCTGTTGGGTTTAAAGGGCTTGGTAAAAATATCTTTCAGCTGGATAATAGCCTTTTACTACAGAGGTGGAATAGTTTAACTTGATTTCTGTACCCTCATTAATTGTGAGTTTGTGGTGGCTCTGTCTGATCTAGGCTGGGCATTTTGTCTTTGGCAAAGCCAAGTGAAAGCACTTCAAAGGTGTTTCTTTCTCTTATGTGCAAATCTGTTGTTGCTCTAGGACTTCCACGACCAGAGCCAAAAACTAATCCTGTGGTTAGCAAGTGCTGAAAGCAGAAGGAATGAAGCACAAATCACAGATCCAAATGCTGACCTCAATTCAATTCTGGAATGCCAAAAGGAGCTAATGGTAAGTGTAGTCTTAACTGCAGCACCTCAGCTCTTCCAGTGAGTCAGTAGCTCTTACCACAAGATAAGAGCAGAGTGTTTGTCTCAAGGTGGCTGCAGTCTGTCCTTGAGCCTGCTGTAGTCAGGCATGGGGCTGGTTTAGAAAATAGACCAAGGTATCACTTTTATGAGGCAATTTTTCCATAATTACACATCATCTTTAAGTTGCTTATGAACAGTCTTTATGCTGGAGTAAGACTCCCCATTTCTAAAATTTAATGTCTTCTCTACATAAATTGCCTACTGCTAGAACTGTTTTAAATGTTAGTTCAAGCAGGTACAACCAGTCTCTTCAAAAGAACTTCATTTCCTATGTAGCTGTAATAGCCATTCCTATGTATTGTGGATTCTCGGGCAGGTTGAGTTTTTCTTTAAAGCCTTCCAGAGTTCCTCCCTTTGTGAGAACATCCTTAAAGTTGAGAGTAAGTCTGTTGTACTGTGTTCTGTTTGTTTGTTCTAAGCAACTGGAGAAAGAGCTGCTGGAGCAACAGCTTAATGTAAACTCCCTTCAAGAACTCACTGCTTACCTGCTGCTTAAATCAAATGGTGATTACGTTGAAGAGAAAGAGAAGGTCCATGTAATTGGATTGAAACTGAAACAACTTCTTGAACAAGTCTGTCAGGACTTAAAAACAATGCAAGGAAACCTGGTGAGTCAGAATTTAAAAACTTGTTTGTGGATCTTCCTTAATGAAAAGTAATAACGTACTAAGAGTAGAGGTATTTGTAAAAGACTGACTTAAAACTTAAGTACTTCTAACCTTCATGAGCTGAAAAAAGAATAATTAAGTCTGGCTTGGTAGGAAAAACAGCACCATGAGGCTTGAACAGTATTGTAAGAGATTGCTGAGAGAGACTGTGCTGCCACCATCCTTGAGGGGTTTGAAAAGCAGAGAGGGTAAGGCTTTTGGTCAGGTCTCCTTGCCTGGAGCAAAAGGTTGGACTAACTGAGCTTGCTGAAGTCCCTTCCAACCTGAATTTCTATGATCCAGGCCAAGAACTAGTCTGGGAGTGTGTGATGAACACATAGGAGTTGTAGTTTGTAGCAATGGGTTGCTTATTCTGAGAGCTGTCAGATAGAAATATTTCCAAGTTAGTACCTGTATGCCCCTGTTCCTTTGTAATCCCCTTGGGTTGGGAATAATAAAGCGTTTCTTTATGCCAGAGAACTGGAGCATCAGTTCACCACTGGTTATGCACACCTCAGGAGGCTGTGTACCTACAGAGCCAGTGAGAAGTGGCTCTTTGCACTCTGTTGTGAGTTTTGAATGTGCATTTTAAAGAGGAAGGTGTTGTTATCTTTTAGGATACCAAAACATTCCTGCTAGTTCCAGATGACTTGGACTCAGGAGACTATAATCCAGAAGCAGAGAAACCCAGCCCTGCTGTGAAGAAGGTGAGTATATTTTTCTAATGTTTTGCTATCAGCATATAGCATATTTTGACAGATTTAATGTAAAAGTTCCTCAAACATAAATCATTTTACCTTTTAGATCCATGTACCTTATTACAGAATTGACAGACAGACTTTAAAGTCAATAACTGTCTTTTCTGAGAAAGAGAAATTCCTTGTAGTTTCTGAAACCAGGGTACTAAAAGCAGTTTCTCTCAACAGATCACCGTAAGAACTGCTGATGGCAGAAACAGCAGCAGCACAAGGTATTATTTCATATTCATCTGATCTCTTGAAGGATAGTAAACATGGCAGAGATGAGTTGAGTGCCAGCAGAAACCTGGGCAGCTGTTCGTCATAGGCTGACACAGGGTGGAGGTGATTTCTGCCTCCCTGGAGTGTCTCCTCTGCCTCCCAGCTCCGGGCTGCACCTTGGTGTAAAGGGTTTCCTTTAGGAGGTTTCCTCCTGCTGCAGGACCTCTGCAGTGGTGTGCAGCCTTGGCTTGTCTTTACTCTTGAGAAAATAGTTTTTAGTGCCAAATGGAGGATATTTTAGGTTTAAATCCTCCTTTAATTCCACCAGCATACCTGGGTAATGAAACTTGCCCTTGAGAGCCACTTAGTACATGAAGCACAAAGGGAGAACTTAACCCCCAGTGCATTAAGGATCCTGTTCATAGGACAGACTTCAGTAATGCCAAGGGAGAGAAGTGGGAATGACTCTTTCCTTCATACTTCAGCATGTATTTGGAGTTGGTTCTTTTGCCTCCTGGGAAAAGCTGTTTGTATCTGAAAATTCAGTAGAAATGCACTGCTCTACGCTATTGTAAGTAAATGTTTCAATAGTAAATGTTGTTTCTTCAGTAGTGAATGTCTTCAATGGTAAGGACAGTGAACCCAAATCTGCAGCTGGCGTCCCACTGAGCAGTCGTGTACACTTTTAAAGTGTTTATTGTGTTGTGTTTTCCTATAGATACCCAGCCCTGCATCTCAGAAGGGCCACATGAACCCTAGAAAGGTTTAAAACATCTTGTTTAATTCCATCTCTGAAGTGCCTGCTTTTCCTTATTTCTCCTTTTCAGAAGTGAAAGCCATCCACAGCCCGTGCAAACAAACCCTCGCTCTCCCTCCTTCTTTTACCGGGTGTTACGAGCAGCTTTGCCTCTTCAGCTGTTCTTCCTCCTCCTCCTGCTGCTGGCTTGCATGATTCCATCTTCTGAGGAGGACTACAGCTGCACCCAGGCCAACAACTTTGCCCGCTCCTTCTACCCCATGCTGCGCTACACCAACGGGCCCCCGCCCACCTGAAAACATCCCCACGTGCACCAAAACCCTCGGGGTGGTGCTCCGCTCTCCCTGCTGCCAGCCGGAGGCAAGCAGGGAGTTTCACGTCTCAAAATGTAAATCTTGACAGAATTTCAGCATTTTTGTACGGAAAACAAACTCTTTTTTCTATAGATTTTTACACCATAAGCCACACACTTTGTACTTTGATGCAATAGATACACTATTTTCTAGGGGCAGTGCTCTTAAGCTTGCAAGGTGTTTGAATACTGAATTATTTAGATGCAGAGACGACATCACAGTAATCTTAAACATAGCAGTCGGTCTTGGATTATCATGACAAACAAGCAGTCAAAGAGAGACTTTGCTTAACATGATTACTGCACACACATCACCTTACCTGTATCTGGGTACTGTAGTCACTTTGTGGATACAAGAAAAATTGCATACTTTTGAATCTTTGTTATTGTATTTTGTTCATTTGACACACTCAGTAACATGATGCACATTTATTTTGTTTGGCATAAAGTGTTCTAGTGGTTAGGACTGCTGTGTTGTCTTTTTATACCACCTTTGAAGCTGCATTGCATGGAAATGGTTTATAATGCACATATTTTCTAGATGAACATGATTATGTAGACTATCCCTGATGTATACAAATAGTGTAATGACTTTTTTAATGAAAGACTTTTTTTTTTTTTTTNAACCTGCTGAATAGTGTACAGTATTTGGGAGAGAATTGTGCATTTTTATAAGCTTTGTTTTTAAAATGAAACTGACCCTTGGGCAGTGGCTAGAGAAACACTGTGTACAGTCAGCATTACCATTGCTCCTCAATTGTACAGTTTGGGTACTGTCATTAAAATTTTGCCAATGTCTGCAGGACTATCCGTGTGTCTAGTGGGGGGAATCAGCTTTCTGTTCCAACACTGCTGACCCTTCCACTCCTGTATCAGTCAGCTTCTGGGCTTGCTAATGGGGCAGTGTTGGAAGAAGCACAACCACTTCCTCACTTATCAGAGCAAGAAATTACAAATCCAGAAGTGGAGCCTGTGATGGGTGGCACAGATCCTTTCCTTTGCAAGTGTCAATGATTTCCTGGAGGAGGAATACAAAGTTGAACCAACTAATGCCTGTTGCTAGTTTGAAATGCTGAACTATTTCCCACCCCAGAACTGGTTTTCTATAGTGGGACTTCTGGCAGTGTTGGAGAGGGGGACGTGCACATCAGCATGGTAGCTTTTCATCTTTGTTTGCAGTGAAAATCACCCAGGAATTAGCCAATTTCTGTGATGCTTACCCATAGAAAAAAAGATCTGTGATTAGCCTGTGGGAATTCTCCCATCCTTTCTCCACTTGTTGCCACTGGTGGTTGTTGATTCCCCATCTTCTGGTAGGGAGATTCACAAAGGAAGCTGCTTTGTTGTTGTGATGTTCAGAGAAACACCAAAGCAAAAGGTTTTTCCCAGCCATGGTTTATTTCCAGGATATTAAACTAAAATACTACAGCTGTGTTGAGGCTCCAGCTACCACTTTCGCAGCCACAGCTCTCACTGGTGCTGTATCCAGAGGGAAATGATGGATCCTCCCCACCCCTCACAGCACACAGTCTCTCCTTTCTCCCTCTGCCATCATTATTTGATCTTTTCAAAGCAATTACTTTCAGATGGAACTCATTTAAGTTTCTGTCTCAGTAGAAGTTATTTCATTTGCCAGGTTGTCATAAATGCCCATGCAAACCTTTCTGCCAAGAACTAATAGTCAGTTGCTGACATGATATTCAGTTCTTCTGCCATTAAAGAACCTATGCAGGGGGGGGGGAAAAATTGAACAATGTTAAAAGGTCTAAAGAAAATTTCATAGCCTACAATTTCCTTTCATTATGTACAGTTATATCAAATTGTTGAGCTGATGTAATATATAAAGCGAGGAGCTTTCAAGAAATTATCTTCAAATGTCATGAAAAAAACCCAACAGTCTGGAAAATAACTTAAATCTTTTTCTTTTTTTTTTTTTTTTCCTAAATCTATTTTAAATAATTTTATTTCCAGTTGATTATAATCACTGCACTATAGACTGACACTAGTCTGCTTCAACCAAGTAATTCTATATACCCACCAATTTCTTTGTGTCCTCATCTTGCTCAGGAGTGGGCTGTTAGTGGTCAGAGAACAGAGGAAATTATTCAAAAGTGAGGGCAGATGCAATGGTGAGAGCAAACACTACTGAGACCACTGCACATGCCTTGTAGGGATGACAGGAGCCCAAAACTAGTTTTGAGTTGAAGTCTAATTTTTTTAGCGAAGAGATGAGTCCTCAGTCTGTTTCCAGCTCTATGCACCCCAGCCCTCCCCCAAAATTGTCAACACCAATGACAAAGCTCCAGGGAGATCTGAGACCAACTTGTAGCACCTGAAGGGGATCTACTGGAGAGCTGGAGATGGGGCATATAGTGACAGGACAAAGAGTAATGGCTTTAAACCAACAGAGTTAGATTAGATGTTAGGAAGAAATTCACCACCGTGAGTGTGGTGAAGCACTGTATCAAGCTTCACAGAGAAGCTGTGGATGCTCCATCCCTGGAAGTGTTCAAGGGCAGGCTGGATGCAACCCTGAGCAACCTGGTCCAGTGGAAGGTGTCCCTGCTCATGGCAAGGGGTGGGAATTAGATGATCTTTAAGGTTTCTTCCAACCCAAAACATTTTGGAATTCAATGATGAATTCCAAACAAGACAGAAATTCTTACCTCAGAAGAGTATGATCACTGGTAACAGGTCAAATAGGATCAACAGGCAGATTTTTGTGGACTCACCTCATTTTTAGGGCCTGTCAAACCAGTGCAATGATGCAAATATAGCAAATATCTTTGTCTCCCAGGCCATCAGGAGTAAAAGTTCCAGCAGTTAAAAGGATGCTCTCCTTTCACCACATCCCTGTATAGATCTGTCAGTCAGTAAGGAAGTAACATACTATTATTAAGGAAATATGCATATTTATTGAAAAAAAAATCTTCAAGTGCTACCTGTCTTGTAGTTTGCTACACATTTTATAGAAGGACCCACCCTGTTGGGCACTGTCTCAAGGGGGGATTGTTTCAACACATCCTTCTGCCACACTCTCCTCTGACTGGCAACGGGACATTTGCAAGAACACAGAGGGGTGGAAAAGGTCTCACATTCTGGGAGCCAAAGCATTTCACCTGTCTGAAATGCTCCAAGCCTTACCACATTTCTCTAAAAACAATCTAAGAACAAGGTTGCTTTTCCAATTGATTCTAGTTCCAGGTTTGGGAGGAGCCCCAGCACGTTTTTAACATCATGCACAAGGAACAGTTTGGACTTTCTTTCTTCCTTCCTTTCCTTTTTTTTTTTTTTTTTAAACCTATGGCAACCAGTCCTCGTGCATGAATCAGGTTTTCTCACCTCTGCAAACTTCCCAGAACTACAGCACCTTTTCTCAGGGCAGAAGCAGCAGCTTAGCCAGGTCCACCCAGCCCAGAGACTGATGTGCTGAACAACCAAGGAAAGCCACAAACCAGCCCAACCTCCCTCCTCACAGCCTCTGCAGATCCTCAGCACTCCCTTCATTAACACTGAAACTGGAAAAGCCCCCCAGGATCCAAATGGGAACTGTGTGGTTGATCTGCTCAGACCTGGCAGGGACACGGACATGCTCCATACCAGGAATGCAGCACCTGAGGGAGTCTGGGGGGATACAGAACAGTGACAAACCCAACATCTCCTGAGAACACAGGCACCCCTGTCTACCCATTCTGTCACACACCTCCCTGTGCTGTTTGGGACATGCACCTTCTTGTCTGACTTTGAACACAACTGCATGGATTCAGACTCGACACCTATTGACTTTGGACCATTACAAAACACTAACAGTAACTTTTAATAAAATTGTGTTCAACAGGACACAAAACAGTTTAGAATGACATCATTTTCCTATTTGCAGCGTGCTGGTAGCAGCATAATGAATTACAACACGTGGCACAAATCTGCAGCATCGCCCTTTTACAGAGTCAATCCACAGCAAATTTCCATTTAGAAGTTAATTTAATGATTTAGATCCAGTGTTTCCCATTTTCTTTTTTTAAGAGTATTGTTCTAAGATTGTACATAAATTCAGCACTTTTCACTTCTAAAGCAAAACAATCAAACATTTCTGTGAAAAACTGTATTAAACTGAAAATTACACAGGATAAGGAAAATCACAGAAGGAAGAATACAACAGACACTGAGGCCAGAACATGATCGAGCCCAAGAAACACCAAGGCAGGTTTGTTTCACAGCAAAATGCCCCTCAAAATGAAAGTACCAATGAATTCCAGACTACTCACATTTTTTGGCCTTTTTTTTTGTTTGTTTTCTTGTAGTAAATATTACACTTCTTTAGAAGGGCACTGCTATATTACAGTTTCTTAAAAATAATAAAAAGGTAACAAGTAAAAACTTGGATCAGCAGCAGTATCTGGTATAGTACAAGATCAAAACAAGACAATGGATTTGTTTAACTCACTGAAAACTCTTTATCCACCTCCTATAAAAAATACTGTCCTTGGTTTTGAAAAACCACCAAGATTAGGTTTGACTGATATCCAAAATATGCAAATGGCATATTTTACTAATATAATACTAATACGTACTAATAATTACTAATAATACTACTACATGCTAATTAAAGTTCCTAATCCAAAAGATTTTTTTGCTCAAAATAGACTTCTGGTGTTAAATCCCAATTTAACTCCACCATACCTGAAATGCCCAGAACGTGAGTGTATTGTGTTTAAACATACACATTTAGAGTGACAGTTGCCAGAATGAAGGATGCCACCCTGCTAATCACTGGGGCCATAAGCCAGGCTGTTTCACCTGGGTTTTTTTTCTCAGTGCATCTTAAACACATGCAGAAATCAGCATGACAAGGGAGTTCAAACCCACTGCATCTTCAGTGAAATTCAAACAAGTCATCACACTTGCAATCAAAGTAGTGCCAGGACCATTATCCCCATCCTCACTCTTTGAGGGCTCCTATACAAGTTATGAAAACCACAGCATAAGGTGCCATGCAAGTTGAAAACAAGCAAGCAGCAAACCTCAGGGCAGCAGGCAAAAACAGGTTCCAGTTTGTGTTCCCATCCACTTCCTCACCTCCTGCAAGGAGTTCTGGGTGGGCAGGACAGAATTCCACACACCAGTCAAAAGGGAAGGGAAGATGGTTTGTTTCTAACAAGGCCTGATTAGCAGGTCATATACAAACGCAAACAGCTAATACTCACTGAACAACCTCTTTTACCTAATTATGAGAATAGATTTAACATCATTAATAAATATATAAAACAACATGTTAATCTCACAGACAAAACACATCTCAAAGGTAGGCATTGACTGAAATACCCAGACAGTTTGGTCATTGTTTAAAGCACTGAAGAATTGTACACAGATAATAGCGTGAGCATAAAGAACAGGCTCACCAAATACAAACTCAAGCTCAGTTGAAACTTTCTGAAAAGGCTCTGAACTGGCCCCAAAAGCCATTTCAAATGACCTTCAAACAAAGGCCCTTACAGCCATTGCATATTTAAGAATAGAAGAAACTTTACACTGTACATATCTCGGCACTTTAGATCAGCTGCAGAGCAGGCATTCCCCAGGGACCAGCACACACAGGTGAACACATCTGTCCCAAATAATAATGCTCCACATTTCATACCATCCCATGCCGAAAGAGGAGATTGTCCAGTCAGTGCTCAAAAAGCCTTGCTCTGGGAGGCAGAGACCTTGGTGCTCACTCCAGGCTCTGGCACAGGCTTCTTCTGCTATCTCAAACCTGCCTCTGAGAAAGAGAGGCAGCAATGCCCTGTCCCACAGTGCTGCTCTGGGGCCTGGTTTCATAAGGTGCTTTTGAAGAGTCTCAGAAAAGGCACTATAAAAGTGCAGCTGTTTTAATGTCAGAAGCATGGACAGAGGTGTGCATCCCACAGCCATTCCCAAGACACCCACGTGCAAATCCAGAAGAGAGGAGAACTCACATCAGGTCACGCTTCAGCAGCCCCATCACAGCACTTGTCTTCTCCCATAGCTTTGAAAAAGCTTCACATTTCCAGGTCTCCCCTGTTACAGTTACTGGGCTGCCCCATTTCTCAGGCTGTCCCCAGGCTCCATTTGCTCCAAGGAGCCATACTCAGGGTGTGTGGCTGGGGACTTCCTCTGCCCTCGGAAAGTGTGTGCATTCAACATCTCCAGCAGCAAGTCATACACTGGGACCACGTTTTTACACTTCATGCTCAGGAGATGCTCCATTCCCTTGTTGCTGTGCAAGAGAACAGAAAGCAAGTCAGTGATCTGGTTCCAACAGTGCAGAGAAGAAAAACACGCTCATGGCTTCCAGAGAGTCGTTTTTTATTTGGAGCTAAGAGGATTTAGCTTGCTGTGGTCCCTGAGATCATTTAACACTATCAACAGTAACAACATCCCAATACTTTAAGGCTGAGTGTTTTACTATTTAGAAAATCAAGTTTTGTTTTATACCACACACAAGAAAATTCAGATGTACTACCCTTCTGAAATGAAAGAGAAAGCCTCTTGGATGCTGTAAACATGGGAGGCCACACACTGGGTTTTAGTATAAAAGGGGAATTTACTACATGCATTTACTAATGACTACACCTACCTCTCCTGCCTGGCTGAGGAGGAAGACCTAATTACCCTGGTTAATTTCAAGCATCTCGTTTACTCTCTTCATGTCCAGTGACAGATCTTGCAGATGGCTACAGAGTTTAAAAGTAGTGCTTTTGTTAAGCAGTAAGGTACAATGACACTGTTAGCTTGACAGACTAGTGCTGTATCATGGTTTGGCCCAACAATAGCTATTGCCATTGCAGTCACCCATATTTATACATCAGATGCACTCAGGGGGTGGGGTTGAACTCTAAGTGCCTTTGCTCAACACCAAATTTATCCCAGTGGAAAGAGCAGCAGCCAGCCAGCACGTGGCTGACCTGGTGGGTTGGGTTGGGAGGGAGGGAAGGAGGAAATGCTTGCAGATAAACAGGGTTCTGCTGTAATTCAAGACTTAAAAATGTGTTAATGCTAAAGAAGAAATTGCAACCCCTTCTCCTACAGTCAGCTCTCAAGAGTCCTGTGTCATGTGGGAATTAAGACTGAGTGCTTAATGAAGAACAAAGTCTAATTAACCAGCACAAAGGAATATAAAGGAGACAGGACACTACATGTAGTCTCCAAACTTTGGCTGAGGGAGACACAGCATAAAAAGTCTTGTTTTGGAGAGAAAATATAAAAACTTCTGCAAATACAATATTTTCTTACAGAATGCCAAAACACCTCCTGCAAAGCTGTGTAGTGGAGTCCCAGCACTGAGGGCATCTCAGGGGATGGCAGTGCATTGGAACCATGAGACAGGTCCAGCTCTAGCTGGTGCTTCCGCAAGGCCAGCTCTCAAACTCACCCCCAGTTCACAAACTGTTAAAATCTGCCTTTCAGCACAGTCAAGTCCCTGCTGCTGTCACCTGCTCCCCCAGGGACCTTGTTGCAAAGGTGGCTGCCCCTTTTCCAGGGTCCCCACAGATATGCCCAGCTCTCCTTTGTGTGCTCCAGCCTGGTCCCAGGATCATCTTGCCTGGATGCACAGTCCAAAATCAAGCCATAAGACAGCTTAGTGAATAGCTGGCCTTTGGGTAATAATCTGAATTACAAACAGCCTGAAATTTAAAGCATCTGTTTGTAAGACCTTGCATTTCAGTCTGCAGTACCACAGGCAAAGATGGGCAGCTCAAGGACTGCCAGGAACTGGCAGGGAGAAGGAGAGCTGCTTCCCATGGGGAAAGCAGGAGCCTGGCACTGCTGTAGCATTACTCACTGGGCAGAAACACTGTGGTTCCAAACAAAAGGTGACAAATTTGGTCTGGGAAAAACACGGTTCTCGAAATCCACTTTGCTCCAGCAAACCCCACACTACAGATGAGTTTTGGAGGAGATTTTTGCTTTGAACCAAGAGTTCTGATGGTTGGGTGGAGTTCGGGGTTTTGTTTCTGTTTTTTGAAAGGCTGGATTTGTGCTATTACTGTTACACATATCAGGCAGATGCATAATGAACATTTTAATGTGATAAGGGTAAGTCAGCATTTTAATCTCATCACGTTTCAACGGGCCAGCAAACACTTGAGGACACTGCCTGTTGTGTTACAGAGGAAAGCCCTACAGTGACAGAGGTGATGAGCAGTACCAGGATGCCTCAGGAGTGCTCAGGAGCCCTGGCCTTCTATTTTCTCTGTAATAAACAAACACTAACTCACACCTTCCAAGTTTCACACACTCTGTAAAGTGTACCTTGCGTGTCTGACGTGAGAGAGGAGCATCAACAGGTTGGCCAGACGGGTTGTCTGCTGCTGCGAGGGGATCCCGCTCTTGGCAATAACCCACACCAAAGCATCTGTGACCACGTTCAGCAGGTGATGCAGCTTCCTGTTGCTTTCAGGTTCTTCTGCTGACAAGGGAAACATGCCTAACCAGAGAAGAGAAAGAAATATTTGCTGTTCACAAGGAAAGGAAACAAAACAGTAACTGGATTTTTTTCTGATGTGCCTGCAGTGAAAAATCACAAAAACACAAAAGAGATTGGGGATATGGAGAAGGAAGAGAGAAACTCTCCACTAGTAAGGTCTGTGTGTCAGTTTGGCTTGGCTCCCTGCCAAACACAGCTGTCAGCTGGTCAGCTCTTCCATACTCCACTCCTAAAAAAAGGAAAAAAAACCTAGCAAAAAGGAAAATGTAGTAAAGGAATATATTTATCGATATTTCATGTACATACAGCTAAACACATATAATACAAGGATTCCAAACAATCCCAAACATCCCCAAAAAGGGAAAAAGGGTAAAAGGGGAAGGAGAAGAGGACCAAAAAGGGTAAAAACAAAACAATCCCACACAATAAAATCCCAGGAATTAGTTCAGTAGAACAGCTAACAAAGTTAAGATCTCACCAACTTCCCTTAGGAGAAGTGAGTGCCTTCCCTCCTCTGCCAACACAGACAACACCCCTCAGCCAGGCTGATATAGATAAACCCTCTGCAGAGCCTTCCTACCCTCCAGCACATCAACATTCCCACTGAAACAAGTGGGTGGGCAACTGGAATTGCAGCTGGACTATTCCCCTTCAGTACTGGAGTGAGAATCATGCAGCAGTTTCTTGCTGAAAGCAGTAGATGTAAATAGTTTAGCTGCTATTTTATTATTGGATTTTTTGGTCAACATTAACCACAAAATATCTCTGGGGCAAATAATAATTTTTACTGCAGACTACCCTAAACTAGCACACATACACTCCTTCTTGCCTTGTGTAAAGGCCTGCAAAGCAAAGCTCCTCTCCTGAAATTCATCTTGCAGAACTGTTGAATACCTTTTCATCATTTCTACCAAGTAATTACCATAAATAGGAATATTTAAGCCAAATTAATCATCACTCCGTTGAGTAACTAGCTTTACTAGAGATAATAATTAATGACAGATTTGTAGAGCTCTGCAGCAACTTTACACATGACCAGGATCCACAGAGCAAAAGTTCCCACTGAAAAGCACAGACCCACAGCCTGGACCATGAGCCCCACCTTGTGAGAAGCTTTCAGGCTTTGGGTCTTCCAAGCTTCCTTACAACAGGGCATAACCCCTAAATCCAACAAATTATATAGCTTAAAAGTTTCTCAAGCAAAATTCTTTACAATCTATCAGAGAGAAATCCTTTGCTGTCATTCTCTTTCAACGGTTTTATCTCATTTGATATTTCTGTTGGGTTTTGGGGTTGATTTCCCAACCACCCTCAAACTAAAGCAGTACTATTTGATGAGTATCAGACCCAACCACATACTCACTGGAGTTGAGGAGGATCATTGCCTTGACACACAGATACTCCTTGTGCTGCAGCTTCAGCTCTCGGAACCTTGAGGTCATGGCCAGGAGCATATCAAAGATCTCCAAAATTCCTTCTACGCATTTCCCCTCATCCCTATGGAAACACATCCAAAAGGTTACTGAAAAAGTAGAATTAAGGAACTCTGACTCAGATAAAATTCAAAGTACAAAAGAGGATGTATAAGGCCCATCTAGCTCATCTTTGGGAGAATTTTAAATGTTCTGTCATGAAATCTAAATCGAAAATTACACTGATATAAAAGGTCAGCACTTATAAGAAACTGATTTTCTCTCTAAAGTGCAAGCAGGATTGACCATAAGTAAGATCACGTTTCTGTAAGAGGCTTTATCCTGTCAGCCAGTATAATTCTGGATAATCAGTTTGAAACCCTGCAGTGCAGGGCATGGTACCACCTTGAGTCATTTTCCAGATGTGTTTCACCAGGAGTTACCACAACCAATAACATCACATTTGTGCCTGGTGGAGGCCTCAGGGTTTGGTGAAAGACACCCTAAAATAAGTGTCTTGGAATAATAAGACTTTTTAAAGAGTAAAACAACCCTTGTTCCTGTACTCTAGCATCTTTTCCTTTGAAGTTATTGAAATATAAACAGATTTTTTTTGGTTTGGGTGGGTTTGTGATTTGGTTATTTTTATGTTTACAAGTGTTTACAGAATACAACTTTCTCCATTTTGGATATTAGAATTTGTTCCATTTTTTGATCTGAAAAAAAAACAAAAACCCCAAACCAAACAGCCCTAAGCCATTATAATGGGTTTTAAATTAAGCAGCAGCACATTTCAAAGCACTGAATTTACTATTCTAGTTTTTGGGGGGGGGTTTGTTGTTTTCTTTTGGGGGGGGGGGTTGGGGTTTTTTTACATGTACTGGTCTAAAAAGGCAATTAAGCTCTACAATGCAGTATCCGAAAGGAGGTTTCTTATACTATTTGTAACAGGAGATTTTTTTTCCCCCCTCTGTAATGCTTTTAAGATGAGACAGATTCAAGCACAGCACTGCAGGGGAATGAAAGAAATTTACTGGATCCCCAGAGAAAGGTGCTGAGCCTTCTGGCTGGAGGCAGGCACGTGCAGGTGACACCACCCAGGGGCAGCAGGTAGGGCCTGCAAAAAGGTACTGAACATCATCCAGTTTCCCGTGTTCTCATGGTAATGGAGAATGTTAAGCTTTGGAGAAGGAGAGACAGCTGCCAGATTCCAAAAAAGGACACAAGCAACAGAGAAACACCTGCCTGCAAATATTATGTAGGAAACATATCTGAAGGCTTCAGGGAGACCTTGGAGCCCCTTCCAGTGCCTAAAGGGGCTCCAGGAGAGCTGGAGAGGCACTTTGGACAAGGGCATGGAGTGACAGGACAAAGGGGAATGGCTTCACACTGACGGAGAGAGGGTTTCCATTGGATGTTAGGAAGAAATTCTTCCCTTTGAGGCTGGTGGGACACTGACACAGGTTGCTCAGAGAAGCTGTGGCTGCCCCATCCCTGGAAGTGTCCAAGGCCAGGTTGAATGGGGCTTTGAGTAACCTGGTCTAGTGGAAGGTGTCTCTGCCCATGACAGGGAGGTTAAACTGGATGATTATTAAGGTCCCTTCCAACCCAAATCATTCCAGGATTCTAAGTTCAGCTAAGATAAAAAGCAATTTACAGACCAGTTTCATATAAGGATGTCTTAAAAAATTATTACACTGTGCCCAGATGCTTGTAAGCTCCCACTCTTGTTATGTCTTGAGGAAATGAATGAATGCATCAAAAGACTATTCAGCACATATTTGCTCCTGAGAAATACATGTATCATACATTTTCAGCAATTTCGTATCATTGCACTGAACAATGCAGAATGTCCTTGCATTGAAAAAAATTTACACAAGCAAATAACTATTTATGTTCTATATTTTATAAATTAAAATTATTCTCTTATTAGACCATTTTGCCTTCTGTATCTGTGATGATAAATACTGATTGCAAGCCACAGAACTGGTGTAAATCTGAATATCCTTGGCTTGAATAGGGTAAGAGACATTTTAAGACAATCCAAGAGAGTAATTTGTTTCCCTGACTTTTTACTAATGTGAAGCTCAGGTCAAATCCTTCGGAGGTTCTGTAGAAAAATATCCTTACTAATCCATAGTCATCCCTATTGGTACATGATGCTATGGAGAAATTATCTTTAAACTTGAAAACACCCTGCTTTGTCATGAAAAATTATTCTCAATATTGAACAGCAAGCAAGGGGTTTTAAATCTCTTTAGGCTAGTGCTGCAATGTTCACTATTATAGATAGCTGTGAAGTCTGCAGTAGTGGCAGGATGAAAAACAGGTAGGACAGCTACCTAAACTAATTAAAATATTGCCTGACACTATGTCTCCTTTTTAATGAGGCATGTGGGGACCAATGGACAAGGATGTTTCTATAGTTTCAGCATCTAGAGTCACAGAACAAAGGGAACAAAACCAGCAAAAGATGGGGAAAATGCAGAGAAACTTCACACTGTCATGTGCTACAGGAACTCATGACTCTGCAGCTTCAGCAATACTCTTTATGTCTACCATTCCCTAAATCCTCATAAGGATGTGGAACCTCAGGACATTATTGCTAAAAACACCAGTAGACTACAGTTTTAGATAAAATATTAATAGCAGCTCCCATACTTAATCCTCTCTCTCTCACCACTCACCCCACCTCCAAACGCACTCACATAAAGTGTTCTCAAGAAATGTATTTCTTTTACCTGTCTAAGACAAGGTCTGGAGCAAAAATCAGTTTCCCAGGATGGTCAATTGATCTCCACATCAAGCCAATCATTAGAACTTCCA
Source organism: Formicarius rufipectus (assembly GCA_013399695.1). Lineage (NCBI taxonomy): Eukaryota > Metazoa > Chordata > Aves > Passeriformes > Formicariidae > Formicarius > Formicarius rufipectus. Next base: position 1,210,110 of record VXAU01006020.1, read on the forward strand.
TCCAGCAGCTCTCCAAGAGTCTTACTTGGTCATACAGGCTGAGATCAATGAAGCCTAAAGTGATGAAAATAGCGTAAAATAAATCAACTTGATCCTTTCTCTGTTTTGATAAAGAATGAGTATATGAGAAACAAAAAGAACTATGGGTTGTAAAGAAAGGCAGACAAGGGAGCACTGACACCTGAAGTGGCATGAATAAAAACATCTGTTATTGTCAAATCTTCCACAAAACATCTGGAATAAAGCAGAGTGGCTTTCTAGTGCAATTACTCCCACAGAGCTGGTGAAACTCAAGTGACTGCAGAGGACCTGCTTTATGCTTGGCCACCTCTTTAGATGATGGTTCCACAGCCTTCTGAGAGGCACCAGGCAATCACTTGGGAAACTCACATTTGTCAGAGATTAATGCATTGCGCTGCAAGACTCCTAGGAAAATAGCAGTCTGTTTCTCCAGGACACATATGATTGTTGCTTGAAGGGTGTATTTTATATCATGAGAGGCATGTTCTTGTGGGGTTTTGGTAACCGTGAAAGAACTCACATCTTGGTGCCTCTGCATTTTCATCCCCATTGTAAATAAAATGTTTTGATCCCATGCCTTTTCTACTGCTCCTTCCCAAAAATTTCAATAAACCAAAAAAAAGGCAGATGAAGGCAGTAGTGTCCTCATGTCTCCAAACATGGAATTCCAGAAGGAAGTACAGAAATAATGCGATTGTGCATAAACCGGTTCTATATCCTGCACCCAAATCAGCGTGGCCAGCAGGTCAGGGGAGGTGACCATTTCCTCTGCTCTCCTGTGGTGAGTCCCCACCTGGAGTGCTGTGTCCAGCTCTGGGGTCCCCAGCACAAGAAGGAGGTGGATCTGTTAAAGCAGGTCCAGAGGAGGGCACAAAGATGATCCAAGGGCTGGAGCACCTCTGCTATGGAGACAGGCATAGAGCTGGGGTTGCTCAGCTTGGAGAAAGAGAAGGCTCTGGGAAGACCTCATCGTGGCCTGCCAAAACTTATGGGGGGGGTTATAAAAAAAGAGGGAGAGTGATTTTTTTAAGCAGGCAGATAGTGATAGGACAAGAGTGAAATGGTTTTAAATGAAAAGAGGAGAGATGTTAGGAAGTTCTTGACTGTGAGGGTGGTGAGGCACTGGGGCATGTTCCCAGAGAAGCAGTGGATGCCCATCCCTGGATGTGTTCAGGGCCAGGTTGGATGGGGCTTGGAGCGACTTGCTCTAGTGGAAGATGTCCCTGCCCATGGGGATGAGACAGTCTTTAAGGTCCCTTCCAACCCAAACTATCCTGTGATTCTATTATTTGTTTCTCCTCAGTACTTACAGCAAAGCCTCAGATAGCATTGCAGCACAGCCAGAAGGGAGAGACAGTCATTACCCACCCTCTCCCTTCCCCTGCTAAAAATAACGGGGGGGAAAAAAGCCAGAAAAAGAGAAATAAAATTCATACACTGCGAGTTAAAAAAGCAGGAGTGTAAATTATCAAAACACAACTGGGAAAGCAGACTCCTCAGTCAAGAAGTAAAACACAGATATGATGAAGAGCCACTCAGAGGTCAAAACCAAGACCAGGCCATAGTTTCAAAGCTGAGCTCCTTTATCTCGGTCCCTTAGCAAAGATGCTTCATTTTCAGACGAGTTGGCACCTACAGTTCTGCATAGTGAGAAGTCCTTACAGCCCGGCCATGGGACACAGGTTTCCCACAGTTCTTCCCAGTTGTCCGAGGTCTTAAAATACACACAGGGTTTTTTTGCTGCCAAAGAATCTGCTGTCAGGAATGTATACAAGTGCTCCTTGTATTTGAACCTTATTAAACTGCCATGCTGGAAGACAGTCTGTGAGAGCCTCGGGTTGACATACACTGTGGAATGCTCACTCTCTCTCATCACTAAACATTCTGCCTTTTGAAATCTCTACAATCTTGCTTCTGATTTTATAAGAAGGGTAAACAGGAGCCTCCAGGAGGTACCTTCCCTCCTGTGTTCCACTGTCACTGAATTTACTACAGAATGCACAGCCAACAACAAATTAGCTGCCACATACACTCAATTTAAAAGTACTTTTAGAAAAACAACCATGGAAATGTGAATAGTATAAGCTGACAGTGACAGTTTCCTGGGAAACAACAGCTGAAAGACATTTCAGGGTTTATTTAAATAAACATTTACACCAGCATATACTGAATTCTCCAGCATAAACGAGTTATCGGGGTTAAAAACTCTCAGCTGAGTGAAGCATCAGAATAATTCCCAGCATTCAATCTACAGGTACTCAAAGATCCAGATTTATCATGGATGTCATCTGCTAAACTCCCATTATCATCAGCAGCAGTAGTAGAATTTAAGACCATTGAGCACAGCTCTTGGAAGGACTATACTTTTCCTTTTCCTGACAATTTCATGCTCTAAACATTGAGGACAGCAAACAAGCACCACAGCTTCCTCTGCAGTGTCACAAGTCTCTTTTCATTTCCTGCAGACTACAATACATTAAACTACTAACTTTTCTATGGCTGTATACCTGTCCTTCAAATTTCACACTCATTTGATTATAAATTGCTAAGCCAGACAAGCAAAAAGCATGTGCTGGATGTGTAACGACCAGAAAAAGACACACTGCTCTGGTCAGCAACACACTGGGTTGCATGATGAATACAAATCTCAATATTGTGACAACATCTTATCGATTTGCAACAGAGGTTCAGCAATGAACCACGCAGAACTCTTGCAGACTAGGTCAACAAAGCTAAAAGCAATTATAGCATATATGCCTGCCAACTGAGAAGTAAAATACTTGGAATTCAGAAGGGAAAAAATTCAGATGTCAGCTTCTATTTTACTGACCAACAATAAAAGTACAATCTATAAGGCCAAAAGCACTGACAAAAAAATATAGCCACAGAGTAAAATTCCCAACAAAAAACTGTAATTAAATATTAAACATGAAAAAACTCACAAAATAAAAACATATATTTTTCCTATCAGGCAAAACATTACTAGTTATATAAGCATCTATAAGGAAAAACAAAAATATTTTCTTTCAGTTTCAGTGAGTGACAAAATAATATCCAATAATAACTTAGAGATTAAAATGGGCTACTAAGCTAGGTACACAAAAGAAAATATTCAGCTTTTCAGAAAGTAAAATTACTGCTCCCTGGGCCTTTAGTCAAGAGCTCTGTATTTTTTTTCTAAGTCTTCACCTCCAAGAACCAGGCACAGACTGGTATTGTTACCTTCAGGCAAGCATTTTTGACAACTGAAATTCATGTCTAGAGATTTAGTCATAATAGGTTTTTTAATAAACAAAAAAAAAAATAAATCCACATTGAAGTAAATGCTTCAACTGCCATGAAATATTGCAATACTACTTATAATTAGCTGTATATTAAACATCAAATCTATTTTTGTTAGTATTCTAAAATGCAGTTTATATCTGTTCTGTGTAACATGAGTGATCAGAAAAAACAAACACACATGATAACCTGTCAGCATTCCCAGGAGATGTTTTCAAGGGGGTTGATTGCTTCAATGGGTTTTCTTCATACAGTTCTCTTACTGCCAAGAAAAACTCTTTATTTTTGGCATATATTGAAGACAAACTAAAAGTGATTGATGTCAAAATTGGGGTTGGTTTGAAAACCAATTTTTTAAATAAAAAAAATTATTCTCAGCAGGCTGAAGTTTGAGTTTGTGGGTGGTTGTTTTTTAAAATAAAAGGTGACAGGTAAAAGGTAGAAATTAATAATGATGAGAAAATGGAAAAGGTTGGGGGTTTTCACCCATTGAAATATCGCTTAAAATGAGGCCATGTTCTTATAGTGGTTTTCCTTCACAGTTCACTTCCTATGAGATACACGTAACTATGTAGAGTGCTCTGAAATGGTACCTTTTAATCAAGTTTTTGTGATTAGACAAGAAATTATAACAATAGACAACATTTAACCCCTTCTGATTACTTACTTCACAGTTATTTTCAGAGTTTCTTAAACCAGGAAAAATAAAGGATTCAGGCTCTCACTTTAAAACATCCCACATTAGCAGCAAAAACTCTCACCTTGCAAATGTCTTGTGTGGCTTGAGATGCTCGTGGTGCAAACACCTCCTCCCCAACAGCTGACCTGGGACCTGCACACCCTAAACTTGCCACACCTGGGCCCTGGAGACAAATCTGCTCCCACAGCTGGAGCTGGTTGCACCATCAGCCACTCCACCTAGACCTGAAATAGGATACGCTTCCCTTACACTAAATCCTTGAAGATTATATGAAATATTCTCCTCCAGGTTTGTTTGTTTTTTTCACTGTGCACACACTCTGTTTCTAGAGGGAAGGATTACTGTCATGGGCACTCCAGCAGCAGCTCGTTACAGTGCACACCAGGACCAGAGCAGGGCTCACACCAGCACGCTCTGAATGCCTTCGGCATGAAATCCAAGGGAGGAGCCATGGTGTGCTGGCTCCTCAGTCCTGATGGACCTGGGTCAGGGCTCTCAGTCACACTGCAGAATATATTAGCCATGTAAGGTAAACTCAGCTGTAGGGATCACTCCCAGCAGAACACTCTCTCTGAAGCTCAGGATCAAGCCCCATACGGCTCCCCATCCACCAATTATTCAGTGTTTTCAGCTCACTGTTGTTATCTGGCTACCTTAGGTCTTGCTAAAGGGCCACAGGCTGCGGTTTAGTCTATGCCAGCCACCAAGTTTTTCTGCACAACTTTGCCATCTATCATGTCTGCGTGCTGACTGTTTTTATTCTGGCTCTTTTAATCATGGGCACTTCAGGGAGAAGGAAGTGTAAATGCTCATCACTTCTGGTTTGTAAGAAGATGAATGGTGCATTGCCACGATGATGTGGACACGTTGGAGACATTCCAGGCACTAGCATATGTAGTTGTACTGCAGAGCACGTCCTTTGAGTTGCCAACAGCCAAGAGCATCTTACTGATTTTTGTTTTGAAAGGGGGCACACCATAATTCTGAGATCAACACTGGTCCCTTTATGCCTTTGTGTAGCAACTCTGTCAAATTAAGCAACTGCAGACACACAGGACTTGGACACATTTTAGTTTGCATCATCTGTGTTAGGAACCTTCTATCAGAATTCTAGGAAAGAATCTGGTGTTAAATGAGCCTTCTAGATCAGCTTAATCAGGTATTTATAGCTGATGAGGTAGAAATTACATACAACATCAGCTATGCTCTTTAGCAAAATGACCTAGTATGCAACTAACAATGGATGATGGAAAGTTATGGGCTAAGTTGTTGTCTAAATCAAAAGATATCTGGGTCAATTACTGAGAGCAATAAATTCTGCATTAGTTTGAAGGATGAAAGGATTGACTTCCATACCTCACACTTACTGTGCCATGCTGTCATTTCAGAATAGACAATGACACACTGATGGTAAAAGCATTGACTAAAACAAATATAAGAATGAGACTGAAACTCTTACCAGGAATCTTTTTGGCCCAGCCAATCATGTGAACCAGCTCTTTGTCTGCCAGTTTTGTCAGGGACATCATCATGGAGGCCTCTGTGAATGGCTTGCTGGGACGACTCACAAGCACGTTGGGAGGCTCTGCTTCCAGCAGCGTTAGAACGAACTGCTCCGGACTGACCGTGCTGAGCAGGATCTCCTTGACCCGCGTCACTGCCTCGTTGTATCTCTTTGCTTTGCCCACGCAGTGCACCCGATCTTCGGAATTCCGATGGCTGCGCAGGATCCGGTACCCACAGCGTTCCCTTCTCGAGCCTGACACAAGAGGCATGAGACTGCACTGAAGAACATTCCTCATGGGTTTGTGATAAATGTCATTATGATTTGTGTCAGTGAAAGCCAAATGGGTTATTGCAGCCCCATAAGGGGAACAAGTTGTTGTTACTACAGAGGTGATGTGAATTATGGTAGAACTGTTTAGTTTCTCTTCTTTATCAAGATAATGTGAGTTATGGTAGAAATGTTTAGTTTCCCTGAGCCCTTATCAAGGAATACATGAATTATAGCAGACAGAACTGACACAATAAAGAAACATATGTTGAAGATTGTTTAGCATCACATTGTAAAATGTGTATGATGTAATGAATATATATGAAGTAACTGGATAAACCCCCAACCTGAGCTGTGTTTGGTATGAGGTTTTTGGGGAGTGAGGACTCCCCCATATCCAGCACTGTTTGTTTTCATTATATAATAAATTCTTATTTAAAAGCCCATTTGGGTCTGATGCTCTGTTTCTCACAGGTTGCATTAGATACATCCAAATATTTGTGGAGAAGGGGGAAAACCTGTTAGCATTGGGTGTTATAATACTGAACATCAGGTTTCCAGGACATTCAACATTGACTTAACTTTGTTCTCACTGGCTTCACCTGAGAGTTTTTATTTATTTCTACTACACAGAAATAAAGCTAAAAAATGTTTATTTTTGAACTTCAGTTAACTCAGTTTAGATGTCGAACGGAAAACTTCCACTGACATTCAAAAAATATAAATCAGGTCTTTAAAGTTAAATAAAGATGGCTGATTGTAAATTCTATTTTAGATGTAAACTGGGGGAATAAAAGACTTCTGGAAGTCTAGGCCATATTACAGATTAAGCACCTCAGGAAGAAGCACAACTGGGCCTCAGTGTTAGCTGGGTGTTCAATCAGGGACAAGATCCAACTCATTTCCTCCCCACTTCCCATTAAGCCATGAGGAGTTTCTCCAAAGGCAATACAGATATCTACAACTAGGAGCAAACACCATGTTTGGTGTTCTGCCTGCAGAACACTATTTCTGTTGCAAAGAGTAGTCCTTTAAATTTGTGGACCTAATTTATTGTTCATTCTGACAGCACCAAATTTTCTCCCATTCTCTGGCAGTGTTATTGGTGACATCACTGCTACATGTTCTTGCATAGCTGACAAGGAAAGCATCTGAAAGCTTCTCCAAAAACACCACATGGGGATTTACCAAAATATTCAGCTGTAGTTCTACTTAACTCATCCTTGCAGCATGCTCTTTAACAAGGATCATGTTCACTCATTTACAACTAATCTGTGGCAGAAACAACTGTGCAAGATTGTAACATATTAAAAATCAGGATATTTAAAAATATGATGTTACTGAAGAGATCCTTAGACTGGAATCCTCCAACACAACAATTTTAATATCACAGCTAAATTGTCCTCTAAGTCTTTTAGAAGTTAATTTTTTTATACTGGTCATCAACACTTTTACTGACATATTCTCAAAGATTCAGTTTTCATAGCTATGAAAATGCCTGTGCCAACATAAATCTAAAACAGATTAACATTTATTATTGCACACATAGAGACTATGGAGCCTTAAGCACAAGTTGTCTCGTTGGGAGTCAGTCCCACAACAAATTTGACAGAAGCATCCTTTCTGCTACTGTTTACTATCTTGCCATTACTGCATTAATGGAGTCTTTCTGGTGTGCAGCCTAAAGACTTCTTGCCCTGGCCACAGATTCTGGTTCTTCTCCTTTAGGGTATGTAATTAAAGGCTTCACATAGCATGTGAGGACAAAGAAGCAAAGGAACAATGAAGGTGGAATAACCCCAAGAACCTAATCAGTGGCAGCAAGCACACTGGCCATGTTACTCATGGCTATCACAGGAGAATGATCAGCCTGTGGTCTGGGCAGGACACTCAGCAGGTAAATCAACAGAAAAGGTTTTGCAGTTCCCCTGGAGGGACCAAGCATTCCTAGCCACCTACTAGAAAGTCAAGAGGACCCAGGTGGCAGCTACTGGTAGGGTGATACATTTGGACCAGCAGCTAGAGATGTGTGTGTGTGCCCAATAGAGCTTGTGCACAAAGTACTGGAAGAACAGAGGATCCATGGACCAGCTACTGGATAACACTGAGTTCCTGTCTAAAGCCATACATGTGTATTTCTGTGACTGTTTGTGGGGAAGAAGGGCTGAGTATAAGCAAGTGGGGTGAGGCTGCAGACCCACAGCTCTCAGCTGGGGGGAGATGGGGATCCATAGCAGCTATTTGACAGACTGAGTGTCTAAACCCAGCTACTGGAAAAATCCATAATGTTTAAATACACATGTTTTCCACTGCTTGTGTCCACATGAGTGCTGCATTTTCTCTCTGTGCAGATCTGCATGGTTGACTGTGCAAACAGGTATTTTGTGTGTATTTGCCTAATAACAATACTCATTCAGACTTTATATTGGACATGGGGACATGGCAAAGTGGCAGCTTCCCTTGTCAAGCACTTTCTGCAGTTCCTATCATTCTTCATTCCTATCCATCAGAATTATATAGACCATGAGTTGTCCAATCAGGCAATGCAGTTCTGGTCCTGGGTTTCAGTTAGCAAGGAGGCCCAAACAAAAGCCAAATTAAAAAGAAGGGCAGTGGGGACACCAGAAATTAATTTCAGATACTTTTTACAAGGCTTTGTCTTGCTAAATAAAATGTTGGGTGAATGCAGACCCTCAGTGGTGGAGGTTCCTCAGATGATGTAATTTTTCACATCATAGTCCTGTCATGTCTTCAGCTGTCAAACTGCCATTTGAGTCAATCTCTGAGTGAGGTGACATGCTAAGGCCACTCAGGTACAACCTGAAGGCACTGAAAATACTGGATAAGAACCAACAGTGTGCCAAGACTTTTAGGATGTGGACCTTTCAACTTCACATGACTATCACCCTCACTTGCTGCTTGTTCAGTAAACCATGTCAGATGTAAAAGAAAACAGGACTCCCACTAAAGAAGTTCTCAGTATTGGAGAAGACATTTTACCTGGAAATCCAAGGGACTGCAGAAGACACATAGGCAAAGCTGGTTCAATGAACAGACAGCAGGTATGGAGGCATGCAAGTGGAAGAAAGCATCTGGAACTGGACGTATTTTTCAGCTGGAAATCCAGCTTAAAGTCTGCAGCATTTGGAGCAAGGATGGTTTTGTATCCTTGAATGGGATATGAGTATGGTGAAATGGGGTGAATACAGAGAGGATATTTGAACAAATAATGATAGAACAAAGTGCTTAGCTGAATAACAACTATTTCGAAGTTGCCAGAGCAGCTGAACAGCAGTTAAGGAAAGATAGCCTACCAGCAGAGACAACTGGAGCTTGAGACATTATCTTATGGTAGATTCATGAAATGAGACTTGATGATGATACCCCAAAAAAGGTTATCTGCAGAATTACAGAAGTCATAGAGCAATTTCTTCAACCATCTGTCTGTGCAAATCCTTTTCTTCCTGAAAGAGTCAAAGGCCAGCAAGGCATAGACTAATTTCTACAGAGACACCGGGATGATTCAGTGAACTCTGTGCTAAGCCTCGTTTTTGGACTAATGCACCAAGGTCAAGAAGAAAATCTTGCAGTGATTTGTCAGCTTCCAAAAAAACACTAGAATGGCACAGTGGGCTGCAGATTGTTCTGGGATCAGGTAATGCACAGAAAGTATGTATTTTCCATGTGGGAAGACAAAGAGGAAAGGTCAACAGAGAGCTAAGCAACTGGAATTAAAGTACAGGTGGAGACAGATAAGGAAATGTCCAGGTATTGGAGTGCTCGGCCTAGAGAGATCCATGGCTCTGATTTCCACAGGGCTCTGCATGGGAGGGGCTGTAACCAAGAGGAAACATGGCACATTGTTTGTACTATTTAGAAACCTGAAACACATTGAAAATGGGCATCTTGAAGGACAGAACAAGAAAAATAACAGAGGGACTAAAAGCCATAGGCAGGGTAAAGAAGGAATTTTCTTGGGCTATGAAAAAACACAAACTGTTATGTGACATGAGTAGTTTTTCTTCTCCAGTACCTGGTAGAGCTGTAAAACCCCTCTAAAGAAGATGCAAGAACATCACTCTTGTAAATAAACACATGGAAAGTTGCTCAGTTAGGGACCGTATCTAAAGCGATAACGTCAAAAAAGATATTGATTTAGAAGGAAACTAGAGGGAGGAGCAGGTGCCTGATGACATTGTCAGGAAGAAATTCCAGCAGTTTGGACACACCTGCCAGAAGCAACATGTGGTCAAGAAAGCACTTCCAACCAGCTGGCTGACCGTAAATCAGTTCCTAGCACTGCAGAGAACAAAGAATGCTCCTGTGGACTCCACAGCCTCAGGTCAGCTCTGTTATGCTGTCACCCAGACTTCTCTGTGGCACTGAAAATATCAGGCCTTTGGTGCAACAATCTGAATTATTATTTCCAATTCACTGTTGTAATTACCTTTAAATAGCATTTTGTAGCTTATCAAGATATAAACACACAGGTGAGTGACCAGGTACTTTAATGAAGATTACAAAAATCAATTAAATTTTAAAGAAGTAATTAAAAAGTAGTCCAATATCCTGTTCTAATTGACACATTTTTATACAATTTCCATTTGCACAGCTGTACTCCATACTCCATATTAAGATAATTCAGTCAGGCTGTGATACTGAGACTATTAAAGGCCTCAGTATTCATGAAGGGTTCTTACTGGGAACTGGCAATCCCCTTTAAGTTACTTTAACTAAATCGTCCTATATTACCAGTACTTATTATAAGAAAAATAATAATGCTCCATTTAAAACATAAAGCTAAGTTCTATAATCACCTCACCAGTTCAGAAAGCCAAACAAAGGAGTGTTATGACATTTCTCCATAAAAAAACTAAAGAAAATACAGTTGGTGACTTTATAAAAAAAAAAAGGGGGGGGGAGGGGGGTGGGGAGGAGGAACCCAACCGAAGCTGACTCTGATTTATAGCAGATTCTGTTTTATGGTTTGTATTTTTTAATCATCGTGTATTTCCAAAGCAGACAAAGGCTGATTCACTGAGCCATGTGCATAAAACACAGCTCATCAGTAATTAAGAGATGCCATTTATTTCTAAATTAATGTTTTTCTGCTTGCATTTAAAGAAAAAGAAAACAACATTAAAGCTTGCTAGTCAACCTACACAGCTGAAAACAGCAGTCTTTCAACCAAAACAATACATTTCAACAATGTAAAGCAACTTCGTAGCTTTCTATTGAAATCCAAAGTTTCATGCAGGACTGAGAAATTTTACCTATACATCTCCTAATATCCAACAAGCATAAAAGTGCTTAGAAAACTATATCTTATAAATAATCATCAACCAGTTTAATGTTTGGCTTAACTAGGCACAGAGATGTGGATCAATAAGCAGAGCAATAAAATTCATCTTCCCAGATTAGGGGCTATCTCTGACTTTACCACCAACTCCCTAATAATACTTAGTAAGTAATATTCATTCCTGCAAAGGTAATTCAGGCAATTGCAGAAGTGCAAGCTGATCAAATTTCTAGTTCTTCCTACCACACTCTTTTCATTTAGAGCTATTTTGTGCAAGAAAATAGCTGTATTCAGCTGAGAATGCTGAACCAAGGGCAAGACCTTGAGCGACAGCACCACCAACCACATGAGTAAATGACCACAAGAATGTAAGAAATGAGGCATAATGAAAAAAAAAAAAAGCCATTAAAATGAGCCTATTGTTCTATCACCCATGAAAAAGCCACAACAGGTATTACTGGCAGTGAAACACTATTTTTCAAGCAACTCCTGCTTTACAAATTCTCTGAAGACCACGAATGCTGTCTGATACAGCGGGCAGTTCCATGGCATGTTGCTCTTTGTACTGACTTTGGTCCCTGGCAATTTCTTGTGTAACTAGCCAGTTCAGTAGTTCAGTAGCAACTGCAGGTTCTACCCCACTGAATAGGTTATAATCAGGGGGTTTTAAGTGTTTGAACTTAAAACTGGCTCCTGTACAGATTAGTAAATCATTATCACTCGAGTCACCTTTGAAAGCAAATGCAAGTGTTCTGGTGAGTGCCTGTGCCAGCGCAGAGCTCCTGACAAAGAAGCTGCCCTTCTGCTGTACCACATGAGAACACGAGCTGAAATCACAGCAATTTGTGTAATGGCTAAAATGCAATTAATGCATCTGATGTCCGGAGAACACCATGAAATGTTTCTCCCCACTTAGTTTCTATGTGAAAAGTACCTTACAGTGTTTCAGCTGCACAGAGCAGCTACACACGGGGAAGAGCCAAATCCTGAGCTGTGCCAGCCCATGGAGAAACCTGTTTTTCTTTCTGCCAACTTGTTGAATGACGCCAGTATTCAAGGGCAGCATCTTTCCATCACTCTCGACTGTGGCCCCTCAGCCTCCTCTCCTGGGGCGAGGAGGGGGCTGAAAGGAGCTTAGTCTTTGGAACCTTTTCAACATGTTGAGAGCAGACACATGACAGGGAAAGATACAGGAGTGGGGGACAGGAGGGAAATAAAAGGTGAGTCTAGTTCAATGGGGCAACTGAAAACTCCTAGTAGAAGAAGGTCTATTTGAGTCTCAGGAAGAAAATAAGCAAAGTAAAGCAGAGCTGCTCTAAGAGCGGCTGTAGCAAAGTGATGAAGCAAATTCTCTCTCCTACACTGCCTTTGTCTATTTTGGTTTCCCAGGTAAACACCAGAAAGTTCCAAGATAGGATCAGCTTTATCCTGATTTGTTTTATTCGAGTTTGCTGGACAGAGTTTACTGCAGTATTTCTGTTTTCTTTGTTCCTGGGGACAGTGCAATTTTTTTGTGATTATTTTTCTATGGTTGTTATTAGTCTTGGTGCCAAAATTTAGCAGTAGATTTCTTGTTTGGAACAGCAGGAAACATGGACTTCCTGCATAGAAAATTGCAGATGCAATGTCTAAGACCTTCACTGAGTTTCTGGCAATGATGGTATATTTTGTAAATAAGTCCATTCTCACCTTAATACAAGGCACTCCCAAACTGGCCTCCACCAAAATACCTGTGTCTTGTTGGATTGACTTCTCAATATTTATGAAGGGGATGACATTCAAGAGAATTTCAGACCAGAAAACTCCAAAGCAACACTTTTCTACTGCCTCCTACTATATTAGAGATGGCATGTACTGCCTAATCATAGTTAGACACAGAAATGTATGTTTTACACACACTCACACTTGTGTGTTGTTTCTCAAGGTGTTTGTCAATACTAAGCAAAATGAGGATTTAAAGATTTGATGCAAATGGTGAAGAGGTTTTTTTAAGAGCTTTAATAAACTGCAAAGCAGTAATTGAGCTTCTTTTACCACTTCTGCTGAACAAAAAGTCTCCACCAAGCAAAGATGCACTTACAAACCGATCTATCCTACCCAGGGTTTTAGCAGATATGAACCAATGCATTCACTAAGTGACCTGGGAAAGGAGCACAGAGGGGGGAAAGCCTTCATTAAACAAGAGAGTGTACTCTTTTATGGCTTTCTACAGTAAAAAACTGGTATTAAAGTATGGCTCCAACAAGAAAACATTTGAAAGATAATCACTCTGGTCTGCAGGAAATAGCATTTATATTCCAGGCAGGAAATACAGTCTTAAAATCTGTCTAGTTTAAGTGTCTGTCACCGTCAGTCCATACATCAGCATTAGTCACAGGTGTCCCTTAACTCATCAGGCAATTCAGACAGTTTTGAGTACTTTTCATGTTTGTTTTTCTGAAATTAAATTGTTTGGACTCTCAAATTAAATTCTCAAGAGCCTCAAAATTTCAGCGCAGCTATTAAAAAACCTATTTTTAAAAAAAATACAATTCTTTTTATTTTCCTATTATAGTTTCAATCTGTTGGTTTTTTTGCCTGGCACAATCATTAACACCCTGAAAATATTCATTATTGTAGAAAAACATGTTTGTGAATATGTGGCAAGATTAAAAGGAACCCAGGCTAGGACATAAGTGCACTCTATAATTTATTGCTTGCAATACCACAGTGCCTATGAGGTTTAATCACAAACTAGGACTTTCTGGACAACCAGAATAAAAGGATTAATTTAAGACAAACATTGTGGAGGTTCACCTCATAATATCATTCTGGGACCAATCTTTACAAAATCTTTCCAACTCCATAACTGGGGCTTGATAGGAACCCCCACTGGAAAACTTTGAGTAAAATTCTCAGTCGTAAAGATGAACAAAAGACAGTGGGGTGAATCACAAGTTAAGGTTTTGAAGGGAGCCTTATTTGCAAGCTTTCCTTCCTGGAGGTAAGACCATATTAATGAAGAACACCAATGAAGTTGAGAATCATCATCCCTGCAGGAGAAGACAGGAGCTTCACATAGAAAGAACCATCTGACTTTAGCAAAAGAAACTAAATGTACTTTAAGAGTTCAAAAATAATACAAGGAGCAGTTGAAATTGCAGGTCTACGCTGGGAATTATCAGCTGGAAACGAACAGGGAGGCTGCAATCTTAAGAGATCATCGTGTGACTAAGGACTGCCAGCATGACGTTACCATGAAAAAGGCAAATAGGATCTTGGGTTGTGCATAGAGAAAAGCTCCTGCAGAAAGAGAAATGTATTAATGCTAGTGCAGTGAGGAGAGTTCACAGGAATAGTGTCCATGATTCTGGTCATCTAAGTGTAAATTGGGTTACCTCCTCCTGGAGCAGATTGAGGGACAAACTACCCTGATGATTTCCAGCTCCTGTCTGTTTTGCAAGAAGTTTGTCAGGGGATATGATGTAGTCCCCAAATGCAACCAGGTTGTTACCAGTAAAGAGAAGAGGAGCCTTTAAGCTAAAAACCAGTGTTGCTACAAGAACAGAAAGGCATTAATTGTACAACAATAAGTGCAGGCTGGAATTCTAAAGAATGTTCCTAATGAATTATATTCTTCAAACATTCTTCAGGTCAAAGCAGTGAGAGGATGAAAACAGTGCCTAGCCTTGAAATAGATATCAACATTAAATGGGATTAAATTAGATGCATGCCTGCAAATCATGGAGGCCAAGCACAGTGACCTCCTTTCCACTCCACTGTTCCTATGTGATTTTTTCCCAGCCTGTTTCTAGCACATACATGGGGGAGTCTACAAAAAAAAGCAAACCTTGACTGTGAACATACATTAGATATTGAAACATCTTTCAAATAATTTTCTTCTTAACAGTAACCTTTAAAATATCATCTATAAATGTACAACTACATCGAAGGCACATCGCTCTAACTACAAGATAGGAATAACAGAAAAGGCTGGATAATTCTGAGAAGTGCAGTGACAAACAGTGGTTGTTCACTACTTCTTATGGTGGAAGAGGTGCAGGGCATCATCTGAAGACAATCTGATCAAAAGAGAACTACCCTCCCCCTGCCTTCCCCTCACTGTCCCACCAAAGCCTCAGAAAACCAGCCTGGCAACCAGAGAGCTGGTTCTTCACGTGGTGTATGGTCAAGCTGCTGAGAGAAACTGTAGATGATAAGAACTTATGGAATTAAAAAGAGGGACAATGGAAAAGTTGCCATTATATTAATGTCCCCGGTTGCTAATTTTTGGAAGCTGAGAGCTGTCAGCAGTAGTTTCACATAGGTCTGTTCTCATCCCTACGCTCCTCCTGAAGCACCTACTCTTGCCACTGTTGGAGGCAGAATATTGAGTTAATTAACTACTGCTTTGATGTGACACCTCTGTTCCTGCAGTACATTCAACAGCAGAACACAGCACGGGCTGTTTTACCTGATACAAGCAGGGATTTCAGACTGGCTGGAGGCTCAGGAAGCAGCAGATCTTGGGTTCCCACTCTGCAGAACACAGCATGGAAGAAACTTGCCTGCCTGGAGCTCTGCAGAGGTTATGTGATTTCCACATGCTTAACCTACACCTTGCCCCTTCCCACAGGTGGTCTTCTGAAAATGAAAAATCTTCTCCTGCTTTAAGAATCAGTATGTTCCTTCCTACAAAACTGGCCTAAGCCTTGCTTTAATTGCCTGTTGTACTATTTTAAGATTCCAAGAAACCCCCCAAACCCACGCAAACTCACCACATTTCATCATTCCCACTTCGTAGCACTTCCGCAGCCGGCACGCCTGGCAGCTCTTGCGCCTGTTTTTATCGATTGTGCATTGGTTGGTGGCTGGGCAGATGTAATCGTTGTGTCCTGCAGCAGAGCAGCAAGAGAAAGCTGAACATTTCCAACCATCTGTCTTTGCCATATCACAAATCAGGAATGTTCTTGATTTTAAGCATCTCAACTTCTTCATGTGCATGTGTATCTAAGCTCCATTAATTTGACTCATGAAAAAAAATCCATATTTATCCTATAGTAAAAACATCAGTTTGTGGCCTCAAAATTAACCAGATGACATGGCCCAGCTTTACAGAGATAACTGTGAGATAACCAAACATGTTCTAACACCAATTCATTTTTAAAAGTTGGACACGCGCTCTTGTGGAAATTTGTTCCCAACCTCCAGCTTCTTACTGTGTGTTGGGACTCTACGGATTGCAGATCCTAGATTTCTTTTGTTTTTTTCCTCAGTAGAGTTGAAAAGAGCAGTACACACAGCTTCAGTCGTGCAAAGATTTAAATAAACTACAGCTCTATTTACTGAACTCTGACGTGGTGAATTCCAGGAATGAAGAAGCCTTTGGAGGATTGACCCTGGACCAAAGTTAATTAAAAAAAAAGCCCAAGGGAGAAAGATCAGTATGAAATAATGTATAATGTAGATACAAAGAAAAGCACAAGTAGAAGGTATAAGTTTTAGGTATTATGAAGAAGTGTTTCTCTTATTTTCATTGGTTTCCACTGCAGCTTCTTTTTTTCTCCTCCTCTCCCATCTCACCTCATTCACATCCAAACACTTTTACTCAGTTGTATGGCATTAATCAATAATCTGGTCCAAAGGTTTATTACTGTGAACTGGACTTGGGTATGCTCCTGCTGTAAATACAGTCATCTCCTGCCAAACACTGAAACTATCTCTTGCAGCAATTATCAAAGGATTCAAAAAAATTATTCAGCCATTTACATTTCTTAATGTCTTTTCTCCCAGGTTGTCTTTTTTTTTTTTTTTTGTCCAAACTGTAAGAATAGATCAGGCAAAGATACAGCTACTAGAGTGGGTTTTTTTCACTTGATCCAAGTCCAAGAGTTCAGGTCTCCAAGAGTAATTATTTAACTGAACCATTGTGACTACTTCCTTGCAAAATTAAAATTACTTTAACCTTGAATTTTTGAACTGACAATTTTAGAAAGAAGCAATGAGGTTACAGTTTGCCCCATTTCCTACTGGCAGATATGACTGAAAAACAAATTACTGTTTATCACTCTTCTCACAACATGGAGGGGAAAGGAGGAGGAAGCTCTCTGTTGCACTATAACCCAAGCACAGAGGAGTATAAAGTGATTTAAAACTCTTCTGGCCTTGGGATAATTTAGCTTGCAGGCAGATGTTCAGTGATGAAACAGATTACACTACCAACTTGGACAAGCCAAGGAGACCACACACAGTTGCTCAGTCATACCATCTAATTTTAGTTAGACATTAGCCTAATATTTTGGTCTATGGTAGGCCCAGAAGTATTTTACTTTAATATGAAGTATCCTACATACCAACAGTTGCAGCTGAATGATTGATAGTGTTTTATGCCAAGGACTGAGTTTCTTTTATTTGAATTACAAACACCATTGCCCTACAGGGTACACTGAGGTGTACAAAAGACCACAGTGGGTAACTTGTTGATGGGCTGAGCACATGTGAGCAACACAGAGCAGGGAAATCATTTACTTGACAGAAAACACTTTGAGACCCAATTCAGTCTCCATTTGTGACAATCTGGAGAAAAAGTTCTCTTCAATTATTTTAGAAATCAAAAGTACTTGCACCAGCTTATAGCACTTGCACAATAAATTGAAAAGGCAAAATAGGTTTTGAATTAAATTTCATTCTCATGGTGACACCAATTCTGCCATAATGAGCCAAAAGAAAATATCTGAAGATGGCTGAAAGCTTTCTGGGCAGAAGAGGAAGTGGAACATTAGAGACCAAAAATGACAGGATTTTCTGTGTTAGTATCCAACATCAGTATAATTAATTTTCCACCCAAGTACAATTAATTTGGCTACCGATGAAGCCAAAGAACATGACAACTACACCAAGTTTAAAGAAATACAGTGCCTAAATGATTTCCATTGCCTGTGACAGCAAACATGGAGCTCACACTCACATTGCAGACACCCAGCAAACTTGAACTACATAACAAATATTTAAAAATTTAAACAAGGAATGGAAAGTCTTAGAGACATCTGGCAGAGTAAGAGACACAGCAATGTAGGCTCTGGGATGTGGAGACCCAAGTATTAACGATAGTCAGATTAGGGCCTAATATGTGTGCTATACATATTTTTATATCCTACATAGTGTGTAGATATTAGATACTATGACTCAACAGGTCCCAGCAATATACACTTGTCAAGAACACTTCCTGGCAAGCAAAGTCTCCAGGCTCCTACACTGAGTCTATGACAACAAATTCAAAATTACTGTGTCTACATTGGGACACAAACTACTGTCAGATTTACAGGTCTCCTGTGCCATCCCATCCAGGACTTCTCTGTGGGAATTCCCCATGCAATGTATTCCACCTGTACTCTAAAAAAAATTGATTGCTCACTCTGTAATGTTTCTAGACCTTGGTAACATCAGAGCCAAAAGATAACACAGTCAAATCATGTGTTGCTCTATTTTCAGGGTGCGGCATCATGCACCAGGATTTCAGTTCTGCCAGATCAACTGCTGCAGCCCCATGTCTCATGAAACAACTTATTTGAGCAAAATTATCAAAAGCTGATTGTCCTACCTTGAATACTTCTTTTAAAGAATGCTTTGCAGCCTTCACAGGACCAGACCCCATAGTGATATCCTGAAGCATAGTCACTGCAGACTGCACAGAAGTGGGCATCCTTTTTTGAGCCAGGATTATTTCCAATTGGGCTTGTACAGTCATTGCCATTATTAGTTTTTCTTTTTAATATTTCTCTGATAGAAAAGAAAAACATCTGTTATAAAAGAGGAAAAATCAAATATGCGCTGCAGAGAGTTTCATAATTTGCCATTGTCTTCAATTCTCTCGCTACAGAGTTTTCTTATTTCTGACAGCGTAAAACACTGTTAAGTCTCTTCTGATGAGGTAATTTAAAGCATGTAGTCTGACCCCTGAGCTTTCAGTGATGACAGACTATAAGGTTTTAAAATACTCAAAGTCATAAAACTGGACTGATGACATGTCAATCACATGAACCCCAGGAAAATCCTATGGAATGCTGATGGAACTCAATGAAATCTTGAAAATGTAGAAGTCCAGGAATTTGCGAACCAAGTGGACTTGGCCTTTTGGAAGCTTCACTGAGAAAACAAGAACTCAGACAGCTCAGATTGACATGATAAACGTTATAATGAACAGAGCTGCAGTTTGTAAGGCAAAATTACACTGCACATCTATTCTCAAGTGTTTCATCCTTTACGTGAGGCTTTATTCATTCAGTGACATTCTGGAGTCAAAAAACTTGAGCTGTGAATCTCAGCCCACAAGATTAACTCATGACATTAAACAAAGCTTTCTGTTTGAGGGGATGACCCACGTTGATCACACTCATGCTAAACAAAAGGAAATCTGAATACAAGAATAATAGAGAATCACAATTAATAAAATACTATTTAACATAAAAAATAAAAAATTGCATCGTATAAATTAGTAAGATATACATGTTCCTGAAGTGTTGCAAATAATTCCACATACAGGAATTATTTTTAATGATTGAATTAAAATATAAACAGGATAAAAATATGAAATAACAGCCAATTCCTGACACCAAGATCCTGTAAACAAACAGCACCAGGAAAGGAACTTAGATTATCAGTAATGTGGGGTTTAGGTGTAGGAAGTACATCCATTGAATCCTTTTTATCTGGATGTCATTTTGTTGGTCGTTTTAGCACGTTGTGCCTTCAGGGTGAAACATTTCTAAATGGAAAATACTGTCATGTGCAAACTCTCAGCAGCAGTTTGAGAAAAGGAAAGGTGTATAGTCAACTTATAGGTACAAACTTAATCACAGAGGCAGAACTTAGAAACTTTAGAATTTTCCTCATCCTCATTAAGGAGAAGAAATAAAATCAGTTGGGCTAAGACAGCGGGGAGCATGGCTTGTGACTTCTACAGAGCGAGGACAAGCTTAAACATAACAGCAGAAACATGCTGAAAGTGCTGTCAAAGAGGCTTTAGCTAACATATTAAAAGTAGACTTTGTGCTGGTTTCATGACAGGAGGTAGGGACAAAGACACCCACATGCCAACTAAAAATCATCAATTTCTTAAGTATTTGAAGAGAATGTGCCCCAATTTCCTAGTAGAAAATTTTGAAAGGAATAAAAGGTGTTTCTTGGACAAATTTCAAAACAGAAAAATTAAGGCATTTGTTGTACAATTAAGTCACTGAAAGATTCTTTTTAAAAGATAATTCATTCAGCTACTGCAGGGCAGAAGAGTGTTTAGATGTTTAATGGGCTTGGTCTTCAAGTACACACACTCTCCCATTAATGGGTTGGTGAATCACTGAGTTGTTTCCCCTTCTGCCGTGCTGGGAAAACCACTGAGTGGGAACTCTCCCTTAGGGCAAAGGGACTGCATCACACATACCTAATACGCTGCTAATGCAAGGAGGAAAAAACACCGCTATTCCTTCCCATTTCCCTGTATCTGGAAGCAAAAGTACTTTCACATCTCACATTAGTAAAAGAAGTATAATTTTAAGCTTTACTTGGGAATCATGATCCAGTTGTGAGGGTCAGAAGAAACTCAAACTCAGCTGGAGAGCTGCCCTGTGACTGATTGATACTCTGTGGAGAGTGATGCTTATTGCCCTCATTAAAGCACCAAGATGTTATGGATGAAAATAAAGAAAAAGCACAGACCATAACATCTCAGTGAGGAACACTGCTTTTTACCCTCCAATTATGAAATTGGTTTTAAGAAACACTTTTTCTTTCCTTTCTTAAAGGTTTAATGACAGCCACCCTCCACACACACGAGCTGGAAGATTTCCACAGACTGTGGCAAAACAGCTTGCATGCAGAGGAACCATCTGGAACAAATTCCTCCTGCAGGCCAAACAGGAATCAGAGCCATTCCTGCAACAGCTGCAGCACCATAACAGGAGGCTCAAAGCCCATCAGTTTGTTACTGCTGTCTGTAAGGGCAACAGAACCAGCAAACAGTCCAGAGCTGTAAGAGACACGTTCCTTACCCTGAGACTCGCAGGCTCAGACAGGGTATCTGCACCAAAGGCAATCCCCACGTGTGGTGTGGGACCACCCTCCCAGCACTCTTGGGATGGGGCACTCGGGAATGCTCAAGCAGATAAACGAGCTGCCAGGTCCTCCAGGTGAGCTGGCACTAGGTGGCTGGATGCCCACAACACTCCTGCACCAAAGGATGCAGGAAAATGGGGGATTTGCTCTGGCTGCTATAAAGGAACCACATGGAGAAAGATTTCTCTCTTGACACCTCCTAGTATTTCTCTCTATTTTATCATCATGGTTTACAAATAGAAATATTATGTTTCCATAGAAAGAATTAAGACTCTAAAAATTAACTAGTCAGTGATTTTCTCCTAGTCATCCTACTACTCTGAGCAAGCTGGTCAACTGAAAGGTGTTCCTGCCCACGGCAGAGGGGCTGGACTGAGGCGGTCCCTTAAGGCTCCTTTCAACTCAAACCATTCCGCGAAAAAAAAATTATGCTCTAGATTTCCTTGATTTCTCTTTAAGTTAGCTTATCTTCAGCTCCATGATCAATAGCCCTAATAAATCTATACAGACAGCAGAATTGTTTATTTAAACTCCAGTGTGGCAGATTAGGTTTCCCTTTTGCCTACGCAGTGAGGGCATTGCAGAGTATCACATGGAGGCTCTTGGGTTATTCCAGCTGCTGTCCCATCATCTGGACAGCTTTAAACACTAACCTACAGCAGCCTTCCCAGAGCCATCAAAGTTTTGGAACCTTAACCAAAGTGGGAAGAGTTTCGATGTTAGCCCTATTCACAGCAAATCTGCCTGGGGAATTTTTTATGTAAGTGCTACCCAGACTGCCTCTTCTGATCCACACTGAAAACAGATTTACACTCCAGAACTGCCTGCTACTCTCTGCCAACCCTGAGTAGAGACTAGTCAGGTGTCTGGGCTAAAGGTCTGCGCAACCTACAAGTCAGAAGCAGGTGTGGATCCCATGCCTTAGTCCTGTGCAGACAGCACAGAGCCCACCCACTGCTGAAGGAATGTGGATAGTCTCAGAGATAGCACAAATCCTTTATCAACAATTGAATTAAAACTGTTGCCAAGACACTCTATTTTTCATACTCAAAATGACTGCTGAAGTTAAATAAGAAGCCCTGTGAATAAACGTACAGCTGCTAAAGCAGGAACAGCACCTGCAACAGCCTGAGCTTTCATCTACCCAGCAACTGGTGTGCCCATGAATGGAGTAATTTCATCAGCTACTGATTTATACACCAACTAGGGTTTGCAATATGAGTAAATGTGTGAAACGAGAACATGTTTTTGCAAACAGAGTTTCTTGTCAGCTGAAAATTTAGCCCCCGACTCTGCTGTTCACAACAGCTTGACAAAGTCAGCTGAGAAAAGCAACAAGAAATAAGACTTTTTCAGTAGCAACCCCCTCTTAACATCATGCATACTGCTGTGTGGCTGTTTATATTAAAACCAAAAGGAAAGAAAACATTTCTTGAATTTCAAGTTACTGAAAAGCCTTCACAACTATTAGATGAAGAAAAAAAAGGATAAAAAGGAATTCAAACAACACTGAATAGGAAAAAAGAATGAACTTCTACATCTTTCACTGCATTTGCCAGAGCAAAGTTAATTTTTATTACACAAAGTAATACCTAGCAGTCTTGAATTTTTGTTCATACAGAGTTTCCACATTGAAGGCATTTGTATTGCTTTGTATTGGTGTATAGTTCTCTAAGGAGATACTCAAAAAAAAATAAAAATTCTCATTTCAGAAGTTGAATTACAAAACCCGCACGAAACCCAGGACTGATTTGGGGTCTGGTGGAATTTGTTTTTCAGAGGGACCAACACCTAGAAGTCAAACGCAAAAAGAAAAGAACTAAAGAAACTATAAGATAATTTTAAGGGCAGTTTTAAAGCAACAAACAGCACTGACTTGCTCACAGGCAGCACTGGCTCCATCGGTCTCGCTTCACACCACAGGCTCTTGGGCTGCTCTGCATAGAGCAGGGATGACTGACAGTGCAGGGTCAGGGGGGAAGGGTGGCCAGGGGCAGACCACAGCGCGCTGGGGCTCGAGGTTTGCCTCACAGCCACACTCTCTGAATCCCCAAAGCTGCTGCCGATGTTGTAATTCATCACGGCGGGGCTGCAGAATGCCATTGCAGAGTACTCGTGCCTGTTCTCCATGTAAGACGAGGGAATACAGACTGGACTGTGCTCTGCTGCCAGCGTGGACTGATTGCAGCTGTAGGGAATAGGAGAGATGACACCGGCAGAGGAGTTTTTAATTTCTGGTTTATTGCATCCAATATCCTGAAGTGGCAGCAACTGAGAGAAGTCCTTGTGAGAAGATGCGCACAGGGACATTTTGAAGCAAGGTTGAAGGATGTTGTTTAAATATTCATCCTAAGGTGAGAAGATATTTAAAAAAAAAAATAATTAAAAATGTAAGAAAGCTCTGTATTAAGTATTTTATTTAAAAGAAAAGGGAACCAGTAAACTACAAATTATAAAAATATCTCATTAAAACAGATTGAACTGCACTTAAACAACCAATGAACAAATTTATTACCTTTAAGAAAAAGAAAGCTTTCTAGAATATCCTTACAAATGAAGGCTAAGGCACACATTGAGTTCAGACTCCCTTAAAAAATAATAGCAATAATTAAAAAAATAGATTATTTAAAGCCTGACACAAAGACAAAGGTGACAACTTTGATCTTAACAGGAGTAATTTGTTACAACCATAGTAAAACTGATCGACACTAGAGGTAAAATTGCCCCATGGTCCACAGCTATGGAAGAGAAATGTGTTTGTAACAACTCACCATCTCCTGCTGTAACTGCACTACAGTCTTCAGCCTTGTACCACAGGGTACTTGCCTTTACCATCACAAACATGTAAGAGCAGATCTTTTGAAAACAGACAAACACCCAGACAAACACATCCCCTAAACCTTTCAAACCCAGAACTCCACTGCACGTCCCTCTCCACAGAGGAGGAAGATATGTAATAGATGTCAGCAATCAATTCAACTTCACCACTGAGAGATCCCTGGATGTGGCAGCTCTGAACAGAACCACTAGAAAAGCAGAAGTCACACAGTGCAGATATTTCCAAAGCTGACAACACAACTCGTGTGATTTCATAAGGTCCAGAAGTTTTTTAATTCCCTGCTGCTCTCCATCCCCATCCCAACTACTCCCCATAATTCCTCCCATCTGGCTCAGCTATCAAAACAAGGACCTTAAATTGCTCACAGTAAATATGCTTTGTCAGATTTAGGTATATCCAAATTATTCAACAGAGAAAAAAAAAATTTACAAGAAAAAAAGTTCCCATGAAAAGCATCCTTCTAAAACATAACCCTTGTCCTGGAAGCATTACTTCACAGTAGCATTTAAAAATGCTTTTTCTTTATTCTTCACTAAAAGTTTCATCTGCAATTCATTCCAGCTCTGAAGACAGGCATAGTTTGCAATCCAAAACAATTCTGCATCCAAAATAGCAAGTTCCAGACACCCAAGATGATACTGCAGTGCACTTTTATAGAGGGTAGTAAGACCTTAACATGAAAAAAATCACAGGATGATTAAACAGTCACTCACAACTTTGCTATTCCACAAGTGGTCAAGGTATAGACACTAAATGTTCTTACCTTTTTCCACTACACATGACCAAGAACCAAGATGAGGAAGATTCAAACACAAGTTTGCTGAAGTACAACCACCTCCTTACCCCCAGAGTTCTCAGCCAGATGACATTTCTAGTATGCTGTCTTGGGGAACTGACATGTTTTTCTCCTCTAGGACTGAGAGTAGAAGCATTAACAAAAAATGTAAGAAATGGTCTTTTTGATTAAAATGGGTAGATGAGAGTACATCCTCCCTTCTCACTTTGCACTGTCGATGAAACTGAAGATACACATAGAAATAACCAGGAACTCGTTTAAATCAGCTCAGGCACTTCAGACCCAGCTGCTGTTTTTTCCTTTGTGGGAAACAGGAAAATGAGATATCTCAGCAGCTGTTTGTGTCCAGCAGCTCTTGGACTGAAACTCCAGTGCAGTCAAAGTGGGAGAATCTGACCTCACTCCTCACACAACCTACACATTTCATCTGCTCCCCAGATGCTTCACAGCCTCCTCTAAGAGAAACCAAGCATCGTGCAAATCTCACTGCAGAATGCCCTGACAAACCCAAAGGTGCTTTCACTCCCAGATTATGGGATGGGTAACTCAAATAATTTTTTAGCAGCCAGTGACAGAACCAAGAAATTATCTTAAGAGTATTTTCAGTGGTTGCTATGAGTGGGCCCAGTGAGCACACTGGATTCAATGTGCCTTTGAAGATTCTGTGTAGGCAAAGCTGTACACTCCTTGCAACCTCAGAAGCTGCATGTAATTCAGGATGTGTATGGACACTGCCAGAGCATCCAGAAAGTCCAGCAAAAGCTGCCTATGCTGTGTCCCCCTGTCCTGTCTGGAAGGACACACAGCGCAGGGGAACCCCAAACCCTTTGGAGAGAAGGACCTGAGCAGCATTACAGCAACATCTTTATAAGAATCAGCTAGAGATATTCTCTGATACTCCAATAGATTTTGCAGCATTTGGAAAATACCTGCTGTAGAAGCAGGAAGAACACAGATTTGCTACTACACAATTCTATGAACTGAAATCAGCTGAGATTGAAGTCATGTTTTTCTGCAGAGGGAATCCACTAGTGTGTGTATTCAGGTAACGACCTGTTTAGCAGAAGGATATATTGCCTCCAAAGTGCAACACACAGTATTTAGAAACACACACGGAAGTCACCAGAAGCAAGAGTGAAGTCTGTTTTAGGGGCAGGAGTTCATGTAAGCATGAGATGTCAGTACAGCCTTCCTGAAAAAAACACTGTTTATGACTTATTTATGAGAAAAGGGACTCTGGGGTCCAGGAGGTTAAAGAAAACTGTACTCTTCAGCAGGCTGTAATATGGTGAAAAAATAACAGCATTGCCCTGAGATAATTAACTTGGGTAGCAGAAATAGGTTAGCCACAGTAGACTATGGAGCTACATGAGATCACATTGTTATGTTTCCCTATACCCCGAGAGTTTAAAATGGGAAGCCCAGAGCTTCACAAATAAAATGAAACTACTAAAATTGTCAATTATTGCTCAAAAGATCCTAAAAATTGACTGCTGGACTATGAAGCTATGTGTCTCAAAGAAGGACTGAAGATTGAAGGAACCAGATCTCAAGATCTGAGACTGGAGAAAAACTCCACTAGCACCAGCAACTCCGAAGGAAGTACAGCCACATTTAAGACAAGAATTACAGTAAGGAGTGCAACAGGCTAATAAAGTTGTTCCATCCTGGTAAATGTCCTCGTATCTTAAGCACTATTCATTAAACAGAAATGAACTACTTCCTAAAGGGAACTCCTGTCCCAACACTCCCTCTTCCCCAAGAAAGATTATAAAAGCAAGATTCAACTATAAAGTACATTAGTTAGACCTGATAGATCAGCATTGTACTAGATCTGTACCAAACACAGAAACAAAGCAGGTGTCCATTATTTTTATACTCCAGCCTCCTGGGAGTTTGCAAATATTTCAACCCACTCAACCCACTTTAGCTTTGCAAGATATTAAACAATTGAAATGCCACTACTAAGTAAATAGCCATTCTGGCTAGTTTCTTGAGTAACACTTACCATTCACAAATCTAAGACACTATGGGCAGGATTCACATCTGACAAGAGAAATCAGCTCCATTGTCTCCAGTACCCAGAGGATGAC
>VXAU01006020.1:1237098-1341474 GCA_013399695.1 Formicarius rufipectus
GGAAAAAAAGGATGTTATCAACACAATCTTCACAGGAAAAAACTAAGGAAAAAAAAGGGGGGGGTTCTTGTCTTTAAACAAGTCTACAGCAATTGAATGTATCTTGAGTGTCACTGTGCAAGACACACCAGATGAGGGACAAGAACTGGTTTAGATGTCATAATCAAACAGATACAGGGGTAAATAATTAAGCCAACTGACCTATCTGAACAAACTCAAAAGCCACTTACTGCACATTACCTATACCAAGTATCCTTTTAGAAGCCTTGTGTGAAAAAAATAGTTTATTTGGTTTTTTTTTCCTTATTNAGAGGGCAGGGTGCCGTGTTTTAGAGCTTGCTTGGGTACATAATACAATAGCTTTTCCTAGAAAAATGCAACACTGAAAAAAGCAAGGGAGTAATGTATGTTCTCAGGCACCCTTCCATCAACATACAATACAGCATGCTTAGAATTTTATATGTATTTTGAGTAAAGACTTTTTGCAATAGATAATCAGGCTTTTTCTCTGCTAGGTTTAAAGTGCAATCATTCTTCCTTTCAGTTTAATAGAGGTGACTCAGCAGTTGTGCATTCCACCACCCCACAGCCAAAGCCCCTCTGTCATCCTGTGGAGCATTCTATTAATATTCTGTTAAGCTACATTTTACACAACTCACTGCAACAATAAACTGAATCATTTTCTGAAAAAGCGATCATTTCATAAAATGACACTCGTGCTTCAGCTTTTGTGACAAACTTATTAAACACAGCAGTGCCAAATACTGCCAACAGAAGGCAGGCAAGTAATCGAGTTTCTTATTACCTGAGAAGGACTAGATGCAACAAGTAGGAGACAGATAGGGAAGCAAAATGAAAACACAGCTATCTGTCCACACCTCAGATGTTGTACTAATTCCTGCAAAATTAATAACCTCAATGACCTTAAGATCTTCTCTGAAGAAACTATTGC
This sequence comes from Formicarius rufipectus, assembly GCA_013399695.1. NCBI lineage: Eukaryota > Metazoa > Chordata > Aves > Passeriformes > Formicariidae > Formicarius > Formicarius rufipectus. The sequence continues at coordinate 1,238,051 of VXAU01006020.1, forward strand.
AGATCAAAAGCACACAGGAAATAATACTTTGAAACACTTAAGCAAACTGAGAACTCTTTAGCCTGTGTTAGCCTTTGAGTTACTGAGGACAATGACAACTTCTAGGTTATTCTAAACATTTATAAATATATTTCAGGGCTTGATGTATATGACATGGAGGCACCAAGGAAACCATGTTTGTTCCACTAGAGGAATACAAGACTGCAGTCTTCTAATCCCTGAAGAGGAGTTACAAAGGCAAGAAAACCAGACTCTTCAGGGAAAGTGCACAAGTCAGGACAAGAGATCAGAGTGACAAGGCAGTACAAGGGAAATTTCAGTAGAACATATGAAAAATTCTCCACAGTGAGGATTAAGTCCCTGAGAAGGATACACAGAAAGGTTGTGAAATCTCTATCTTTGGAGATATTCAGAATAGAAAAAAAAAACTTTCTGAAAAAGGCCCTGAACAATCTGACCTCAGTTTCAGCAGGATACTGGACTAGTTGCTCTCCAGATTTCCCTTCCCACCTTCCCATTACTGGAGGTATTTGTAGCAGAGGAAATTCCATTTTATCTATGCTGGAAAGGACCATGGGCATTGGCCACCTTGTCAGCTTTGCTCAGCAGGGTAAGACCTGTGGGTTCTGTAAAGTCAGAGCTGTGGCTCCTGCCCAAAGACAATGAGCATTTAACACTTCCTGGTGCACAGAAACAGCTGCCTTGCATAACGGCAGTGGGATTAGTTCAGTAGAAGTTATGATAAAATTGGAAAAGATTTTCAGATCTCAGTTCAAATAAGAGTTAAGGTTGACTGCACTAGTTTTTAGTCTTTCAATTTGTAGACCATTAAAATGTTACCAGACCTCAGAATGGATCTAAGGATTCCATAATTTGCCTCACTTAGATAAGTTTCGTAGACTTAGGGATTCAGAGACCACAAATTAAAAGGAATTGTTCTGCTGAAGAATACAAAAGCAAACTGAGACACTTCAGCCTCTTTAGTCTCCATGCCATTATTTCTAAGTATGATGTGAACACTCAATATGTATTCACTAAAAAGTAATATTTGACTTTCAGCATGAAATTTTTAGCATGTTCCATTAGAAAATAAACATCTATTAAAATTATTACACAAGTAACAATTACAAGGACCTATCCAAGGATTTTACAATCACACTTCAATCCACAGCAGCATTGTGGCAGAACAGCACCCTTGTCAAGTAAGAACATCATTGTTAAAAGAAAGCATCTCGCTCTGATGCAAGCAAGGGCAGGGAAGAACAGCATAGGGATTTAGATTTTCATGGACCCTCTCTCAAACAGACTTCAGTTTCTTAGCACACACCAACTAATTAAACTAATTCTTAAAACTATTTATTCTTGGTTTGATGATCAGACCATAGCTCTGGTGCCAACAGCCTGGAATACACCAGTTCTACAGATCCAGGAGGAATGAATTCCTTCAATCAACATTTCTCCCTTAATGACAGTGTCCTGGAACAAATGTACAGGAATCTTCCTCCACCCCAATACCTTCTAGTTAGTTGCAAAGTGTATATTCATAGAATCATAATAGAATCTATCAATGGTTTGGGTTGGAAAGGACCTTACAGATCACCTCGTTCCAACCCCCCTGCCATGGGCAGGGACATCTTCCACTAGACCAGGTTACTCCAAGCCCCATCCCACCTGACCTTGAACACTTCCAGGGATGAGGTATCGACAGCTACTCTGGGCAACCTGTGCCAATGTCTCACCACACTCAAAGTAAAAAATTTCTTCCTAATATCCAATCTAAACCTGTTCTCTTTGAGTTTGAAGCCATTCCCCCTTGTCTTATCACTACATGTCCTTGTAAAAAGTCTCTCTCCAGCTCTTTAGGTACTGGAAGGGGCTATAAGGTCTACCCAGCCTTCTCTTCTCCAGGTTGAACAACCCCAGCTGTCTCAGCCTGTGCTCATAGGAGAGGTGCTCCAGCCCTCCAATCATCTGCATGATCTCCTCTGGAGTCACTCCTCCTCATGTTCCACATCCTTCCTATGTTGGAGGGCCCCAGATCTGGACTCAGCACTCCAGATGAGGTTTCAAAGAACAGAGCAGAACAGAGCACCTCCCTCACCCTGCTGCCCACCTGCTTTTGGTGCAGCCCAGGACAGTGTCAGCTTTCTGAGCTGCAAACACACATTGCTGGATCATGCTGAGCTTCTTGTCAACCAACAGCCCATGTTCTGCTTCCGATTCATTCTCCAGTTGTCCTGACCCAGGTACAGCACCATGAGGGTCACGTAGGTCCACACCTCCAACATGTCCAGGTCCCTCCCCATAGCTTGATGTCACTGGCCAACTTGCTGAGGATGCACTTGATCCCATTGTTCAGGTCACCAACAAAGATGTTAAGTAATACTATTCCCAATATGGACTGTGGGACCCCAATTGTCACTGTGAAATCTTTAATTTGTGTGACTCTGCTGAGGAGCAGAGTGCCACACTCAATCATCTTCCAACAAAAAGGGCAAAACTATATGGATAAAATGCCTCATTTTGCCCAGTAGGAGTTTCACATAGCTTGGAGGACTACTGAATAATTGTCTCTAAGTTATTGGCATGATGTAGACATGAGCTGGCACAGGGGCAGAGATTCTCTGACTCAAAAAATCTGTTTCCTCATTCAGGAGTTCAAACATCTTTTGTATTATAAATAAATTGGGGACTGAAAATTCTGCTGCAATTATTCCCTTTTCCCATAGCAGTTCCCACACTCAGGTCTGTGAGGATATACAGCAGCACATGGAAAGCAGAGCTGGCAGCAATGCACTCATGCCAGACAGAAATTGGAGAGGAAAGGGAGGGTGGCTAAAAAAGTCAATATGTGAAGAAAAACAAGTAAATCAGGCAACAGGGATAGAGCAGGAATTGAAACTTCCTGCTTTCTCAGGGGAGATGCCATCTCTCTTGCTTTCTGAAGTAAGCAAAGATGTGAGATTTTCCCTGGCAGCAAGTGTCCATCACTAGTCATAAAGACCTGCAACGGGATTAAGAGCCCTTTGGCCAATGGGCAAAAGAGTAAAGTCATACCTGTCCCTAAAACCTGTCCCCCTGGCAATCTGTAGCTAACAGCATTAGGTAGGTGAATAGACAAAAGGAACATATCCCCGTGATGTGAGCTAATTTACTTCTGCAGCTCAGGCTATACCACCCCAGCAGATCTGACCTGCCAGAGCTCCAAAGGGCAGGGTAGGAGTTTCTACTTGGCACGTATTTCAGTAAATGTAGGATTTAATTTCTCCTGGCAAAGCAGACACAATGCATTGACTGTTCTCCTGACCATGGCATGCCTCAGGTCCTTCAAATGACCTTCTGCTTCATGAGGCTGAGAAGCAATGGTCATAACCACAGCTTTCTTTGGCAAAAGAAAACCTTCCTTGCAGAAATGCTGTCAGGGAATCATTTCTCCAGATCTAGGTGACCCAGAGTGAAGAAAAAGCAGTGTTGTTGTTTTAATTTTATTTTTTTTCCTGCTAGACCAATATGCAATATTCCTTTTTCCGCTTTCTCCTCCCCCAAATAAAATGATGGTATTTACTGTGGTTTTTTTTCCAGATGGCTCCTTTACTATGCATACTATTTATGCTATAGGATTAATTTAGGTAGTCAAAGAATCTGTTTTACTAATGCTCTTATTAAGCAATGATCCCAAAGCCTCTTCAACTAACAGCACTTGTCAGTCAGTTGTGTCTGCCCAAGAGAAACAAACCACATGCCCTTTTCCACTACTGCTACTCAAGCAGTGGGGTTGCGCTGCACTTTGGGACATATTGCAAGACCTTCTTCACTGTGGGACTGTGACAGCAAGGAGTGTCCTGTTTAATCAAAGAATCATGAAATGGTTTGGGTTGGAAGGGGCCTCCATCACTCAGTTCCAACCACTTGCCACAGGCAGGGACACCTTCCTCAAGTCCAGGTTGCTTAAAGCCCCATCCAGCCTGGCCTTGAACACTTCCAAGTATGGGGTTTATATCTAGCATTACTCTGTATCCAAACAAATCCACAGCTGCCTTACATAATATCTGGTTGCCTTACCTATACACAGTAGAAGTATAAACTTCTGTCTTTTTAGTCAAAACACTTGAATAAACAATATTTTCTATAGTAGTATATAAATAAAATCTATGTATGAATATGTATGAAATGCAGAACACCTTTAGCTGCTTTTCTGTTTTTAGCTATAATAAATTAATTTTCTTATTGGAACTTCTGTAAAATACTATTTCCATCTTATTCATTTTGTTGTGCATCTTCACATTCACAGCAAATTCAAGACTAAATATTTTTGTCCCTGCAATTTCATCCTAGGTTCTTTAAAAAAAGACTTTTTCCAACACATTTTGGTAACAAATTTTTGCTAACTTAAGACTTACAACCACTTAACAAATCAGTAATTATGTTGCAACTTTCCCCCCATCATCACTAATTCACTGAAATAACACAGAAACCAAGGAACTGCTTTTTCCTGCCTTTCAAACTATGAAACACTGTTATAATTCTGCATGAAATCCCAGATCAGATATGCTTAATAACATCCAGAGGTAACAAAAGTTTCTGTATATGTCCCTAAAACAAAAAAAGCTGTTCTAGATTTGTCTCATCATTAAACTGGACATGAAAACCTGCCTTTTACTCTGAGTAAAATCCTCTCTCAGTTGAGTCAATTTTGTGGATGATTCCCACAAATGGACATATTAAGACAAAACTGTAACATCCTCCGAGTCTCATTAAATGAAATCTCAGAACTTATTCTGGGTTTTCTGTTTTCTGAGCTTCTTATGTCCTGCCTCCCAAGGAATGGACCAGCAAACTCCCTTGTGTGAATATTTCTTGCTGCTGGCAAAAGCATGTTGCAGATAACTGAAGAAAACCACCGCAAAGTAACAAGTGTAAAATCTGTTCAGCCCCCTGGATCACCATCCCTTCTCACTCTAAGGTCTTTGCTACTTTTACCTTTCAGGCTATATTCAAGAACCAGAATTGAAACTGAGATTCTTTAAAGAGATCATATACTAACACGGATTTACAGTGTGTTTAATTAATATATTTTAATCTATTCTTTATCAGAACATCTTTATAGATACACTGCTTGAATTACTGAAGACAGTTCTGCAATTGCAGCATTTTAAGGAACTTTAAAACTATGGATATTTTCTTCCTGTGATATTTTAAGTTTTTCAGGTTATCAGCAAACAAATTCACCAAGATATGAAACAGTTTTCATGTTTCCACTTTCTCCAGCAATATTTGTAGCTCTATTAACTGATTCTCGTTTCCAACACTAAAAAGGTCAGCTACAAAGAAGCATTAGATTTACTCCATCCTTTCAGGTCTCAGATTTTTACTGTTATTTCTCCTTTGAAAGCCTGAGGAAGTTGAGCTATTCACTTACATGCACACACAAGAGTGACCAGCCTGAGAATGAAGACATTACAGCTATCTTCTTCTAACACTGTGCTACAGTCACTGTGTCTGCCACATGTAAGTTACATCTTGTTTTATAAGATATAGAAAACTTCAGAAAGGAAAGCAAAAACAAGGATAGCCACAGAGGAGTGATTCTATACTTAAACTTTGTTCACAAACATAAGGAGGAATTTTAATAGAGTTCTCAAGTAACAAATAAAAGTTAAAAAGCTTTAGATTAGAAATATGAAATGTATTTGTTGCTTCAGTAAAGGCACTAGTCCTAAAATCCTCCCTCTTTTGTGGGGACAACAGATGAGCAAGGAATTTCAAGGACACAGATGAGGAAACAGATTGCTGGTAACACTGAGCATATCAGAATCACATAGTAAATGACTTCATGTTCTAAAGTGGTTTCTAATGCAAACCATAACCATATCAAAACTTCCTCTGCACATAAATGGTAATTGTTAATGATTCTCCATATGAAAAGCCTGAACCCTTTCCCAAAAAGGAATAGCATATTTATCAGCCATTCCAAGGTCTAAACTGCACAATTTGCTGTTTATCCCCTCCTCTCCAAACTGAAATTTATTTTGTCTAATAAAACCTTGGTTATAAAACAACCAAGATTAAAGATTAAAGATCATTCTTTCCATTGCTAGCCAAAAGTCTTTACAAGTGCTCAGTCAGAGGTTCTGATGGGTTTGATGAAGATTTACACATGTGCTGTACAATCTTTAGTTACTGTCAAATAAACCTTTTAGCAGTGCCAAAAGCAAACTTAAGAAACAGGCTGGTATCTCATTGCCTAATTAGGAAGATCCTTCTCAAAACTGAAGATCTTATTAGACAAGTGTAAATCTATATCATTGACTTTAATGAGTAAACTACTTCAGTAGACACAGCAACTGTAAGAACAAAATCTGAGACATTTATCAGTCTGAGACCTGGAATTTGAAAAGTCAAGTCAAGTCAATGAGGAGACTTCCAGTAACTTCAATTTGCTTTGGATTAGGTTCTACCAAATACTATAATGCTAAGAAGAGTCATTATCCTTTGTTAGCATAGTCATAAGTTTTCCAAAAACCCCCAAAAAACAATCCCCTAATGTATGTTCCAAAATACTCCTCCTGCTCTCAGTGCAGCAACCTTATTCTAATCGGATTCTTAAGCCAAAGTCCTAAAATACAGCAAACTTCCATAATTTTCCATGTATCCAGAAATATTAAAAAATCCCAAACCTATTGAAAGATCATTTAATCTGCATAAACTGTTAGACTTTAAGAACAAATTTGCACTGGAACCAAAACAAAAACTCTTGATAATTTAACTATGTCATTTCACTTAGAGAGGCTATTGTTCATAAACCCACAAACTATCAATAGCAGAGTTTTGGCAACCTTTAGAGTAATAAATATTTCATTCAATATAGCACATACCTGATTGACACTGAATAGGATTTCTGCTCTTTATAAATGCTGTGACAGCATCACATGTCAGCAAGATTTTCACATAGCAATTCTGGATTTGTTTTCCTTCTTTCCTTTATCTGTGATTCTAAAGCAGCTGTGCCCACCACCACTTAGTCATCAGGTCTCAAATATGAATCTTTCCAAAGCAATGTGATGCCTGCTTATCAGTGCAAGGTTACACGGATACTATCAGTGTTTCCTTTCCCTGTGAAGGCAAGACCTAAACAGAAGTTCCTCCTCCTCCTTTCTGACATAACAAGCTTCTGAATTTGTCGTTCACTGCAGTTAAAGCTCTTACATGATGGAATCGTTTTATAAGCCAAGCATTCTTATGTGTAGCACAGAAATCTGAAGATTAACTAACCAGCAATTCTGGCAGCAAATACTGAGATCTTAAAAAGATAAATCAAACTTTTTGTATCTTTGTCACAGAAAAGCCTGAAACATAATTAACATTTGTTCTGAAGCAGAAATGTTCTCATGTTAGACCTTCTGGGCAGCATAATTAATAAACTCCTTTGGCATTGTTTTTAAACACCAGATGCATAAACACAGACAAGGAGAGGGGGCGACTTTTTTAAAATTGTAACTACATTCATTTTCAAAAAAAGTCAATCATCTGGAAGCTATTTAGGGTGATATCTTTGTTTTACTGAGTGTCATAGTTTAACCCCAGCTGCCAATTAAACACCACAAAGCCACTCACACAATTCCCGTTGGTGAGATGGGGGGGAGAATCAGAAGAGTAAAAGTGAGAAAACTCGAGGGTTGAGATGAAGACAGTTTAATAGGTAAAGCAAAATCACCCACACAAACAAAGCCAAACAAGGCATTCATTCACTGCTTCCTATGAGCAGGCAGGAAAGGAGGGCTACATCATCTTTAACAGTGACTGATGAAGACAAACACCATCACTTTGAGTGTCCACCCCTTCTTCTTCCCTGAGCTTCATATGCTGACCCTGGCATCATATGATATGGGATATCCCATGGGTGATTTGGGGTCAGCTCTCTCTGCTGTGACTCCTCCCAGGCTACTCACTGGTGCAGTGAGAAGTGGGAAAGGCCTTGACTTCATGCATTAAACAACCCTCTTCTCAGCAAGAACTGAAACAGCCATGAGTTACCAACACACTTTCAGCACAAATCCAAAACACAGCCCCATACCAGTTACTATGAAGAAAATCAACTCCACCCCAGCCCAAACCAGCACATTCTGCACTTCTTATTCCATACCATTTACGTCATGCTCACACTACCCAACATATCCCCATTACTCACAATCTCCCTTCCCATGCTTTGATACAATACACAGACAACATTCCCTTACTCTATGGACCACCCCTGTCAAATAGCCACAAAATGCCCAATAAATTCATTTAGTCCATGATGTTGGTCTCTATCTGCCATGGTGGTCCCTCAGGAGATGGAAAATGGTGTGTTACACAGAGTTACTGGGCACCAAAGCCAGTTCAGGTCAGGTCACTGCTGCACTTGCACTGGTTGTTGTTAGTCTTCACTCCATTTGTATTGGTGGCTCCTGCTGTAGAAATTCCCATAACATAGCAACTCAAGTCATGGGTTACAACAATGTAAAGGTATTTCCATTACTATTTCCACCCCTGGTTCATTTGAGACAGGTTATGTGGTATAACACTGCTCTTGACCCTGCTCCAGCTTGCATTTATCCACAGACTGTGGACTGTTAGGGTTGTACCTGCCCCAAAGGTGGCCTTATCCATGAGACACAGTCTCTCCAGGGCTGAACCTGCTGTGGCATGAGACTTATTGACAGCCACAGTCACTCAGGTGCACCTGCTCCAGCATGACTTTATCCATGGGCCACACCACCTTCAGAGATGTAGCAGCTCCAGCATGACCTTACCCGCAGCATCAGTCCCTTCAGAAGTGAACGTCCTCCAGCATGGCCTTACCCTGGCTCCAGTCCCTCCAGGGATGTCCCTGCTCTGTCACAGGTTTATCCACGGACACAAGTTTTCAGGTGCTCTAGCACAGCCTCATGCCCAGCCACTGATGCTTCAAAGTGTACCTACTGCAGCATAGACTCATCCACCACTCACAAATGTTCAAGGTGTACCTTCTCCAGTGTGGATGCATCCTTGTGCCACAATCCCTACACAAGCACAGCTGCTGCAGTGCAGACATAACAAAGGTGCTGTGGGATTCACCTACTCTGACAAGGGCTTATCCACGGCCACAAACATTTTTGGGTGTCCTGCTCCAATATGGACTCATCCTTAGGTCACCACCCCTTCAAGCTGAGTTCACACTGGAATTCCAGCCTGCCCAGAGCAGCACAGGAACAGCAGTGATGCCCTGGCCCAGGTACATCATCATGGCCCTTCCCAGAATATTCCAAGCCACCACAAGGTGAAGCCATCAGCAGCACAGTGCTACAGCAGCACCACAGCAAAAAGTAGCCACTAATGAGCACCAGACACTAATGAATGGTCAGGCAAGTGAGCCCCATGGAAAGCACAGGGGCCTGCAAATTAATTGCTAAACAACACTGACAACTATAAATTCCATTTAGCACATTCAAATCATATCTGCCCTTAACTGGAACCCTTTGAGCTCCAAGCTGGGGGCCAGAATGGTTTGATGTGGTTTAACCCTAGATGGCAACTAAACATCAGCCAGTCAGCTCATTCCCACCCTGGTGGGATGGGGGGAGAATCAGAAGGGTAAAAGCGAGAAAACTTTTGGGTTGAGATAAAGACAGCTTAACAGGGAAAGCAAAAGCCACACACATAAGCAAAACAAAACAAGGGATTGAGTCACCACTTTCCATGGGAAGGCAGGTGTTCATCACATATTATGGTGAGTGAGAAAGACAAACACATCACTCCGAAAGTTCCCTCTTTCCTTCTTCTTCCCCAGCTTTATATGCTGAGCTTGACCCCATATGGTATGGAATATCCCCTTGGGTCAGTTGGGGTCAGCTGTCCCTGCTGTGTCTCCTCCCAACTTCTCCTGCACCCCCATGCTACTTACTGGTGGAGTGAGAAGTGGGAAAGGCTGTGATGCTGTGCAATAAAAACCCCTCTTCTCAGCAAGAACTGAAACATCCATGAATTATCAACACTGTTTCCAGCACAAATACAAAACATAGCCCATACTAGCTACTATGAAGAAAAATAACTCTACCCCAGCCAAACACAATATATTGTGTTGACATTTATTTTAAATTTAAAAAAAAATTAAAAAAATAATAAAAATTGAAGACAGGCAGTAAGGTCCAATTGTCACTTATACATTAGGATTATTTTGAAAATGCTTAATTAGTTGCAGAGTATAAATCTAATTTAATCTAGGGAAGCTGACATGCTTATAAATTTGCTTGGATAAAGCCTCATGTTATTCATCCCTGGGATTTAGACTTCAAAATACCTCCAAGTCTACACAACTTTCTGAAACCACTGGTTGGAATTAGGAGCTGAAATAGCTTTGCCCCCTTTGCTATCAACATCTTCTGTGCAGACACAGCCAGGACTACACCAATGCAATATTACTGTCCACTCAGATAGCCCTCCTTGTAATTATTTTATGCTAATGCAATTTTTCTCAGTATTAGATATGCCTTCCTACCTTGTTCTTCTGTGTTTTTTCTTGACCCTTCCATCTTCTCTTAGCAATATTTTGGAGGTTCAATCACTGCTGCTTTTAATTCAAATTTCCGTTGTTTTAACAGATAAGGTCCTTTTCAAGCTACAGGAGATTTAAATGCCAGTGCCTTTTGATGACTAATTCTTATGTGGAGTGTGATCTGTGTCTATGCAATCCTATTTATGCCTGTGACAATCCTTTAACACTGTGCAAAGGCAAAGTCATGCTCTCCATCATCCTCAGTGCTAATGAGAGAGAGAAGGGTTTCCTGCTAAATACTATAGAAGTGCACCTTAGTTTTTTGCACATATAAGGGTTGCTTTCTCCTCACCTCCTGGCATAGCCCTTAAACAGTCTGTACCAGGCCCTGGTCCTGCAAATCCCTTACTCTAAATACCTGGATACCAAATAAGCATCAGGAGCAGCATGAAGTGGATTGTATTTCTTGTCTCCATTTTGATCTTCTCTCACTTAGGAGCCACAGCTATTTTGGGTAATATAAACAAACCCCTTCAATCAAGGCTAGTTAAGATTGTATTAAGGATTTTATGTGTCAGATCACCAGATGGAATAAAGAGTAATCAGATAAATGATCAGGGATGGCAATAGCCAAAGAAAAATAAGTTATTTTCTCTTTCATATATAATGTAAATCAGAATCTCTTAAAACAATATAAAATGAAGGCCTTTAATGTATTTTTCTCAGAGGTTCTTACTGGGGAATGAGTGTCAAGATAGGACTTTCCTTGCATGGGCAGGGATGATTAGACTCGGAGTTACTGCAGCCTGTAAGTGGTGCAGCACCCATCTCAAAGATATGAGGAGCAGCTACAAGGAGCCTTGAGATGACACACAAGGCAAAAATCATCGAAATCAGATGTAGTTCAGGCTGTTACACTCCCCTGTGTGTACAAAAGCATGAAGGAGAATACATGAGTGCCAATAGAATCAAAAGCAGTTCCTTTAGACAAAAATAGGGTAGTGAATAAAATGAGAAGATTTACCTACTTGACAAATCAGACCCATTGCTGATGACTGTCTTGTCCCAGAGTCAAAGAGTTACCTACACCATTATCACCTAAAATTACTCAAGGCTGAGCAGCTCCCAGGGCCGCGGGATTCACTGTGCCCATTCCATGGTGTGCACTGTCCATACACTCCACGAGTAAAGCACCAACTTCTCAGCACTCCCACTATATTTAGCACCCCAAGTCTCACACTCATGGCTTGCCTTTCTAGCTCATCCACACTACAAAAGCAATTTGAAGAGTGGCTTGACTTGAGGATTCACCTAACAAAGAACATTTTTTCGACTGCCCACAGGTTTTAGAAGTGCTATAGTAAAAGGATCAAACCAAAGGAGGAGTGGAGAAAAAGGTCAAGGCAGAACTGCAGAAGGAGTCTTTTTGGACAATGTTCATCAGTGGTTACGTGTTCTTACAGACCTGTTATTGAACTGCTGTGGCATTCTCCTTAAGGACACACACTGACAGCTGTAAAAAAAAAAAAAAACAACCAAAAACTAAAAACGACCCAAACCTATCTCACATATCCATAAAAAGATTGAGATTTTAAGAAAAAGAAGGATGGAATATTAAATTTGCAGAAACCAATAACAAAACTATGCCCAAAAGAATTTGAAGGAAACTACCAATCCCTGTGTTATTTTGGACAAAGGTATATTCTCATCACCAGTAGGTGAATAGCTTGCTTTGTTACCATGGCTTCCTCCCCAGCACTACACAGAAGAAAGCCCCTATCTAAAGTTTTAAATTCTTTAATATTAAATTATTGCAACATATATTAAGATTCGAGATTGCTGTAGGGCTTTATTCTCTTTTCAATTAGTTGCAGCCTTGGCAGCAGACAACTGAAGTCAAAGACTGAAAGTCACTGGCTGAGAATGTGGAACTTTTGTTTCTTGGTTCTGTGTAAGAGAGATTTCTCTCTTCCTCCAATTTGCCTCATACAATACAGGTTCAACACAGGTCATTTTGTATTGAAGTTTTTTAAATGTAGAAAACCAGGGTTTCCAGAGACTCAGCTGGGATCTGAAAGATCTCTATAAATCATACATGAAAAAACCAGCAGTCTCTGTATCACATGTACAGTAATAGGACATTACTAAATAGGAGATTTGGACTGTCAGGTCCAAAGGATTTTTCCTCCTGCTCAAACTCCTTTCTGCCCTTATTTAAGTCTTTCCAGATACAGCCCCCAGCTATGGTTTTACAGCAGATTCTCCTTTCTTCCCTTGAACCCCTTGGTGTCGAATGAACTATTAGAGTAGAACCTGATTATTAGGACACACATGTTCTGAAGTAGTAATTAAGCCATTATAAATAAACATAGTTTTTCTTCTGAGGTCCTTGCTTACTGGCTGGTGTTATGAGGGAGGCAACCCTGCTCCCTCGAAACCAAAACCAGACTTTGTTTCATCAGCCTTTGTCCTTCCAGGAAATTTGGCCCCTGGAAATGACAGAAACAAAGCCCTTTCCATAGCACGAGCTATTTCCCATCAGTACACGTCTGTGGTCAGATCATTCAAAAGGAGTTAGTTTCTTGCTGTCCAGGAAATAAATGTATGTTCTTTGATCAATATAGACACTTAAAAATAACTTCCCACCTCAAAGACCAAGCTAGTGAAACTCCTCTATCTCTTTTCAATGTCACCACAAAGATAAAGAAACTGGGTGTCTCTACCCAAATATCATTTTAATTTACAGTTTTCGAAATCAGATCTCATTTTGCAACAAATTTAGTTCAACTTGCCCTCACATACAGTCTTCAATGGCAGCAGATACTGGCTGAGGTCAGATTTGGCATTTCCTCTTGTCTGACACCTCACTGCCATCACCAGCAGCGCTGTGTGTGTCTCTCTCTCTTGCCTTCTCAGGACCATGCACTCCCTCCCTTCCTCTTATGCTTGCTCTGGAGCTCCTCTGACACAAGAGAAGTCACTGCAGCTTGGGAACATTACAGGAAGCTATCCCAGCAAAAGAAGGAGAGGCAGAGGGGTTTGTTTTTTTGTTTGTTTCTTTCTTTCTCTTTTCATCTCAGTGCTTGGCTAAGGAAAGGAATCTGCGCATTGAGGGGTCAGACAAAAGGCAAACCAAGAGAAAGGCAGGGCTGCATAAGCAGGAATGGATGAAGAAAGACTGTTCCTTTGACTGCAAACTGTTAGATCAGATCAGTTCCTTTATTCCTGCAAGGAGAACTTCTAGCTGGGGCTGAGGCACAGATTGGATAAAATTAGAGGTCACAGCTTCTGTAGACACCCCTCCCACCCCATCACCCCAAATCGTGAAGGGTCAACTGCCTGCTCAAACTCATTAAGAACCACTGAGAATCCCCCTTTCCCCTGCCCTCCAAGAAAAGACTCCTTTGCCACCCAGGGAACTAAGGCTACAAATATGATCCAGCAAGAGAACAGGGTGATGGGCAGCAGGAGACAGGATGAGGTGTCACTAAAACAACATTAGGATATTCATTGCAGGGGAAGGTGGACTAGATATCCTTTAAAGGTCCTTTCTAACCCAAACTATTCTATTATTCTGTTCTCTGGAGCATGAAAGGCCCTGTTGCCACATTGTGCAGGTGGGCTTGTTCTACAGCACGAATTCCTGTACTCACTTCATTTCAGTCCATACCAGCCTTCGTCCACTTCTCAAACCACATCCCCTTCCTATTTTCCTATCTAGCTGATCCATGACCAAGATACACACTCCCTGAAGAAGTGCCTTTCTCCTTCTGTTCTCATTACCTACAAGCACAGAGAAGGGATCCAGATAAAAATTTACCAAAACCCAAAGAAAGACACCACTTTCTCAAGGAAGTCAACAAATAGAAGAATTGTAACCTAAATCAGTTCTCCATAAGAAATGCAATAATGAAATGTAAGCCTCATATTCAGTGGAGTCACGAAACAGCAACTTCTGATGTACATTGTTGGTTTACTGAGATGTTTCAGAGCTGATGTTTTCTGATACAAAGACAATGTTTTGGAAGGGGTTGAATTCCTGCAGGGGGGACATGACTTTTGCATCCTCCCAGAATAGTAGCTCCAGATTTTCAACTAGGATAATTATGATATTATCATCCAAAATCACTAGGAATTCAGGCAAAGTCTTAAATGCAAATAGGCTTTATATGTAATACAAGTTTAGAAAAATAAGCTGCCAGTGTATTAGCATGGAGCATCTATTTCCTCACTAACGCAAACTTAATGGGGCAAAGGAAGTAGCAGAGTCTGACTTGCTTGAATTGTTGAAAAAATAAATCCTCAAGAAAAAAAACAAAAAACAAGAAGATACAGTCTCAAAGAAGTCTGGCTATCCAGTTGAGGAGATCACCAAGGATAATCAGCAGAGTGTCTGGCTGCAGCTGCACACTTGCTGTGTTGACATCTTTCCTGTCTGTTGCCTGGTTTCTCAAAACTGGAATAACCAGACCTAGATTCATGACTACCTGGGCAACAGCCATGGAGATAAAGTAGTACCAGGTAAGTACCTGGACCACTTAATTTTAAAAAAAGTCACCTATTGTATAACCAAAGGGTTACACAATGCATTGGCAGAATAAAAACCAGTCTTCGTAGTCATTTACCTTGACTGGTTATCCAGAAGGAGCCTGGTTTTTTATGGTTTAGCATGTTAACAAATAATGACGCCAGGCAGTCAAGGGCACTGCATCTTTCAGCATCCACCTGTAGTTGTTCCTGGAGCACAGGTCAGGCAGGGGACTATGTGGCTCACTACAGCATTAGGAAGTGAAATATAGAAGACATGCAGCACATAAGTGAGCTCAGCTGTAGGACTTCTAAACTACCATGCACCCAATTATTTTAATCCAAGTGCTCATTAAACCACTTTGTTAAGAGTGTTTATGGTCAAGCTTTGTTCTAAGGTCACGTTTTTATACTATGTGGGATCTGCAGTCACCTCTCTCTGACAGATTATTGTATCATTTGCAGAATACATGTAAACCACTTATTCTCTATTAGGATAGCAATCATTCAGAATTTCATTTTATTCTTCCAGAAATACTTTGCACAAAAAGAACCAAGAAGTTTTTGTTTTTCTCTCAAGCTCATAGTAAAAGCTCTCATCTTTTTAGTTGCCTCTTTCCTTGTTTATTTTAATCACACACCCATCCACAAGGAGATCAACACTTCCAGCTTGTACTTGCATTCAGAGTGGTCTCTGAAGTAGCTTCCCATGTTTCAATTATTGTTAAACAAAGGAACACTTCATTGTTCCCACTTTCTGTTAAAATGGAAAGCAACTAGAACACCCATCAGCTAATAGAGTTTTTAACAAGAAGGATGCGGAAAGCAAGAAATAACAATGGTTAGTTTTCAAAGGGCAGCTTCCATCTAAAAGTCCAATAATATGGAGTGCACTTGAAAGGATCAGGACCTGGACACATAAAATCAACACTGAAAATTGAGAGAAACCTGACATTTTAACCTTAATCTCTTTCTATCACTTTCCTCATCTACAAGATGAAGGGCAAAATTCTGAGGGATCCTCACATGAAACCAGAAGGCCGGAAGAAAGACAGAAAAGGACATCCGCAGAATCCACAGGATTGTGAATATTGAACACAGCAGAAACTTGCTGTCACTTACTTCTGTTGCACCAGTCATGAATGTAATAAAAAAGTTATGTTAGAGACTAGAAATGGTGGCTGTAGTTGAGTGCAAACATTGTTCCTACTTATCTCTCAAAGCGTTGTCTTGAAAAGCTAAAAAAATCATGAACATTAGACACTCTCACCAATTAGTTTCCTATTTCATCAATCTCTGTCTGGGCAGCATTGTAAAGAGATGTAGTAACAATGATGGTAGGAAATAGCAAGGAACAGAACAGGCCTCTCAGCAGGGGCTCATCCCTGAACAATTTTTACACATAAAATAATAAATAATAATATTCAATTATTCCATACAGATGAAACCTTTATAGCATGCAAACTAAAACCATCTGGCTGATATATCTCTTTTGAAAGTTTTGGAGGAAAAAAAAAAAAACAAAACTAAACAAAAAAAAAAAAAAAAAAAAAAAAAAAAAAAAAAAAAAAAAAAAACCAAAAAAAAAACACCACAAAAAAAAAAAAAAAACAAAAAAAAAAAAAAAAAAAAAAAAAAAAAAAAAAAAAAAAAAACAAAACAAAAAAAACCAAAAAAAAACCAACCACAAAAACAAACAAACAAACAAAAAACCTAGAAATGTACATATACAAAGTCAAAAGAAACACAATATAAAAATACATCCAGTCTAGGGCTCACGGGAAAATTGCCAAGAAGACAATACCAAAGTCAAATGCCTGAAGAAGAAATTAAAACATTAGAAATGGATTAGGGCAGAAATAAAAGGATGAAAGACACAGATATTCACCAAGTTGACTTTTTGTGTGTGTGCGTGATTCTGTGCCTGAACTAGAAAACAGAACTGCTTTTACTTCTCCTGTCTCCCCTAAACCCTAGCTGAGGCACCCTCAGATTTGTTCCGAAGGTAGTTATATATATGGCTTTTTAATTGTTTCTGGTAACATTTCAATCTTGTGGGAACTAAGCACACTTAAAAGAGCCCTACAACCATTTACTGTTGAAATATATTTAGAATTTACTATGTGCTACCGACTTTTTAAATTTCAGAAATGACCTTTGGGTTTCTGCACAGTCCACCCCACTTCCTTACCTCACTAACAATGATTTTATGCAATTGCAGAGCTCACCACCAAGCAGAAGAAAGTTTCAACCAATTCTTAAAGGGGTGGCCCACGTGAGATGAGACCAAAGGAAAATGTTTATCTTCCCGGCAAGAAGGAAAGGGCATGCCTAGGTCTGCATTTCATGACCTTCCACCTCAGTTTCTCATCACATCTCTCACAGGATGACAATAGAGGGACACCACCTAACAAAACTGAGCCTGGATCAATATTTACAAGCACTCATAGCTTTTTTGGGAAGATAAACTTGAACACACCAGGTCCTTTAACTACTGGAAATATATATGTTCAAAATGGCTAAACATAGATCTTAGGAGTTGCAGAGGTCTAATAGTCACAGCATACCTGAAGTAGATTTAGCACAATTGAAGTAGATTTAGAGGGAAGAAGGCGGCTAGAAGAAACAATTCTCTCTTATAGTCTGCAGCACATTTCAGGTTATAGAACTGAAGAGAAAGTGCAGCTGCCTGTGTAACTCTGACTAAGTGAAAGTCAAACATCTCTCGGGACCACAGATAAAATCTAGAAATAACAGTAGTCTGTGAGCTGTTGCATATTTACCATGCTGACTTCTCCTTCAAGCAAACACTGTACCTGTTGGAAGACAACGGCACTTAGCCAGTTGCTGAGAGGCAGACATGAGAGTGCTTTATTTCATCTCAGTTTTGCCGCCGTGTTCAATATTTAACTTTGCTTGCGTGTCTGGCTTTTGCTTTCCCCACTAAACTGTCTTTATCTCAACCCACAAGTTTTCTCACTTTTGCCCTTCTGATTCTCTCCCCCATTCCACCAGGGTGGGAATGAGCTGACTGGCTGATGTTTAGTTGTCATCTGGGGTTAAACCACATCAAACCATTCTAGCACCCAACTTGGGGCTCAAAGGGTCCTAGTTAAGGACAGATTTGATTGGAATGTGCTAAATAGAATTTATAGCTGTCAGTGCTATTTAGCTATTAACTGGCAGGCCCCTGTACTTGCCGTGGGACTTGCTTGCCTAACCATTCATTAGTGCCTGGTGCTCATTCGTGGCTGCTTTTTGCTGTGGTGCTGCTGTAGCACTTGAGTTGCATGTTATGGAATCAGTACAGCAGGAGCCACCAGACCAGTGGAGGAGGAGTCTTACAAATGCAGCAGTGACCTGATCTGAGCTGGCTTTGGTGCCCAGCAACTCCATGTAGCAGTATTTCTCCTCTCCTGAGAGGCCAGCAGGACAGATGGAGACCAAAATCATGGACTAAATGGATTTATTGGGCATTTTGTGGACAATTGTGAACATTTATGGACATTTTATGGACATTTGACAGGGGTGGGTCACAAACTAAGGGAACGTTATCTGTGTATTGTATCAAAGGATGGGAAGGGAGATAGTGGGTAATGGGGATGTGGTTGATTCTCTCCTCTTCCCACTTGAGCAAGCGAGTGGCTATGTGGGGATGGGGTGACTGGAATTAAACCATCACTCTACTGAAACTTCAGCAGGTGCAGGACCTTGGAGATCTTTGTCACCTGCTGAATTGCTGTTGTTGCTGTCACAAACCCAGGCAATGATCCACCCCAGGGGTGGTGTGGCTCCAGGAGGCTCTCGCAGGCCCAGGGGGCAGGTCTTCCCTTTGAACACTTGGGAAGATATCAGTCTGTCTTTGGTAGACACCCGTCAAGGCTGATGACTGCTGTATAAGAACCAGAGGGAACTGAGTGAATACTGCTGGTTAATCCACTCTCCTTCAAATCTTAAACTCTATTTTTTTTTAAAGTGTGCTCAGCACTGAACGGAGAGCCTGTAATTCTGGAGCAGACAGATTTCTATGGAATTTATTTGCAATGTTCATATTATTTCTTCCAGTGTCTTCTGCAGTCTTGGAAGAAAGAGCCTCACAATGCAGGACCCTTTAGTGTAATTTACCTAAATAGCTTCTAGTTGATATTTAAACTATTTTTTTGCACATGCATTGTATATTCTGCATCGCTGACCAGCAAACTGTATTCACACCTAATTTGTTAAATAGTTTCCTCTGTCAGAAGAATATTCCCACAGTAATAGTGATATTTTAACCTGTCAAAAAAATGATTAGACTAAAACATCTTAGTAAATACCATAAACTACCCAATAACATCAAAAACTGAAGATGTACAAAGGCTATCCAATTACTCAGGAAGCTTCTAAATTTTCAGGTAAAAGGATTCATTTTCTGCTTGAATGAGTAATCAGGGAAACATAATTTTCTTTTATATTGATCACAGTATAAGGCACAGCCTAAGGACAGGAGCATAAAATGGTCTATTACATTTTCTTTATTAGCGTTGGAAAAATAATTTTCAAAACTATTTCAGTGATTATTTTTCCTGGGAAAGTAACCTCCTTCCTAGCTCTTTTAATGACCTGTCCCCAAATTCTTAGCTGAATAAAGCTGTTACTGGTAGAAGGGCATGGTCTTTCTGAGAAGTTGTGTCCTTGCTGAAGTCAGTGGAAATCCTGCCATTGAATTCACCAGGAACAGAGTCACTACTTCTATATGGAATTAAACAGAAGGAAAACTAGCATCCAAAATCCAGAGTCATCCCAAGACTGCACTGTCTAGGCTTAACTTGCGTTCTGTGCCAAGATCAACGAAAGAAGAGCAAAGACAAAGAGCATATTCAGGTTCCCAGCATCTAACTGTCCTGAAGGCAGTGGTCTGAGCCCACTGAAACAACAGTGGTTTTGCATCACCATAGGAGGTTTTGATTTGAAGGCTCCTTGTACACTAATCCTGTGTCTCAGGGAAGCTAAACCCACCCCTGGGATGTCACAGGGCTACCAAGAGCAGCCCCAGCAGTGCCAACCATATTTTTCCATTGACTGCTCCTACTTGCCAAGATCCACTTGTGTCACAGGCCAAGTGCCTCAAGAGCACTGTTACACCCAACTCCGCTTCCACTACTGAAGCAACCTTGATGAAACATGTTTTCCAGAGCTGGGATATGCTTCTATCATATGTAACCTGAAATATGATGATTTTAAGGTGGTCCAAAGGTAGCAAAAGTAGTTTTCCCTAGAAATCACATTACATAGCTGTGGAGAAACAGACTGCTCTACCACAATATAGCATGCAGTAGGACTGGACTTGTCTACTATTTCTTCGGTTACATTTTTGGCCAGAAAAAATACACGTATTAGATCTGTATGTAATAGATCTCATTATCTCCTGACTACAGCTTGCACTCCTTTTGATTTTTACTTCATTTATTTCCAATTTCCATACAGTGAAAAGTGGATTAGACAATTTCTACAAGTGTAATTGGAAAAGCACGTGCTTTTCCATGTGCTGGAATGTGAGATACTAAACTATATACAAGTTTGTTTAAATTACTTTCTATACTGTGAGTCTTTGCTTGCCACCTTATAAGGGAACCTGAAATATGCCATATAGCTTGTAATCTCTAGTATTCTCTCATGAAAAGCAATTTTGCATCTCTTACAATCATCATTATTCACCTGCTCCTGAAGACGCAGCCAACTTAACAAAAAGCCTGCTTAAAATGTAAAATCAAACATACATATGCACACACACATACAAATGTTCTTGCTTAGTTCTGCAAGAACAAAACAAATGGTATCACCCTAGATGTTTCTCCAAGTTTCTGGATCAGCAACTGGTCACTTGTGGTAAGTTTTTCTTCTTCCACCACTTGTTCAGAAACAATGGAGTGGGAGTCATGAAAATATGCCAATAAACAGGCAAGAGAAGGAAGGCTTCTTTCTGAATACTTCTTCGTTTTTTAACATTCAGGCTCCCAAAGGAAGGATGATAGTATAAGAACTCAATTAGGGGGCCAAGTAAAAGAAGTGTCTAAAATGGATGTGCAGCAGAATTGTAGGGTTTCTGCATGATCAGTGAAGGATAATGTCAGAAAGTTGGGTTTAGAATATTGTTAGAACTGAGAGTTCCTGGTGTTCAGTCCTCTGTTTAGGGCTTATGCATATTCTTCACCATCTTTAAACAATGAGGACATATGGGATGAAATCAATAATTTCAAGAATTTCAGGAGATTTTTTTTTTCAGATTGGCAACTTCCTGGAATATATTCTCTTTCTTCCTCTGTATATCACTCAGATTCAACAGCAATAGACATGAACTTCAGACACTGACTCCCTGGAAATTTTAAAGTTGTTAGACTTTGAAAAGACATTGATATGTACCAAAACCTCTCTGGTGGTGCAGCCTGAAATCTGAGGTCCCTCTCAAAAATTAGACCTGGGCAGTCAGACAGAAGAGAAAGTTTGGGGGGTGGGGGAAGGTGGCATAATTATTTCATTTCCTTGGGTCTGAGTTTCCTCCTTCTCTATGTTTTATCCCATAGTGCATTTCCTCTGACCAGTTCTTCAATGACATCTACTTATTTTATTTTGGGTTACTCCTTTGACCATACTCACAGAATGTTTTTAACCCCACTATATATTGTGAGAAGAATAAATGTTAGAAAGATGTCATAGCAACAGGGTTTGTTAGAGAAAAATTATCTCAGGCAGAACAGTGAGGAAAGAGTTAAGATAAACATAATTATAGAGACATTCTAATAATTCTACTCCTAAGGTGTACCTGTTTAGTGAATCTTTGTTCTGTATTCATCTCTCTGCTTTTCAGAGGAAAAGAACCTGTTTTGTCTTTAGCTTAAAATGTCCACAATATTTTTAACTCCTGCAGTCTTGATATAAATAAATGGAAAGGAAAAGAGAGCTACTCTGTGTATTGCAAATAAGAGCAGAATCATATTCTATGGTCTCATATTTTGATCACTTGAAACTAGTCCCCATATCATCCCAACACCAATTTTACTGAATATATTTCCTGACATCCTAGTTGCTCTGATTCTCTGAGGCTAAAGAATCGTTGAAAGTTCTAATTAATTCTTCAGGTAACCGCAACAGTTACTCTGTGTATCTAATGCTTACATCTGATTCAAACAACGCACTTCTATTACAACACTATCTTCCATAGCATATTCTGTGAAGCCAGCATGCTGTAGTGATCCTCTCAACATTGTTATGTTTCACAGCAATGTACTAATAATAGTTTCCATGGGAAGAAAAAAAAAAAAAAAAAGGAAAAAAAACCCAACAACAACAAAAAAAACCAAACAAAGAAAGAAAAAAAAAGCCATGAGACTGTTACTAGAATGATTTTTAATAAAAGATCAAGGTTGGTTTTAATTAAACCCCTAAAATTGTTCTTTGTTAGGGTTTTGGTTCTTTTAAAGCTCTGGATAAACCAACTCCTGATTGCCTTTTAAAGGAACAATACTTTTCTTGTGACTCCTCTAGTACAAACAGTACTTCTGCAATGTACTCTACCTCTCTTTGTGACATAATTCATTCTTTCAGGTTGCTGAAGAAATCTCTTAAAAACTCCTTTAAGCTACCATCATTTGAACATAGACCCAACTTGCATTAACTACAGCACCCAAAAACTGTTTAATAAGGTTTTAAAAAGTATCTTAAGAGATCTTAATGACTCACTGTAATAGTAATACTGAGGGGAAAAAAGTACCTGGCTCTTTTTTCTCCTCATCTTGCTATTTCTTCAAGTGCTCTTTTGGCCAAGTGCAGCTCATCAGTGACTGCTTCCAGCATATGCTGTCCTCATGCTTTTCTATTACAAAGCCTTGTGGAGACTTGATCTGTTTTTAAACTGACCACCTTTCCAGATGCTTCTTTTTCTCTAGTCTTCTAAAATCCTTCCAAAATACTTAGAGTTCTGCCATGGGTTTTGAGTTTGGTCATTTTTTTTTTCCCCTGAAAAATACATTTCACAAATGCAAGATATAAATCAGAAATTACATTCAAATTACAAACATAAAGCAAAGTTCCCTAAACTAGTGCCTTTGTCAGACACATTTGTAGTGTAATTTATCCAATAAGTAGTTTAATGTGGAAAGAATCAGATGATGCTAATTTTCAAATTATTACCTTAATTTTGTGAAGTATGTAGGGGTTGGAAGAAACAGGTGTACCTACTGATTTTCTTGAAGCACCTATGGTCAAATGGAGACATCTTTTTCCAGATGATACAGATTTGGGTTAAAATGTCAAAACTGCATCAGCTGGTGACTTTTGCTTGCTGCTGTAGCTTGGGTAAGGTTATGCTCAGTCATCTCACTTGAAAAAAAACTATTAAAAAGTGCCTTGGTGTTGCTGTGTTCCAATCTGCAGCAATGCTCTCTATCTAGTCAGGGAAATAGGATTGCTGTACTTAATGTTCAGATTGTGAAGTGAGGCTGTAGCTGTTGACTTGACATCATCCTTTCACAGAGCTATTTCTGAAGTTTCTCAGCACCATTGTGAGTTCTGAGGTTCTCAGAAACTTTCAGCATTGAAACAAACTTGTTGCTCTTTGCCTCTCTCAGACTGATTAAATTTTCACTTGTATTTGTTTATATAGTGTTATGCACATTTATTTCCCATTCTGCAAGGAAACCTCACCCATATTACAAGAATTTATTTAATAGCAGTTGTATCATGAAAAATTTGAATTCCTCCTGTTAGCATTTGACCTCTCTACCCTAAAACAAAGAAAACCTGATGAACAGGTCTGAATGAAAGAGCAAAATGATACAGTTGCTTCTCAATATACATATATTATTACCACACAGTGCTTTCATGAATTTGTGTATTTACTGTTTCAGTAACAGTTAATGGCTTATATGATGGTCAGGAACTGTTTCTAAGCACTGAAAATAATGCTCCAGCAGTCTCTGAGGGAGAAAAGCAGTATGTCCCTCTAAACAGTAGGAAGACCAAATTTCTTCCATGATGAGGCTTCATCAGGAGAACATTGGCAAAGATGTGGATGAGCTTTATAGGTTATGTGCTCCTCCTCTGCTCTCAGACAGGATTAGCAAAGACAGATGCTTTTCTAAACTCTACTGATCAGATTTCTCATCTGAGGTTTGCTTCAAGAAAACTTGCCTTAACATATGGAGCATATTGTTGCCTTTAGAAGTACTTTGCAGTCCCAAGGAGAATACCTTTGTATTTTTAATGTTAATTAATGAGTATTCATTAGATTAATGATCCTGCTGTCAATATGTTACATTTTTGCTCATCCAGTTATTACACAGTTTCTCATGGAATTACAAAAATTGACACACTACAACCTCCTGGTAACACTGATTGACGATCCTAAGATAGGATGAATCAATCACACTGGATTTCACACCTGAAATTGAAAATTTACACTGAGTTTCTCTGTAGGTTACATGTGCAACAACTTGTAGGGTCAGTCATAGTTGAGTCTTGCTCTCTGAGCTGCTCCACTTTTTCCAAGAATACCATAAGAATCCACAGCACTGATAAATTCAACTCCCTTATCTGCAGCATTCATCAGATTTCTTCTATGTGTGTTGTGCAGAACACATGACAATAAACAGCATATTTTTTTCCATTGTTGTAGCCAAGGTTACCAAGAAATCAGCTAATAGTCTCTGTCTTTTACAAATCTGTTAAGAATCCCCTCTTTAAGGCACATTATGTCAGATTTCGTGTACAAAGACATGGATGGTGTCTACCTATAAGAAATGTCATCCAAGATCCAATCCCAAAGCAACTCATGAGAAACAGAAATACCTCAATTCCATTTGATTATTCAGTTAATTTAAATTGAGGTGTACTTGGGCATAAAGAATATAATAATATGTTCCTTTATACTCTGTACAGCAGCAAAAGGAACAGAGAAGATAGATGCTGCCAGAAGAACTGCAATATCACCAACACCACATGTATTTATTCATTGTCTTCTCACAGACCCATGTATAAAATCCTAGAAGAAATGGATGTGTGTGATTGGATGAAGTATCAGAGAAATTAATAGGCAAGAGAAAAGAGAAGAGTCATTAATAACAATGAAAAAAAATTACTCAGGGAAAGTACATAATGAAAGAGTAAGAGTTCCCAGTTCACCTGTTCACTGGGCTCTTCTTCTGCCTTTTTTAAATCTGCTTCCTTCCTGGAAGTGCTGAGTGTTTTTAAACCCCTAGGAAATCTGAGTTGCCAGTGTCTTCAGAGATGGTTCCTTCTTGATTTATACCCAGTGTCACTGGCCCATCAGAGCTAAATACAGTTCAAATTAGTCAGCAGGGTGTCAGACCTGCTATTGTCAGAGTCAGACCATGCCTTTAACAAGGTCCCCTGTTCTTTCTTTTTAATCTTGTTCTCTCTGTATGCCACCTTTCTTCCTCAACCTTTCTTTTCCCAGTGTCTCAAATTTTTGAAGTCCTTCTTTGGCTTTACAAGTCAGATCCTTGTGGTAGGGGTCTCACTGCTATCCTAGATACCAGGTTAGTGATGGATTTTTTTTTTTTTTTATAAGAAGTCAATAACACAGGTTATCTGGTCCAACTCCACTGCTTAAAGCAGGGTTCTCTGTAGTTACATTAGATTGCTCAGAACAGCCAAATTCTAAGTACATCCAAAGTCTGAGGTTCCAGAACCCCTCTGGGCTGTTTGTAACAGTGCTGCTTCAGTCTCATGGTGAAGAGTTATTTTTTTATTTCTGATTGGGATTTTCCCTGCTGAAATTTGTTTCTGATGTTTCTTGTCCTTTCAGTGTTGGCATGAATGGATAGTCTGGCTGTGTTTTCTAGTGGGTGTTCACAGGTGTATTTGAGTTTTCTAGTGGGTGTTCATAGACGTATTTGAATTAGATTAATTAGATAATCCCGTTCTCTTTAAGCTGAAAAAAACCCTGCTCAGTTGGCTTCTTCTTGTGTCTCAAGGCCAGTTTGGATGGGATGTGAAACAACCTGGTCTAGTGGAAGGTGCTCCTACCCATGGCAGAGAGGTTGGTACTCAATGATCTTTAAGATCCCTTCCAATCCAACCCATTATATGATTCTGCCATTATTTGCTCCATGCCTCTAATCATCTTGGTGACCATTTGCTGGGTTCAACACATGGTGACTACAGATCTGCTGCAATTCATCAGTTCTCTCTGGCACTGGACTCTGCTCCTTCATGTCTTTTGTCTTTCAGGCTGTTTACCTCTAAAAATATTTACAGACTGTTCCCTGTAAACAAATCCATGTGGGAAGAGCTGTCATGGAAGCTTTTTGCCACCACTGATAATGCTTCAACAGGGTAGTGCAGAGGGTGCTCTGCAGAAAGGCGAGCCCATGTGTGCCTGCATCTAGCTTTGCTCACAAAACAGAGCAGCTCAGTGACAAAGGGATTGCAACACTTGCCAGTTAACTAACAGTTCTTCACCTGAGATTATATTTCATGAGGCAATTCGGTAGCCATTGCTTCCAGCTCTCATTAACCACAAAATGAGAACGATATCCTGTAAAAAACACTGGATAAAATGAGCTGTGTTCTGCTTTTATTAATCTACATTTGCAGTGTGGGGAAAAGACTACCCAAAGTAATCCTACATTTCTCCAGAAGTCAAGGAGCTCAGGAACAGCAGACTGCAGTAGCCAGGGAACTCAATTACCTATTTTATTATGTATTCTCTCTCAAAACTGTCATCACTATATCAAATAGTTCACCTGTACTATAGAGATATTCAAAACAGCTTTAGTAAGTGCAAGTTCCAGGAGCATCTAACTATGGCAACTTGGTATTTCACACAGCCTTTCTTGCCAAGCAGTTGTAACCTCCTTGATGCCATGGCTAGTTGGCTTTCAGTAGGTCTACATGAAGCTGTCACCTGCAATAGAGACCCAAAGACAATAATAAAAACCATTCACAACATTTCAGACCAAGTGTCCAATATTAAACAGTATAGGCGGTATCTTCCTGGTTACCAGCAATTTTCATTGTGAATTCTGAAGATTGCATAACTGTTTTTAATTAAGTGACAGCAGATGTTATGTTAATTTGTGTAGGAGTACATTTTATTCTAAAATTTCACAGAGAACTAGCCGTGAGTTTGTTTTTAATTTGAAGTTTTTGAGAACAAGAGCAAATCCAATAGATTAAATGGCCAAAATATTGCTAAATGTCTTATTATCTCTAGTATGGTTTCATCAAAATTATATTACACAATTACTCATCTGTTTCTTTTATAATACAACAGGGAAGAGGAGGAAAAGAACTCCAAAAAAATCATTGAGAAAAGCATTATTTAAGTACTTTCAGGAACAATATAATTAATGAAGGGATCTTTCCACAATCTGATAGAACTAAAATAAAACCAATGACATTTCACCAACTCTGAATGTTAGAAAGGCATTCGTAATTTAAAGCAAAGTTGAATCCATTACATGCTTGTCCCTATCCCTTATGAACAGAATATGTTATTTGACAGAAAACAGGATCTGAACTGATCTTACAATTGCATTCTACAAACTATCTTTAATCCAAAAACTACAAAGAAAGGGAATAAGGTATTTTTTGAGGACATTACAGGAGAGCAGCAGAACGGGATAAATAGAGGGTGGGAAGGAAAAGAAAGGAAATTTCCTGACTTCTAGGCAAAAAAAACCAAAACAACCAAACACAAAAAAAAAAAACACCAAAAAACCCCCACAAACAAAAAACCAAACAAACAAAAAACCAAAAAAGAATGGTTTCATATGAAAGGAACTAATTTATTGTAGTAATTTTAGCAAGTCATCCATCTTACCTTTACTTCATAATCTGTGAAATTTCACTATAGATCAATTTAGCCCATTGTCACTCAGGGTTATTCCAAAAACTAATAGGGCAGACATTTGGAGACTAAGCAGTTTTCAACACAGTCATATATCATGCAAGATACATTGCTTTCAGATTTATCAGAAAGGCTGAAAAGCAGAAGGGGTGTCTGCCACATCTATGAAAAGTCATTATGTTCAATCCAAATCTCATATGTAGAGAAAAAGCAAATAACAGAACTGCTGAAGAAGGTATAAATGAAGCCTGAAAAGGAAGAAAACTTCACTGAAGTAAATCTTACGTATTTTACTCAAATCTTGCCTTTAGTTTTTCTCAAAAGCACAGGGCTACAAAGCAGTCGAAATCTGCCCACTGCTCATACACCAATTCTTTAAAGTGCAGGAAGTTCATTCCTTCAAAGTTCAGTGTCCTGACTGTGCTCATCACCAGGCCCACATTCCTCGAGATCACAAACTCCCCCAGGGAATGGTCACTACAGCCCAGGCTGCTCCAATCTCAACTTCTCTCATGACTTTAAATGTGTATGTGAGCACTGGGTCCAGTAATGCTTCTCCTCTGACTGTTTGTCCAATACCTGAAACAGAAGGTTGTCATCGACACTCCCCAGCAGTTTCCTGGATTGCTCACAGCCAGCTGTGCTGCTCTCCCAGCAGATGTTCTGGGGGATTAAAACCCTCACGAAGATAAGACTTTGGGAATGTGATGCTGCTGTAGCTGAAGCAAGAGACCTCACCAACGGGCTGCACTGGTCAGGCCTCTATAGCAGACCCGAATCACAAATTGCCCTTAGTTGGTCTGGTCCTCAGTTTTTGCTCACAGGCTCTCAACCTGTTCATGGCTGTTCCTCAGACACAGCTCTTCAGAATCAATCCATTCCTTAACACAGAGCACAACGCCCACAATCCCCTTCTTCCCAGCCTATGTCTATAAATATATCTATTTACAAGTATTTCTCTGCTGCTTCCTAAAATGTTGTTTTTTCCTGTCTCCTCTCTGTCACTTGGAAGTAAATCCCCTTTCCCTGCCACATCTAGATTGAAGAACTGCTTATAAGGCCAGCCAGGAGGTTGTAGCCAGGTGGGGGTCAAAAACAGCCTCAAGTTGCACCAGGAGAGGTTTAAGCTGGATACAAGGAAAAATTTCTTCCTCAAAAGAGTTATCAAGTACTGGAACAGGCTGCCCAGGGATGAGGTGGAGTCACCATCCCTGAAGAAATTTAAAAGACATATAGATGTGGGATTTGGGGACATGGTTTAGTTGTGGCACTTGGGGACATGGTTTAGTGGTGCTTCTTTTACACTTGCACCAGGGAGTTGATCAGCATTTTGTTTCAATCACAGCCCACTTTGCCCAGGGAGCCTCTGGGGTGGGTTTGTACTTGGTGTGTTGATGCCCATGACCTGCTGAACTGGGAGGTGGGTATGAGGGCTGGGGCTTCCAGATGGGTGATGCAGGCTGTGACATCACAAAAGATGGGTCACAATGGGAGCTGACACCAGGGCCACCACCAGTTTGTTGTACAAGTCATCAGCGGCATCCACAGAGAGTCTCAGTCCCACTGCAGATCGACTAAGATAAATGGCAAGTACACAAGTAGGGACAAGGCTGAGCTGGATGGGGGACAGATCAAATGCCCAGGGGGGTCTCTAACCCAGAGGAAGAGCTGAGCCCCTCAGGACAGGGCACAGTACTGCCCTCAGGGCTGGGGACAGAGGGACTTGTGGCTCCCAGTGGTGGCAAGTGCCCAGTGAGACTTTGGGGATGTGCCGGGTTCCCTCAGCTCCCTACTCGCTCCAACACAGACTTGATGATTCCCCCTTCCTCACACCTTCTCCAGGCCATGTCTGCAGCAACCATGCTCTTCCTTTTTCTGCTGGCCCTCCAGCCTGGTCTGAAGCAGGATCACCAGACAGATGTGGCCTCAGCCAAGGAGATGCTGGAGCGGGAAGTGCAGCTGCGCCAGGAGATGATCCGTCTGCTGCAGGAGCTTGAGGAGAAGAAGGAGGAATCCATGGTCCTTTTTATACTGAGGCAGTGGCCGTTTTGGACCACCACAGCAGCCCTGGTCCTGCTCACTGTGGTCTGGTGGCACACCAGGCAAAGAACACATCAGGTGCCTCCTCAGTCATTCTCTGCCCGCTGTTCTGACCTCCCACCAGACGTCTCTGAGATTCAGATTAGGCTGATACTTTGTGATCATGAAGATTCCGGAAGCTGAAGCAGGAAGGCCTCATCAACAGTCTCTACGAACACCTGGGCCATTTGTGCACCCTTACAGGATTAAACAGATCTGTGCAGATCCAGAAGGCACTGATAATCCGCCAACAGATTCCACTCTTTGGAATAATATAGTCAAATATAATAGAATTCTAGATAAATCATATAATATCAAGCTGGCATCCAGTCATTACTGGGGTTCCAAAGGGTTCGATCCTTGGCTCAGTTCTCTTCAACACCTTCCTGAACAACTTGGAGGCAAGGAATACTAAGCAAGTTTGCTGATGACACTAAATTGGGGTGAGCTGTTGACTCCCTTGAGGGCAGAGAGGCCCTGCAAAAAGACTTCAACAAATTAGAGAGGTGGGCAATCACCAACCATATGAAGGTTAACAAGGGCAAGTGCTGGATTCTGCATCTGGGATGGGGCAATCCTGGTTGTGTGTATGCACTGGGCTGGGGAGAAACCCTGAGGAAAGGGACCTGGGGATCCTGGTCAATGGCAAGTTGGCCATGAGTCAGCAGTGCCCTGGCAGTCAGGAGGGCCAACCAAAAAGCATCACCAGCCAGGTGAGGGAGGGGATTGTCCTGCTCTGCTCTGCACTGGGATGGCCTCATCTGGAATATTGTGGGCAGTTTTGGGCAACGAGGAAGGTGAAGGGGCTGGAAGGGAAGTCATATGGGGAGCAGCTGAGGTCACTTGGTCTGTTCAATCTGGAGAACAGGACACTAAGGGAAGACCTCACTGCAATTTTCAATATCTTTATGAGAGGAAGCAGAGGGGCAGACACTGATCTCTTCACTCTTGTGACCAGTGACAGGACTTGAGGAAACAGCATGAAGCTGAGTCAGTGAAGATTTAGGTTGGATGTTAGGAAAAGGTTTTTTACCCAGAGGGTCATTCAACTGACAACACTCTCAGGCACATGGTGGGATTCTTGGTGTGTCCTGTGCAGGGCCAGGAGTCAGACCTGATGATCCTGATGGATCTCTTTCCAATTCACCATGTTCTATGATTTCATGATCTCTCTGGATTGCTTGGTCTGTTTTACAGGTGTCATCTCTTTTCCAACCACTCTAATCTCTCCATCTCTACTGTCAAAATGGATGTGTGAATCTGGAGATACACACTTTTCCAGGAATATCATTATATTAGAAAAAACATTTGGTGTGAAACTCACAGGTGGGTACTTGGGCACACACTGCAGATCATGAGCAATGCAAATCTGAGGCTCCTGTGTGGCCTTTTTTCTGGCTTTTGGAACACATTGCTCTGCAGGCCTCTTCCAGCAAAGCCAGAATGACTCCACAGGGTTCAATGTGAAGACTCGTGGAGCTGCAGCTCCTGATCACAACAATGCATTTGGGTAAAGGAGATGAACTGCAGGAAATGCACAGCAAGGATGGAGCCACAAGAAGCTGCTCCCTTGCTGGCTTGGGTCAGGATGCACCCATGGTTTCCACCCATCACCTCAGGGTGATGCCTTGAGGGAGCTGCCCCCAGTTCCTCTTGCAGCCCTAGCAAGGTGCTGTCAGGATCAAGAGAGTGTGGGTGTTTGATCTTCTCTTACATCTTCTCTTTCCTCAGGCCTTCAGGTGGATGACTCCTCAAGGCAGTGAAAGGAAAGGATTTGGGTTGTCCATTTGAATAAAGAAGAGCAACATGTAGGAAACCTTAAGTAAAGGCTTTCATTAAGAAATGTTCATTGAGAAATTTTCACTAAGGGACGGTGAAGAAAATGAGAATATATCTTAAAGGACAACCTGACTAGTAGAGGTTATAACAAATGTCTGCAATAACAAACAACAGTAAGAAGCCTAGGAGCAAAATCCCAGGCAGTATGACTCCATCCCTTTAGTGCCTGTAACCTTGCTGCTGGACAAGGATCAGATTTTTTTTCACCCCTGAATACACATCTCAGTGGAGATTATCCTTTTTTTTTTGTTTGTTTTGTTTTGGTTTTTTTGTTTGGTTGGTTTTTGTTTTTGTTTTTGGTTTTGGGGTTTTTTGTTTGGTTTTTTTTGTGTGTTTTGTTTTGTTTGGTTCGTTTTGGTTTGGTGGGTTTTTTTGTTCGTTTGTTTGGTTTTGGTTTGTTTTGTTTGGGCATTTTTTGTTTTTGGAGGGTTTTTTTTGTTTGTTGTTTGTTCATTTTTTTGAGACAGAGAGGATGTACACTGTGGTACAGGGCTATTTGCAACAGCAGCAAACAGAAATGTTGATAGTGGCCTTTCTGAAGAAAAAAGACCCACTCCCTTGCTCAGATTTAATGTGGAAGTCTCATCTAGCTTCTCCAGCTTCTCATCCCTGGTGCAGATGTGGGAGCAGCCCACAAAGGGATGCCATGGTCCCAGGAGGGGACACCACAGCCCATGGAGGGATGCTGTGGACCACAAAGGAATGCTGCAGCTCATGAAGGGATGCTGCTCGCTCCTGGCAGCAAATTGCCATGGCTACAAGGTGAGGCACTTATGGGAGGAAAAGAGAAAGATGACCTCTGGCAGTCTGGAAGTCTGCAGCCTGCCCTGGGAGCCACAGCAATGTCTTGTACAGGGCAGACAAGGGTAGGAGAAGCTCCAAGGCCTCAAAAAGCCCCTGCCTGCTCCAGGGCTCCCACCTTTGCTATCAAATGTGGATTTCAGAAAAAGAAAAAATTCTTAATTCAAATCAAACTACTTTATTTTCCCCTTCCTCACATGCACTCCCTAGCCTTTCAAGCTTAGTTAAAAAGGGGCAGAAAGGTTACGCTGACAAGGAGAGCACACAGCATCCTCCTCACAGCAAACACCAGATTTTGTGCTACAAACAAGGCAAAGCAGCCTGTGTATCGTGAGGCAGCAAAGTGTCTGCTCCTTCCTTATGCTGGGTGTCCAAACTTTGTGTTGCTGATCTTCAGAAATGCATATGTTCAAGACTGTAATGCTTTGGGGTTTTTTAATATTTAGGGGTTTTTTACTTTTTAAAAAATGTATTGCATTTTAAAATATTTTGATTACTGTGAGAACTGCTCCAAGGAGTTGGATATTAGAAAAAATTTCTTCACTGAAAGAGTGGTTAAGCACTGAAACAGACTCCCTAGGAAAGTGGTGCAGTCATCATCCCTGGAAGTGTTCAAGAAATGAGTAGACATGGCACTTCACAGTGCGGTTTAGTGGCTACAGTTGTATTTGGCTCAAATCTGGACTTAATAATCTTGGAGGTCTTTTCCAGCCTCAGTGATGCTATGACTCTGTGATTGGCTCGAGCTTGCACTAGCTGACAGTTCCTCTGGCCATCTCTTGGTTTGTTTGCTTCTGAAAATCCTTTGGCCCTGCCTTCTCTGAGGACAGGTCTTAGCCACTTCTCCTGGGGACAGGCCCTGGGGATGTCCAGCTTTCCACCAAATTAAGATAAAGAATGTTGGAGAAAATCCAACTATTGCACCACGAAGAGCCCTGGGGAATGTAACTCCAGAAGTCCTCCAGCCACACAGACAGGAAGGACAAGGTCATCTGAGGGTTTCTGGGACTGCTGATCAGCTTGGTAAGATGGTCAAAATGGGCTGCAAACAACATCAAAAGGCACTGAGAAAATAATCCCTATTGCCAGGCTAAGTAGGAACTCGAAAATCTAAAGCAGTCTATGGTCTGTAGGTATTTTTAAATAAATCTAAAATAATATTTTTCAGGTTTAGGCTTTTAATAATATCTTTACCTTTAAAGATATGGTGCAAATACAGACTCCCCAGAAAAGACCACACTCCACATTAATGGTCACCTTGACATAGAATGTCAGATGGTAAGGCTCATGTCCAGCTTTTCATCCACCAGAACCCCCACATTCTTTTCTTCCGGGCTGCTCGCAATGCTTGTGGATTTTCATGATGTTCAAGTGACGCAAAAAAAACAGAAACAAAGACTTTTTTAGAATAAGGCATATGGTTCTGTATGCCATATCTTTCAAACTGATGCAACTGCAGCACTTCAAATCCTATTGGAAATAATTTATACTGTAAAATTGCAGAAAAGTGATGTACCTGGTGATAAAATAGAAGAAACAAAGCTCTGCATTTGAGGACTTACTATAAAACCTAAAGGAAATGGCAATTTAAATTCGACAAATCCATTTTGCAAATTTCTGGAATAGTCATTGACAGAGAATTATTGTATCTTTTTCCTTGGCTCTTTTTGTCTCAATTTGTTGATAATCTGTTGCTCACGAGGGTAGCCAGCAAAGGTAAGTTCTGGATACTTGTAGTGTTGTTGAAGGCGAACAGA
Source organism: Formicarius rufipectus (assembly GCA_013399695.1). Taxonomy (NCBI): domain Eukaryota; kingdom Metazoa; phylum Chordata; class Aves; order Passeriformes; family Formicariidae; genus Formicarius; species Formicarius rufipectus. The sequence goes on from VXAU01006020.1 coordinate 1,272,417, forward strand.
GTTTTAACATAGGGTTTTTTCCTTTTCCTCTTTATGTGGAATATTGTGGAATTAGACCATGGGAAATACTTTACCTGTCTCTAGGGAAATATTGTTGTTCCACTCAGTATTTTGCATGGTCAGTAAAGCCTCATCTCTCTCAACTATACCAAACCACATCAAGGTACTGATTTTCGGGCTGTGAAGATTGTCATCAACTACCCATTTAACTCAGAAAAACAGCAATCATTTCCTCCTGCCTAATTTTCTCCTGCACTATTAAACAGTGTATGTTACTGCTGTTTTATAAGAGAAAGATTGTGACTTTGTTGTTACTTTTTTCTAATTTTTTATGACTCCTAAATACACCAGTATTCCCACAATAAAATTTTCATAGAAGGTACTCTGTTTCCTTGCAAGTTGTATAACTCCAAAAGGTCATAAACCCGTTTATATTTCAGAATCCTTTTTTTTTTTTATTGGAGAAAAATAGGATGTTTTGCTTATGCCTGTGGCACCTGTTCTTTGTGCTTCTTACTGAAGGATTAGCTTCAGAACCTGCATTTTCCAGTACCCCCATAACTTCCCCAATACAGGAAATATTTGAGCACTAAATCCCAACAACAGTGGAAGGTGACCCACTGTTCAATCTGAGAACAGCAAGTACTTTGCCCTTGGTAAGCACTCCCTTGAACATCAACAGGTAGCAGTTCAAGGTACCATAAATTAATGCTATTTTTCTTACAAGGGAAAAAGGGCATCATGCTTTCCTTTTTTTCACTAAGTAACACAGCTCTTCACAATGATGCAGCCAAACCACAGCAATCTGAAGAGATAAATAAGATGAATTTCCTACCCTTTCATTGAATCTCTTGTTCAATGAAGCCAGCTGCTGCTCCTTGTTCACTTTGCTCTATTTCTCAAGGTAAAGTCATTTTAGCTTCCCTACTAATTTTAAATTTAATTTCCTGAGCCATCAGCCCTTCTCAAGAGTGCAGTGCTGGTCTTCCCCAGCCAATGTTCTTTCAAGGTATTTTGAATCATGGAGTTAGAATAGGCAGATGCCCAGAGAAAGTGACACATTTTTCTGTCCTACTTATGGCTCAAGCCAGGGACTGGAAGTAATGAACAGTATATACATAATATGGGAACACCAGTGTCACTCAACTGCAAACACCTTTCATTATTTACACAAAACTTTCATGTACTTACGGATATAACAAGTGAATGGCAAGTCAACAAAAGAGTTATTTTGTACCTCTGAGATGTCACTGATTACTCTGACCTGGGGCAGCTGGTGAGAATGTTTCTTCTAGGGACATTTCACCAGTTGGAAATTACTGTACGGGAACATGTTGGCTGCAGTGAGGAATCCATGTACATAATATATCAAAGAGAGCACCAGGTTTTCCTAGAACCCCTTATTTCAGCACCAAAAATATGCACCATGGATGCTCTGCCAGCATTGCTCTATCACTGTCTTTTTTTACCTAAAGTTCATCTCAGGTAGGAATGGAGAGAGACAAATTGCTTCAGATTTTTAGAGGAGATACTACTGGTTTCTAAGAGGAGCTGTTGACCCTCATCACATCCACTGAGGTCTTGGTCCCAGACACAGCATGACTGCTGATATACTGCATGTACAGAAAGATTTGGTATGTTAACCCACAGCAAAATCCACTTGTGCATTCTTAGAAAAGTCTCAGGTGTGAGACATGGTACAAACTGAGAGATGATTAGAAGCATGTTCTGCATGGTAGTGACTATGGGTGTGTTTATTGAGCATCAGGACAAAGCTGGAGCATGACACTTTAAATCCATCCACGACTTTACCTGAATATCACTAACAGTTGGATATCACAACTTACCTCCTTAATAGCTAAGACTCCAAAACCCCACAGCAGGGAGTGTGTACTCAGTCCTTGTCACCCTGAAAGATTGTTATTTTGGCTGAAAGTCAACTGCACCCAATGACACAGAAATAAGCCCTACATTTGCTGGGGTTTCTGAGATGGGCACAAAGGTTCTTTCACCTTCTACTAGATGAGTGCTGGATCTGACAAGAGTGAACAAAAGCACTGAAGGGAGTTTTATAACAGACACAAGTTTCTTTCCTTTGGCAGCACAAGAGGAGCACAGTCATGAAAACTACCTCAGCAATCACTGTAATGATTCCCCTCTTGAATACCCTCACCTTTATTAGCAGAAATTCCAGCAGATCCTCTTGCTGTTAAGGTCATATAAGAGGATAACCTGACTCTGGCTTCTCAGATCCTTCTTAGGTGTTGCTGTTCTTCTTTTTCTCCATCTACAGGGACATCCAGAATAAAGTATGAATGAGCATTCTTTAGAACAAAATTGGCTGAAAATGGTATCTAGGGATAAGCAAATATCAACAAAGTTAAAATTGCACATCTCTTGGATATTTCTTGACTTCTCAGGGATAAGAAAGCTGATTCAATTTAGGAAAACTATTCAAGGAATAATTGTTTGTTTGTTTGTTTGTTTACAACAAGCTGCATCATAGCTTGTATGTGAAGGTTAGAATATCTTAGCAGCTAGATCTTCGCAAAGACAATGAATACTCATATATGGGACATAGGTCTATACATGACAGTCCATAATCATTATTTTTAAAATTAAAATATTTGAAAATGCATGGTAAGATTCTTCACTGAGTGTTGAAAGTCTAACATTGTTGTTCAAATTGCCCCTCCTTAGAGGAAGCAATAAATCAAATTGTTCACATACTGTTCTCACAGTCGCTTCTATTACTGAGAGGCAATCGATATTTTTGTAGCATAATACTTCTTAAATGCAGATGTGACCACTCAATAACCACTTGTATTCTTGTATACCATCCTTGCTGTCTTCCATGGTTTGGCAGGAATCTAATCAGTACCAACCTGTCATATTGTCTCCTCATGTCTCACCCTGTTAGAGGGTGCCAGTAGTATTTGTGTTGATTTACCACTCCTGGAGTCGGGAAGGGGGCAAGAGAGGTTGTGAACAGGTAAAGAATTTGTACCACAAGGAGAATGGTAGAGTTACAGTGCCTCCAGTCCTACCTCATGGTGCAGCCTCCAAGGTAGAATGAAGTCCCCAGGAAGAGTTCCCAGACTTCTACTGAATGAGATTCTCCAGCTCATGTGCTCTGAAACACCACTGAAACTTGCTTACTGGCATTGTGACACTGTCAGGAAAGAATAAAAATGTCATTGATTATAATTATTACTCATGGTATTCAAGCCAGTAATCACATGAAAAGCTTGGATGATCCACATCGTGTCACTCCTGGGTAACCATACTCCAAATCCCATCACAGTCCACATCCCTTATCCAATCCATGCAGTCTCACAACAGCATCTGTGGCTGAGTGATACCTGAACTCTGTCCTAACTTCTGACAGACACATCACAGGTGGGTTATGATGGCTTCCTTTCATTTAGAGCACCACATGTCACCACTGGTGCAACCAAATTGTTAAACGCTGTAATAGCTGCAAAACTGACCAACAAAAGGTCAGGAACATTTTGTTAATGAAAGAAATTGCATCAGGTATAAGCTATCAAACATCTCCCTGCAAAAGCCGCGTGCACACAGGTTACCTGCAGCTTCCAGGCTTTGTTCCTTATTTTCTTGTGGGATTTTCCCTTTGTGAAAACATAGTTCCCTTCACATAGGCACAGCTCAATTAACTCAAAACTGTTAAATGTCACATGCAACAACTTAATGAAGAATTAAGAAAAAAGATAGCACAATTAAGTACCTGTAACCAGATACAGGAAAAGGGTTTCATACCTTCACACAAAAACTGAACCGAGTTTACTGATTGTCAGGAGTAGTCACAGCAAGGAAGGATCACTTCATACATGAGCCTTCCTTACCCTTTTTCTTGGACATAAATTATTGATCAGCATTAGAGACAAGATATTTTTCTATGCAGAACTTTGTTCTAAACCATGTATTCGTTCATAAGTGTTATGACTCATAAATTATGTTTTTTAATAAACTTTCTGGGCGAAGGAATGGTCTGCATTTCTTAGGAGAGGGAATTTGTGGAAGAAGCAGGAAGCTGTCATACTTGGTCCAGGGCTGCTCAGATCCAGTTGCAAACATTCAGAAATTTTGCATTTCATAATCAAATTGAAAAGGTGAGGTTTGAAGGTTTGATGCAGTACCTGTACATAGAGCTGCAGTCACTGAGGTTCTGCCTGCACTGTAGTCTTATGTTTTCCTCTGCCAATGACTGAAGCAGGATTTTTCAAATGACTGCACAAATGGCCACAACTCAATTTTACATGAAAGACATCTAAACAACTTTCTCAGAAGTATAACACTCCATCATGCTAGTTATATTCCTTTTCAGATTTTGCAATATTGCCCAGATAAGTAGGAATTCATGCCTTAATTTTCCATTGCAAAACACGTCAAGTCCAAGAAAATATTTAGGCAAATCACATAGAAAACTGAGACTACTCACTGTAACTCACTCAAAGTAAATATATGATTCATCAGCACATAATAAGATGTTTTGCCAGCACATATTAAAATTAGATGGAATATGATTAAGGAAAGGATGTGATGAAAGGCAATAAGTTCTTATAGGACAGTTTTGTAGACACAGAATAATACAATAATGGTGCTACAAAACTACAATAATGCTTTCATTTCTCAAGCCTAATGTTGTTAGCTGCTTGAGAGGTGCAGTTTTTCAAAGCGAAATTTACTTCTTACTAATAATTTAAGCTTTAGATTGAAGATAACCCATATTTTTGTTGTTTTGATAAAAACAATAATATTAGCTGTAAGGATTTCCTTTAAGTATGTTATGGGATTTTAACACACCATGAAACCTTCCTCTTCTCCTAACTACACTCTACTGACTGGTCCCAATGCTTGTATATGATATCTGCAGTTTCCTGCACCTGTGCAACCAACAAGAACTCAAATGATGTAATTTCTAGCTGCTGCTCTTGTTGTCATGGAAACAAGTGCCAGAAGTAGGTACTTTGAAACTAATCACAGTTTCATTTTTAAAAAGTCTTTTGAAAAACCATGATAAGTGTGACAGCGGCCCTTCTTTTTTTAAAAAATATGATATTTGATAAATGTTTTCCCTACATTAATTATTTGCTATTCTTTTGGTGCACTCAAAGTGAGAAATACCAAGTTCCAACCTGTGTGAGGTGCTTGGTACAGTCTCCAGGTAACAAATTAGCAGTCCTTGTTATATCAATTTATGTACTATGAATCTGCTAGCATTACTGCAATTATTTTGAAATTCTAATCTATTTGAGTACATTACTGAACCCCAAATCAAATCGGTCACTAGTAGTTATTTCCTGGCTAGTTTTTCAATGAAGTTGACTGGTGTCACACCATAACAGGGTGGCTTTCATCACTTATTAAGTATGCAAGTACCAGGTCTGGCTGAGTCATGCCAGCCTTAGCCAGTCTGATAATATCCTCTGGCAAATGCAAAGAAGAGCAGCTGCAGATGACCATGATCTTTTTGGCCTGAAAAGCAATACTGGTCTCTCAGCTTTGCTCTCAGTTTCAAAACCGAATCTGCCACTCTGTGGGATCTTTTTCAATAAGCTGATCTAACAGAGGAGCCAACCAATTTGCCAGAAAGAAAAGCAGAGAAATTCTTACTTATATATCATTGCTAATATTACACAAATTTAATCAGGGAAATTGAGGGTTTAAAGTTGTTCATCTGATCTTATTGTGACTACACACCCACAAAGAGCATGACTAGATTGCAGAAAAGCCAAAACCATAGAGAGAAATGAAGCATCTGGATGACTAAGTAGGCATGTGCAATACACATAAAAGGAGAAAGCAATCAGATGGATGGCTTTCTATCAGAAACGAAAGGTGTGTGAATGGAAATGCGGTATATCTAAACCAGGGAGAACCCAAGCAACTTTATTAATAGATAAAATTCTTATCTGCCATAAGAACTAACCAGGTTTTCATGCAGACACCACTTAAAGAACTAACCAGGTTTTCATGCAGACACCACTTAACTCCATACCTGCTATCACAACACCTGTCCAACCATACAGTTCCACTTGACAAATGTGAGCATTATAAGACCCACAGGACAATGTCAGAGACCTTCCAGATGTGATGAAGACAGTACTAAATAAACCAGGAACCATCACATCTTGTTGACTACAGGCTCTAGACATGTCTTCCACAGATAAAAGTGTTTAGTGAGAACCAACCCTCACACTGAGCAGCATCTTCCTTAAACAATCTGGACAGCCAGAGGAGAGAAATGCTACTGGGCTAAGTGGGCTACAATAACAAAAAAGATAACAGAAACAGTGCAAGCTTGCAGCTCTGGTGTCAAGTGCTAGGACCTGAGGCAACAGCATGAAGGTGTGCCAGAGGAGGTTTAGGCTGGATATTAAACAAAGGTGTTTCACCCAGAGGGTGGCTGGGCACTGGAACAGGCTCCCCAGGGAAGTGGTCACAGCAGCAGGCTCTCAGGTATGTGGGATTCTTGGGGTTGTCCTGTGCAGGGCCAGGAGGTCGACTAGATGATCCTTGTGAGTACCTTCCAACTCAAGATATTCTATGAAAATTCAAACAGGTCTGCTTGAATTTAACACTGAAAATGCAGCCAGAACAAAAAAAAAAGGATTTTCTTTCTCAAGCTTGAACTAGTTCATCATGCAAATGTATAGCAAGAGAGCAATCAACAAATGATCTGTCACACCAAGAGGTAAACCAAGAGGTTAATATCTTGCTCAGACAGACTTCTGCAGTTGATGGAGGAAGAGTGCGATTAAAATAAACAGCCTGGAGAAGAGGTCCGGGGGGCCCTTACAGCACCTTCCAGTATCTAAAGGAAACAATAAAAGTATCTGCTTTTTACACAGGCAGATAGTGGCAGGACAAGGGGGAATGGTTTTAAACTAAAAGAGGAGAGGTTTAGATTAGATGTTAGGAAGAAATTCTTTACTGTAAGGGTGGTGAGGCCCTGGCACAGGCTTCCCAGAAAAGTTGGGGATGCCCCATCCCTGGAAGTGTTCAACGCTGGGTTGGATGGGGCTCTGAGAAACCTGATCTAGTGGGTGGCCTCCCTGCCCATGGCAGGGGATTTGGAACGAGATGGTCTATAAGGTCCCTTCCAACCCAAATCATTCCATGATTCTGTGACCAGCCATCAATGAAGACACTGACCAGGCTGGAATCACCCTTTGCTCCCAACTCGCCTTTCCTTAGGGAGCAACCAGCCCCCTGACAATTATTGTATTATAACCCAAAATTTGAGCTATTCTTAAATTTCCTTCTGCCTTTATTCTGCCCATCAGAAAATATAAAAGAATTAATTAAATATTAGTGTTTTGTTTCCTTTGCTAAGATTAATACATGATCTCAATACATACAAGATCATATTGTAACAGAGGATCTCACCTTCATATAAACTATGTACCCTGTTTTTTAAACTTGGCATGAACTAAGTCATAGGGACTGAACTGACTTGTAGCCAGTAGAACTGTAGCTGAAACCTAAAAGATGAAAAAGGCAAAATCTTCTGTCTTCAGTCAGACAAGCAGGAGCAACATAGCACAGACAAAGGAGATTATCTCAGCAGATGTATGAGCTTTAGCTGACTGCATAAAAAGAGCTCTTTATTAACAAATGATATAAATACACTTAGGTTTTGCAAATAAAGCCATAGGACAAGACTAATGCCAAAAGCAGCCTTACACCATCCTTTCCCGTTCAGTGGTGTAGGGCAACTCTTCTCTGTTACAAGAGCTCCCCTTCGTGTTGCAGATCTGAATAACAGCTTTAGCTGCATAACGTGTGTCTACCTCAGGTCGTCTTCCAGGTTCTTGTGTACAAGGGCAATCTGGTCACTAAATTAAGTGTACAGTGAAGCATATTTATTACATGGTGAAGTGCAAATGCAGTATCAAAATGCTCTGATGGAAATGCGTGTAAATTGTTTCACTTTTACAGCTGTAGGAGGGGTTCTGGGGAGAAAACTCAAGGCGGGACACTTCACAAGAAAAACAGTTAGCTATTTTCAGCCTACTGATCTCAGCAGTCACTGGGAAATGGCTTTGTCTTTTAGCATTTTGTATTTTACCAGATTTATTCCATGAATAAATGGGACAAACGGCAGGATATACAGTTAGATCTGTAAAGTGCTTGTTCAAGTTAATGGAAACTGTAAATATTCACAGAAGAGGCTTGAGTGGTGGGTTGTGCTTAATTCACAGACTGTTGAATTCAGTCTGATATGTTTCTTTTCTTTTTAGTGGTGCAGAGGACTCTCCAGCTAAACTTTAGGATATCTAGGCTCTTCCAAGAGAGACTTCTTATTACTCTATTACTATTTTGAATATGGCACTGCCACAAAATTTTCTGAAAAATCTATGTTTTGCAGGGAATAGACTGATACAGGAGAACTCACATTGCTTTCTATAAATAACTGGCTCTCTCCAAGTAGAATTGGGAGCATGGAAAGGCCTTGGGCAAAATGCTGCCTGGTCTAGCCAGCTCCACTCCTGAAGCTCAGGGGAGCATGTGCTTTACTGGGAATACTGCCACTGACTGAATGGCTTCAGCATGTGCTGTCACTGCTGCTTGTCATGAGAGGGTGGGGGAAAGGCTCAGCTCATATCCATTGCTCCCTCACAACTGGAAGCGACAGCACTGCCTTTTACCAACAGAGTTCTTCCGGATTGTTTGAATACACTTGTTGGGGTTTTGTGGAAAAGCACTAAGAGAGTAACTTTATGATACACAGCTTAAAATGTCCCTTCTGCTCTGTGTGGATTTTCGATTTGTGCTCACCTCCACCATTACTGGATACAGCATCTGCTATAGTCTAGAAAGTCAAAAACCACATTGGAAGTGAGTGCTTTTGGTTGGCCCCTTGGCTTTTGGAGGGCTCACCCTACAGGGAACAGCATGCCAATGGACAACGCTGACAGATAACCCAGTCTGGACCTCACAGAGTAAAATTAAAGTTCTTTGTGAAATTCATATTTCCCAAGCACTGAGGAAAGAAGGACTGATTTCTGCTCTGGCTGTGTGAGGAGCATTTACTTTGGATTTCTGCTACCGCCAAAATGTTTCTCAGTTCTTAAGACATGTTGACTAATTCTACTTCAGAGCTAATTAACAAGAACAGAAACTTTGTGTGTACCCAGAACACTTTGTAAAAGTTAAAAAAACTCCTGAAAAATTTACCTTCCTCCAATTCTTTATTTGCCTTGGCTGGCAGCTGCTGTTACTGTTTGGCTTTTTTGCCACAGGGTCAAGCACCTACATGGTGACGTTTGTATCACTGTAACACAGATGTTGCATCACCTGTGATAACAGAAGTCACCAACAGTCACAGAACAAATTGCACGATTGCCACCAATTTCAGTGGGCTGGGATGTCACACAGAGTGTTCCATCACAACACCACGGCAGGAACAGCACTACATCAGGACCATATGTGGGGGCCCATACCACAGTGGCACCCAAAATCCAATAAGGGACTTTCAGCCTGTTATCTTGGGCAAATCCAACCCTGAATGGTTGGTCCAAATACAGGTTTCAGTGTGGGTACTCTTCACATCACTCAACACTATTTGTTGACTTCTTAACCTCCCATAAAGAAGTATTTGAGATCTGCTCATTTTGGGAGAGGGGACATAATTTTGTGACTTCAGCATTGTAATTGGTAGGTTTTCTGCCTCTATCTTCAGGAAAATCCCTCTTCTTCCCATCAAAAATGTTGGCTTTCATTGGGCACCTCATGTGAGTGTACAAAGTCTTCAGCAAACTCTAGATTAAAAAGTAATCAGACTGGGCTGAATTTTATCCTCTTTCCTGGCTGATAGCAACCTTGCTATAACAAATCCCACAAAAAAAAAACCCCAAAAAACAAAAAACAAAATAATGCTCCAGACTTCTTGAAATACAGTGCTGAAAAACTATGAAGCAACTGATAGGATGTTGTCCTTCTACGTACTAATTCATTGCTTGTTCTGCTCTATAAAGCTCATTCAGAAAGACTTTCCCCTGTTTAAGGGCTTAAAGGTTCAACTGTCTTTTTGCCTTGATAACATTCAGGGCACCTAATGAATTTAAGTATCCTAGAATTTGAGAAGATTGCCTGTGGCTGAAAAGGCACAGAAGTTACTCTCAGGCAGAGCTCTGGGTTTATAAGACAAATTACGGTTTCTTGACCAGCCCAGGCCTATACATTCAAGTTGTGTCAAGAAGAAAAGCTTTCTAGGAATACTGTCCTATGGTGGGATTTCCAACCATTCTGGTTTGGCTCAGGGCTTCCTAAGGGCTTCAGGTGGGTCTCAGGAGGGAGAAGTACAAGTGTTAGAGATGGATAGAGCACAGACTGCACAGCCCAGCATAAGGAAATGGTTCAAGGAAGCAATAGCTGAGACAAAAAGGGGAAAGCAACAATAATAAAAGAAATGTGAGTCTGGTTGAACACTGCAATAGTTTGGCAAGGGAGGTTATGGGCTCTGCATCCTTGCAGATTTTCAAAACCCAACTGGACACAATTCTGGACAGACTGATCTGGCTGACCCTGCTTCAGTAAAGCAGTTTGACTAGAGGTTCTCTAATCTGTCCCTTCCAGCCTCAACTATTGGCACAACAGTAGAGAGAACAACTGGACCCAAAGGCCAGGACTGAAAAAAGGCATTAGCAAAACTTGCTAAAATAAGGTCAGGGAACTTTGTTACAAAGAGAATATGACATAAATGTCTCAGATGTTCTCAACTGATGATTCTGACAATAAATAATTCCTGAAGGTTACACTGATACAATCAAATCCCTAACGTGTAACAGCCATCTTCACATCAGAAGTGCTGAAGGCTTCAGAGTTTGCTCTTTCTTCCTTAGAAAGTATCAGGGAGGCAGAGACACTTGAACTATTGCTCGCATTTTCTCATTTCTTCACACATCAAGACACTTCCCCTCAGACTTTACCAACTGTGTAGCTATAGGGAGCACTAGAGAAACAGGACACTGGTTCATGTTCATATGTTTGTCCTTCCACTCTGGAGAACTCTAACTAATTAAGGAAGGGACATGCAGTACGTATCTGGAAGATTTGTTCCCATGCAAAGCTGGAAAGTACTCCTGCTAACAAGGCATTGGACACCTAAAATTTTAGATTAGAGAAAGTCCAATGCCAAAGGTGGCAGCCATTAGAGCAAACTGTCCTCACATCTTCCATTAACCCAGAGTGCACTCATCACAGAAGAGCATGTCCTCATTAGTGTCACCTTTTGCAAAAACTAGCATAATGCAACCCAAAACCTGAAGAAAAATACCTCTTTTTTCCCCTTAGGTCCACTTTGAAATGTCATTGCATAAAGTGCTTTCCCTAAGTGTCTCCCACCTTGCATGATTTTTTTTTTTCTTTCTTCCTCCATCACAACTTGCTTGGCTTCAAAGATGCAACAAAGTCTGGACAGCAAGAGTGGCCACTTGTCCCCAGTCTTTTTGTTCTTCCAATAGGAAAATGAATATAAAGAAATTTTAACTGTATTTTTTCATGCCAGTTTGCGCAGGTTTTGGCTGGGGTAGAGTTAATTTGCTTCACAGTGGCTATTTACATAATTACCTGGGGCTCAAGCTGTGGAGGGCTAAAATGAGCCAGAATTAAATGCAAGTGATTATATATGTGGATAGGAAGGAGGAGCCCCTATCCTAACACCTTGAACCCACAGGTCTATGTGCTCATTAGGAATATTAATTCTTGCATGAGGATCTTAGTGGTTGGACACTGCATGCATGTATTTGGCTGCATCCCATTGCACAAACAGAAATTTGGTGTCTCCTTGCAGAAAATCTTGGTGCCATGAGCACAGTAATGGGTAGAGCCACACAAGGTACCTTTTCCCTGACTGGGTAGCAAGGCCTGAGTGATCCACACAAGAGAGCACAAGCTGGGATGTTTCATATGGACCTGTGTACCACTATTGGCTCAGTCTGTTCAGCTTTAAGCCCAAATTCATCTTGCAGTCAAGCTTCCTGGTTTCAAGTCCAAGCAAATGTTTATGTCATGGTGAGATTTCGAACAGTTAGAAGGAAAGCTTGAACTCATCCAGATGCTCAGCACAGGCTCTGCCACATCTACCCCACAGTGCTGTTTGGCAGGACATCAACTGCCCACCAGACTCCTCCATTCCCTCCTTCCCAGGGCCTTTAAGGGATGTAATATGGCCAATGGCAAGTAGACAAATTGGCCAATTCTCCTTCACAGAAGCCTTCTGTTACAACATAATATAAACCTCCCAAGTCTAAGCCTGCATCATCTATAATATGGGTACTGGGGGGAATCAGCAAGGACAAAAGCCAAGTTCCATATCCCAACTGCTCTTCCTGCTCATTGAGCAGCACTGGGCCAACTGAAAATGGTAAAACACTGAGCCTAAAGGAAAGCATGTTTGTGATTGTAGGCAATTTTCGCTAATACCATGGATGTTCTTCCCCTTGTAACAATCCCAATTAAACAAGATGTAATAAACATCACACTGAGAGCTACCAGAATCAGTTGTTACATTTAAAAGCGAATGGTGGAATGCCTCACACAGGGAGCAGTGATATGGGGAAGGAGCTGTAGCTGCTGAGACATGAACCAAAGGCAGTGCAGATGCACACACAGCTCCCTGTGCCCAGACTCAGGCCTGCAACCACACAGACCCGTGACTTCTCAGGATTCACACCCCTGTTCCACCCTACAGTTTCCTCATGTGCAGCAAGAGAAAGCACCTAAAATTAATCCCTTCCTCTGCAAATAGTGCCTTACGTTGACAGACTGGTCAACTCCATTTCAGCATAGAGCCATTTTTGGTTTGAGTTCCTGGTTCTTCAGCTGCTGCTGTGGGAGATTCCAGTGCTACAGGAGCAGAGAGGCTGCTCCCAGGTGCACAGAGGCTTTCCCCAGCTCCCAGTAATCCAGCCCTAACACACAGCAGTAGCATGGCTGAATATGCCGAGTTTAAAAGGCTTAACTCTGTTATTGTGCAAATCAAGATTTTTCTATATAAAATCAATTGAAATAGTTCTGCTAATAATGCCATTGACAGCCTCCTTTTTCAACAAAATCTAAGGCCTCAGCCTGGATGAGGATGGTGTTTCTCTTTATAGGATAACCCACTAATATTTTTTATCCTTTTCACTCTTAAAAATTCCACTAATGTTGCTAACATCAGTGATGATAACAGTGCCACACCTGAAAAGAAACCCACTGGTAAGGGGATGCAGACATGACAACATAAAAATTTCCTGAACCAACAGGCATAGAATTAACCTCATTGATTTCAAGAGCACTTGGACTCAGCTAAGAAAGAATTATTTTAGATGAATTTTGGCCAAAAACTTATTTAAAAGTGCTTTTCCAAACCAGAAAATTATTCTACAAAACAACAAAACCAGAACCACCCCTGTCCCATCCAACACATTCTAGGATACTCCTCTTCTTCCTGCAGAGAGAGCTGTGCACCTCCATGGAAAGCAGGAGATGGAACAGGAGATGGTATTGCATCTTTAACAGGGAAGCACAAACCACTCCACCACAGGGCCACAGGTAACAGATGGCTGGAGCAGTAAAGGCTTCTTTCTTCCCCACCATCCTCAAGGCCTCATCCTTTGAATTCCAATCCATTTCTGGGCATTCAGCATCATTGTGGATGTGGGCTGTGGGCAGCTTTCTGTTATGCTGATTTTTTTTCCAAGACTGAGCTAAAAAGACATTTTCTCTAGAGTCCTAAGTCTCAGCATCCTTTGTGCATGCCTGCTGTATGGAAATCCTAGCTAGTAAGCACATTTCAAATTAAACTGCTACAAACTTACTTTTAAACTGAATATTTCAACTCATACAAAAGTGTTAATAAGTAGATATGGGAATAGGCTAATATTAATCTCTCAACTAGCACTCTATTTTACATCTGCTTTAAAAGGCACAATATCACCTAAAAGAACAAGAAGAATTGACACTCACTGGTCTTCCATAAACTATTTCCCTCATACGCAGGATTATTCTAGTTCAAGGAGCAAGTCTGTGTGTATACATGTTGTCATTGATATATATATTTGTGGTACATGGGGTTCACAAACACCAGGTAACAGATCAAAAACATAAAGTGAGGTGGAGAACCTAAGCAAACCACTGTTCCTCCTCTCTACTTGTGTGTTAGCTGGTGATATCTGCACCTCTCTTCTCCCTGGAATAGGTGAAGACAGTTGAATACTTGATCCACATAAATTGGAAAAAAATCTTATTTATCTGCCTATGTGTCTCTCTATTTCCCAGTCAGTGAACACAAGATGACTCTTCAGGCTTTAGAAAGCATCCCTCATGTGAAGCTGTAATGCTTCTCCACCAGGAGCACTCATGCCTGTGGTGCCTGAGTGAAGGGCACCTTCCTGAGTGAAGGACACCAAGTGTGCTGTCTCAGAATGAGGCTTTTTTAAAGAAAAGGTGCAAATTGCCATGGAGCCCTGCATGAAAATGTTCCTGCTTAAAATGTCAATGCACCCCTCCTCAGATCCCAGGACAGGCAAGAAAGCAGCTTCCTTTTATTTATTGCCATTCACCAGATCCTTTCACAAAGCTCCAGGAGTGCTACTGAATTCTCAGAGGAAAATGAAGGTTCAGGCCTCAAATGTGTCCCCGTGGCAGAGACTCAGACCATACTGCATTTCTTATCCTAAACTGACATCCCACCATGTATGTCCACAGGGTCAATGCCTACACTAGTGTCAACGTTACACTGCAGGAAGGGTCTCAGGGCCCAAGATGTCTTGTTGACTTGTTGTTATAATATTGTCTTTGCTGATCCTGTATGATTAGTATGGGCACTCAGCCTCCTTCAGATTCTGCCTGCCAGACCTACACTGCTGTGGTGGGCACAAGAGACACCAGTAACATCCTGGCTTGGCACAGGTCCTCTTGGAAGGATTATTCATTTACTTCTCCAGGCTGCTAAGCAATAAAGAGGAATCACAGGCCAAGCAGACTCCTCCCTGCTGAGCTCACCATATTCCTGTTCCACAGCAAGTCTACAGGCTCTGCATCTCCCTGTGACCCAGGCAAGTGCCAGCCACTGTCTCCTCCCCAGGTACAGTTTCAGAGCACAGACTCACCATGGTTTCTTCTGCAAAAAAGTGCGGCTCCAGAGCACAACATCTCCACGCACAGGCACCTGCACCAGGGTGCTCAAGCTACAGATGTCAAAATGTAAGGCTTCAAAAGAATGGCTTAAGGGGACCAGAAAGGTCCTTACCGTGCTTTTTGCCAGCTATGGCTGACATAGGACAAAACATTACACTTCCCTGCTGGGTTATTTAAAGCTCTCAAAGACAGCAGTAAAAGACAGACCATTTCATGACACAGACTTTCTAATGAGTTCTCAAGCTGGTTTGTGAATCAGAAAACTCAGAGAGAGCTCATTGTAGCAGTCATGAGCAAGCCTTGCTGTTCTTTTGAGAAATCTCTCTCCCAGAGATGTGCAGGACAGACACTAGACCTCGGCAAATTTGTGAGGGTAATTTACTGCTTTTCTTCTCTGATGTAGCTGAGCATGAGGGAAGGGACACATGCCACAGCCTCAGGGCAAACATTAGCAATGTGTTTCTAAATCTGGTGCCTCCGCCCGGCTCTGCATCATTTATAGATGGAGCTGCTCTTGTTTAAATACCAGACAAACCACACAGCTCTTAGGCAAGAAGAAAGGGCAGAAACGTGATTACTCTGACTAGAAGATGAAAAACTTTTGGGATACAGAGGTCTGTAACATAAGACATACAAACTTGGAAATACATGCACACGGACATGGGCACATAAATAAACAACTGAGGAACAAGCTTTCACTGAGCTCCATTATGTTCATACTGTTCAGAGTGAAAAGAAGATACCTGAATAGTCTGTGCATCAGGACTTCCTAAACTTTGTCAAGCTGTGCTCACACAAAGCTGAAACTCAGCTTCAAATACTTCAATTAGGACACCTTAAAGGTAAGGAAAATCCCTTTGTTTCACGTATGTGTGGGCATGTGCTTATATGAGCAGCACATCACAAAGATCTGCTTTTCCAGAGCAGTTCAGTTAGGCCTCTTCCTCCTTCAATTTACTGTTCCTTTCTAACTACAAACAACATTCATCAAATATGGGCAAGGGGGGATAAATATGGATTTTTATTTTTAATCTAAGAATCATAGAATCATTAAGGTTTGAAAAGACCTCTAATACCATGAAGTTCAAAGAGTGGTCTGACACTGCCAGGTCCATCACTAAATCATACCCCTAAACTCTACATCTACATTTTTTCAACAATTTCAGGGACAGTGATTCCACTATTTCCCTGGACAGCCTGTTTCAAACTCATCTACCCTTTCAGTGGAAAAAATGTTCCTGATATCCAATCTAAACCTTCCCTGGAATAACTTGAGGCTGTTTCCTCTTGTCCCATTGCTTGCTACATAGAAGAAATTAAAGTCTAATTATGAACAACTCCAATACGGAGATAACAATGCACTGTGGGCAAATAAATCCATATTTCAGAGACAGAAAAACATGCATATGTCAATAAGGGGAAAAATAATTCACTACAGCACGTGAGGGTACCTCATCCTGTTACCATTAAAACTAACCAACAGACTCACATGGCCAACAGGCGTTATGCAAAAGATCCTGTGTGTTGAGAAAAATTGAGACTTCTTTATATTATATATCATAAGGGAATTATCTATGACTCTCATGAACCTCTGAGAACAGAAGGCACAGGCTTCAAACTGTTGTTTGTCCCTAACTTTATGCTGCCTGTCCCCCAGTTTTGTTACTCTGTTTAAGAAATTCTTTCAGCTGTAAATAGTTGGAGACCAGGAGCATGATCGGTTTGCCCTGTTCCTGTAGCCTTCCTTACACTTCAGCATCTGGCCAGCATTACAGCCATGACCCTGTGATGGGACAACCTTCTCTCTGATCTGTTACAGACAGTCCTATGATCTAGAGGCAATTGCAAAGAAAGGAGACAACTTGGATTCAGGAAAGTTATATGTAAAAGTATGTTGCATGCACAACTTCTGAAGCCTGCTTCATACTGTGAACTGTGTGCATGTATCATCAAATACAGTTCAGCGTATCAAGTTGGATATGAAGAGAAGCATAAAGACTGTAACAACCAAGTTTGAGGTGCAAATGAAGTGCATTTACCTATTTTTACCTCCAAATACCCACTTACTGGGATTATGGTCTGTAGAAAGGTTGGTTTCTTGGACTTCCCCCACCACAGACTTCACAGGATCTTTTCAGCCTGTCTCTTCAGAGCAGGATTTGCTTGGTTGAGAGAGTACCCTATGGAAATTTCTTGCAGAGATGGCATAGAACTAGCTATGCAATCTTGCTCTGCCAGGGACGTCCTTGCTTGGGCTGGGAGACAGTGTGCATTGAACTGCAGTGGCAACATTGTCTTTTAGACAATCTTTCTGCAGCCCTGCAACTGACCTTTCTCCCTGCCTGTCCCTGTCTGTGTCAGTGTGTGCAACTCCCTATGCAGTTAGAAAGGTGGAATTGGTATTGTATTTCTATTGAAAATGTTAGAAATGCTTTTTTAGCTTTCTAGTGAAATGTAGCAGTTGGAAAAAGAAGGAAAATCCTCTGCAGCTGCAAGCCATCAACTAAAAACTCTTAGCCAAAGAGAATTAGAAAGAAATGGCAAGGTAGTTAATCACATCGCCATTGTTTATGTTTGTATTCTGCTTTAGGGAATCAATAAATCCTTCTTTCTCAGTTACCTTATCTGGAAAATGTGGTAATAAACTACTCACAGGCAGGCTGGGACAGTGAATTAGGCTGTTTATTGCAGGGAGTGCCCCAATATACTGAAGAAGTATCAGAAATTGTTACTATATGTGGGAGAGAACTACCTAAATTTTATCTCTTAACATCAAAGAGTCAGGACAACCTAGAACCCATAATTATCAAGGACTGTGGCACTGTTCTCAGTGGAATCAAGTGTGATAAAAAATTCTTCAAACAGTTAACAAGACATCTTTCTTCTGTAGGATCCCTAAGAGATCAATGGGCAGTGTTGGAAGAGTTCTTTGTGAAGGCAAGGTGATACAGTTCAAGGAAGTCACCAAAAAGAGCAACAAGAAAAGCGATCAATGGAAAATCTGCTCAATTATGTACAAATTTTTGTCACCAGCATAGTAACACAAGTGGAAGTCTGAGCTGGTTATTGCTGTCTTTAGAGTGACAGATAAACTATGGTCAATATGAAATGCCTACATGGGAGGCAAGTGATCAGCAAGCTTGGGACAGAGGTCAGGAAAGCATCTGAGAGGCCTGTTTGTTACTGCCACTCTGTGGGACAGAAATAGCTATGATGAAAATACCCCTCCCTGGCTTTACAGAAAATGGGTTCATTGTAGTTAAAACTGCTCTTGGAAGTGATGTGGTTAATCTGCCTGCCTTCGCACTGAAGTAGATGAGGGGCACCACAAAGTTCTGCTAGTTCAGCCATTGGACCAGGAGAAGGCCAAAGATCAAACACCATGCTAACCCAGGTGAGCTACTTTTGCAGCAACTGTGCAACAGCAGGCTGCATCAGCACCCTCCTATTTCAGTGACAAGTCTAAAATGGATGGACCATATGATATGACTAAACAGATTAAGAAATAACTGCATTTGGGAAACATTTTATGATGGAACAAATCATAGCTCAAGCTATCTACCAATTCATTAACAGTTTAGCTATAAGGGCTGTTTGAAAGACTGTACATTGAGATCAATCTCACGATTTACTTCACAGTTTAGCAGTTTCTGATGAAAGGGAGAGCTGACCAATAGCCTGTTACCCTGTTGCAAAATTGTGTTCCTCACCATGGTAAATAACCTCCATTCTTGAGTAATCTCATTCATTGTTCAGCTGGGCATCTCTAACCAGAAAAAGTTCCCCGTAAACATTTGAAGAATGCAAGTCTAATATTGGTTTTCTGGTGTGCTCCTGCAAACAGGTTTCCTCAAAACCTCTTTTCTGATCAAGGTTTGTAAAGCTAATCTAATTTTTCTGTTCTTCCTCCTTTACTGGAGGCAACACCATATCCTAACCATCCTACTTAATGGGTGAAGCAAAGCTTAATGTCCTTCCTTAGTTTGAAGATTTGGGGTCAGTTTTTCATAACTAATCACAGCTTCTGGGGCCCTGTGCCATCAGAGGTGCACCTGTTGGCTCACCAGTAACACTGGAAGCATTTCTGGCATGCATTTTGCAGCCTTCATAGGTTTTTTTAAGAGCAGCTTCCATGACTTTTGACATGTTGGGTAAGAGGGGGTGGATGCAAAGGTAAACAGTCAAACTGTGGGAGTTGCCAAATCAAACCCAGGGGTACTGACAGGGAGGTGAGGGAGGAAGAACAACTTATCTGGGGCAACATTCAGAGCAGAGAGATCTCTCTGACACTTCAGCCTATCCTGAAGTAACTGGTTTTATACTTCTTTATTCTAACAACCATTAGATAATAAGTCTGCTTTGGTGCTGAATGCTTAAAATATTGATCTTTGCTGTCAGCTTTGTAAACATTTTCACAATGTTTGTTTTCTTTGCCACTGTGCTTCTCTAAGATTTCCTATACCTGAAGAGTAGCTTTATCATTTTTACTGCATTTTGGGCTGGATATGGCTCTGATATGAGCTGAGCAGAAGGATCTGTTCAGCCATTTCTCATCACATAATCCCTTTTCTGTTCCTTTCCCACTCTTTTTGCAGTATTTTGATCTCAGGATGACAATTAAGAATAAATGTTAAAGAACATGTTCTTACCTAAAGACATGATGTGCACAATTCCTGAGGAGCAATCTCAGCTTTAGTACTCGACTGCCACATGAGACAAGTTAGAAATACAAAAGAACATTCTGCTATGATACAAGGCGGTTAGCAAGTCTGATTTTCTGGTTTAAGAATTTAAAATTCATGAGTCTGTCCCTTCCCAAAAATGAGAATCTGGATAAAAAGTAAAGAAATAGTAGAAGTTGTTTGGAATTATTCTTAGACCCCTTCCTACAAAAAATTCAGGTAATTTTCAGAGTTTTATCTATCATCATGACACATCTATTTTTTCAGGAGCTGGGGCATTAAGAAAAGCAGAAAGGGAGATTTGTTGCTGACACACACATGTAAATCATGCAAGTTAGTAGCTCTGGGTAGGAAACTACAGCTCTTGATGGCAATGGCTTCTTCTGTTCACTCTTCAAATAAGGCCACCTGAATATTTTAAATAAAGTGGCTTTCTGTTTTAAGCAGCCTAGCAAAAATTCCCTTCTCTCTGTTAACTGCATATACTCAGTTTTGACTGTATAATACTGCAAGTGCCTGTTGGAGCAGCCCAGGAAATACAGGGAATACATAATGAAAGGGGGAAATAAGTCCTTTCTAGCTTTTCCTATTTATTCCTATGTTTTTCTATTAGCATATAAAAGCCCTAACCCACAATGTTTTCTCTTTTTCCTAGTCACTTTTAAAGATAAATTTCTGACCTTTAATCCCACAATTACAACACGTTGTTAACTTAAGGTAATTAAACAACAAGGTAACAATCTCTACCTTCAATAGAAAATAAAGCAGAGAAAAAGCAGAAAAGATCTCATTGTTAGGCTACGGAAAGAAACAAAAAGAAGAAAAGCCTTATCCTCAGAGAAGTTTTGAACTATGTATGCTTTATATTCCCCTCCTAGAATACTGGAGAAGCAACCTTAAAGCTTCTCGGCTTCTGAGACAGCTTCTGAGTCCTTATATTTCCATTCTCAGTTTTGTGCCTTGGGTGTAAGCTGCATTTCTGCCTTCTCAAAATCTGACAGCTCCCCAAATTCCTTTTTGATCCAATTACTTTATGGAGTACTGGTATTGAATACTTTGTCAGCAATCTCTTGGGAACAGACACTTTATTTTTTCTAACCTGTGCATTCTACAGGAAAGCATTTCACACAGGTCTTTCAAGCCTCAAATTCTCACCAGGAACACTGCTCTTTTAGCATCCAACTCCTGCTTCTCCATAGCTTTTTAATTTGCAATGAGGCCACTCCATTTCTTTGCTGCACTGCCAACACATGTGGCAGATGTTAGGTTCCAAAACAGTAAGAGCACTGCCTTACTGGAGAAACAGGAATGTGCAACAATCAACAATCAAACAATCCAACAGCAATCTAACACTGTGGGGCCAGCCCAGCATCAATCCCAGTTTGTCAGTTGTCTGCCTCTGAACTCTTCATGACCAGTTTCTTGAGTCATGGACCTGTTCTATAACCATTTGCTAGGTATTAGCAGGGAACACTGATGAGTACCATAACAGTTCTCTGGCTTGCAGCATTATCTTGCCTGGGCACACCTACCTCAGTGACATTTAACTGCTTTTTCCATCTTCAGTTTTGGGTGGACCTTAATCATTTATTTGCCATATGTGTGAGAAAAAACACCAACAGACAACTCTCTAAGCAAGGTCCTAAAGCATTTGCACTGGCCTGCAAAGTAAAGAAAAGCCTTGGTTAAATAAATAACAGTACACATGGATAACTGCATGGATCTGACTGGAAGCTACACCTTCACCAGTTCTAATATGATTACTTACTGCAAATACATCCCCTGGAGGCCACCATTAGGAAGAACCTGTTTCTCACTCTTGACAACTCCTATGAACTTCAGACCACAATCCCACCCTCCTCTTCATGGCTCTTTCTGGCTAGTCACTGGTTTGGTGACTCTGTCTTGGACAAATGCGTTGAAATCCTGAAAAATAAGGATGACTTATTATTATACAAATAAGAATGAGGGATGTTTTACCAGGGTGTGTAGTGACAGGAGAAGGGTGAATAGCTCCAGAGTAAGAGGGTAGATTTAGATTAAATATAAGGAAAAAATAAATTATTTACTTGATAATTAGGTATTAGGAAGAAATTTTTTAGAGTGTCCAGAGGAGAGCATTGAGGATAGTGAAGGGCCTTGAGGGGAAGCTGTACAAGGAGTGGTTGACGTCACCTGGCCTCATTGCAGTTACAATGTGAGGGGCAGAGGAGGGCCAGGCACTGATCTCTGCTCTGTGGTGACCTGTGACAGGACCCAAGGGAATGGCCTGAGGTTGTGTCAGGGGAGGTTTAGGTTGGATATTAGAAGAGGTTCTTCCCCCAGAGGGTGGTTGGGCACTGAACAGGCTCCCCAAGGAAGGGGTCACAAGCATGAAGCCTGAGTTCAAGAAGTATTTGGACAACGCTCTCAGACACAGAGTAGGACTCTTGGGGGTGGTCCTGTGCAGGATTCTGAGCTGGGCTTGACGATCCTTGTGGGTCCCTTCAGACGAGCAGATCCTGTGATACTGTGAGGATGGGCAGGCCCTGGCACAGGCTGCACAGAGGAGTTGTGGCTGCCCCATCCCTGCAAGGGCTCCAGGCCAGGCTGGATGGGGCTCTGAGCAACCTGGGCTGGGGGAAGGTGTCCCTGCCCACGGTAGTGAGTTGGAACCGGATAATCCTTCAGATCCCTTCCAGCCCAAAACATCCTGAGATCCTGCGATTCAGCTATTACCTTCTAGTCTTTGCATAACCCATTACAAGTGCCACAGGATATGAAACAGTGACTATCCTTAATACTGACTTGGATTACGTTTGTGATAAATGTCATTATGATTCATGTCAGTTAAAGCCAAATGGGTAATTGCAGCCCCATAAAAGGAACAAGTTGTTGTTACTACAGAGGTGCTGTAAATTATGGTAAAACTGATTAGTTTCTCTTCTTTACCAAAACAATGTGAGTTATAGTAAAACTGTTCAGTTTTTCTTCTTTATAAAAACAATGTGAGTAGAACTGTTTAGTGTCTCTTCCTTATCAAGGTAATGTGAATTATGGTAGATCTGGTCAGTTTCTCTGTTTTCTGCTCAAGGAAATACTTGAATTATGGCCTAAGTGGTTAGTTTCCCTGAGCCCTTATCAGGGAATACGTGAATTATAGTGGATGGAACTGACACAGTAAAGAAACATATGCTGAAGACTGTTTAGCATCACATTGTAAAATGTGTATGTATATGATAAAATGAATATGTATGAAGCAACTGGATAAACCCCCAATCTGCGCTGTGTTTGGCATGCTGTTTTCGGGGAGCAAGCACTCCCACCGCATCCATCGCGCTGTTTGCTTTCACCATATAATAAACTCTTATTCCAAACCCCATTTTGGGTCTGAGACTGTTTCTCACACGTCCATGCATCCGCTGTGCGGCCCGGCGCAGCCCTGGGCCTGGTTCCTTTCGGGACAGCCTTCCCCTGCGGCTCCCGCAGAGCCGGGGCCGGCAGCGCCGCCTCGGACTCGCCCAGGACGCCCTTCCAGCAGCCATTTCCCCGGGGCTCTCAGCCCCACCACCCCGAGGGCCGCCTGGGACACAGCAGGCCCCTCCAGCGCCGTGAGGGAGCCGCGGGCCGGGCCGGGGCGGGGCCGGTGCCCGCCGAAGGTCCGGGCCCACGTGGGGCGGCAGTGGGGCGGCCGCGGGGCCCGCGCGTCCCGCATTCTGCCCGAGAGCCTCGCCGTGCTCGGCTCCGCTTCTCCGCCCCGCCATGGCCCCCGCCGAGATCCTCAGCGGGAAGATTGTCTCCGCGTACGTACCCGGGTTCACCCGCACGGCCCGCCGAGCCGCGCCGGCTGTGCGGGCGGGAGCACCCCGGGAGCCGTGCGGGGTCTGCCCTGCGGCGGCGAACCGGGGTGGTGGGGGAGCTGAGGGGCGCCCCGCGGGCCTGGCGCTGAGGGGGCTCTGTTCTTGCTCTGTGGGGAGCTCTGCCCTGGCTGCTTTGGCGGGTTCTGCCCTGGCTGCTTTGGCGGGTTCTGCCCTGGCTCCTTTGGAGGGCTCTGCCCTGGCTGCTTTGGAGGGCTCTGCCCTGGCTGCTTTGGAGGGCTCTGCCCTGGCTCCTTTGGAGGGCTCTGCCCTGGCTCCTTTGGAGGGCTCTGCCCTGGCTCCTTTGGAGGGCTCTGCCCTGGCTCCTGTGAGGGTCTCTGCCCTGGCTCCTGTGAGGGTCTCTGCCCTGGCTCCTGTGAGGGTCTCTGCCCTGGCTCCTGTGAGGGTCTCTGCCCTGGCTCCTGTGAGGGTCTCTGCCCTGGCTCCTGTGAGGAGCTCTGCCCTGGATTCTTGGGGGGCTCTGCCCTGGCTCTCTGAGGGTCGAAGCAGGTTTGGAGACACCCTAAAGCTTTTTAACAACGTTGCAGTCAAATCTCGCTTCTTCCCAGCTGGAAACTGGGAGCTGTGAGGTGTTAGTACAGGGGAATGTAAAGCGCCGCCAAGCACCCACTCCCCACAGAAACCAGAGGTGAGGCTGCTGGGGTCTCTCTGGGAGGAGCAGCCCCACAGAGCAGGTGGTGAGACATGACATGACATGAGATGAGATGAGTGCCCAGCCAGCTGACCTACAGCTTCTTTGTGTGTAAGCAGAGGGATGCTTTACCAGCAGGAGCTGGGAACATGTGCTTTAGGTATGATCTCTGTGTTCATACAGTACAGGCATTGATTGTGCCACTTTAAAGTAAAAGAAGTTAATCCATGTACCGGAGAACACGAAGCTGAGTGTTCACCGGTGTCCCGCCAAAGCTATTTGAAAGATTTGGGAGATCTTAAAGGAATAAGCCCTGGGTATAGGTGTGCCTGTGGTGTGTCTTTTAGTTTACTTGTTTTTCCTTCTGTCACTCTACATACACACCTGGTAAGAAAGCCAAAGAAATTTCCCTTAGCTTAGGAAAATGCACTGTAGTGTTTCTGTTATGTTTTTAATATATTCCAGTATATAACAGGGTTCATTGGGTACCTCCTGTCTATAATCAGGGAATTCAGACAGAAAGGGTAAGTTTGAAATGGTATGAAGTAATCTCTGAAAAGCTGTTAGTCCTGCTCTTAGATTGCTATGTACAACACAGCTGCATCCAACTGACAATGGAGCAGTTCTGAAAAGTAGGCCTAATGTGCCTTGAATCTGAATATCCATGATGAAAGGCTGCTTGCATATTTTACCTGGTAATGTTTGGGCCAGTGCCACCTGTGTATTGCCGCCTCTCAGTCTTATCTGCTTCCTTCCACCTGATCCTGTTGGCAGTGTTGAAGCCAGCACACTGCAGTGCCTGAGCTTGCTACTGGTGGGACTTAATGATTTGCCTGTTTTAGGTTTCTTTTCTGGCTTAGAAAGTGCCCCTGAAGAGCAATAGGTCCTTTCTAGCAACATGTTATAGCTATTTAAAAGCGATTAGAAACAGGAAAGATGCAAGTTCAGGTACAGTCTTTTGAGCATTCACGTTAAAACTTTTATCTTCATTGGCTGTGCATGTTGCATTACTTACTTTATTTGACTTTATAGATACAGTGGTGAAATTTTTTTTCATATCTGTTTGTTTTCTGTATTATAGTAGCAGCTATAAGCAAGCCGTTTGCAGAGATGAGAACATTAATGATGTGCAAATACCTGGGAAGAGACATGAGCTTTTAATAGGTACATACAGGAGAAAGGTTTGCTTGGCTTCCAGCACATCTCTAAGGTGTTTGGCTGAAGTTTGTCTTCCACAGTCATCAAATCTTAACCTGAAGGCACCACAAAATGGAAAAATAATTTGATTTCTGCTGTCTTTAAGTGTCTTTAAGCAAAGTGTCCTTTGCTCTGCAGGAATAGGCCTTGTGTAGTTCTACCTTTTCCTAGTGAAGTACTTGAAGGAATTGTGAGGAATTGGGCTGTCAGCCCTGAAGATACCTCTACCTTTCTTTCAGACCCGCTAGAGAAGTGCTGGTCCAGAGAATTCTCATTATCCAGAATTCATCTCCAGGCCAAGAGTCTGGCAGCAGCTGCAGAAACAATAGGCATGTGGTTTTTCTAAGAATTTTCAACTGAATTGCCTGTTGTAGAAAGGGAATGTCCCTGACTTTACAATCAGCTGCAAAACCTTTTCAGTTACTATCTTGTAGGGGGGTGGGTTTTGTTACTTTGCCCTCTAATGGAGAAATATGTTTGTTTGTGAGTCTGTCAAATATTGACAAATGAGGTGAATCAAACAAGTCCTGTTCCAGCTACATAGTTCTGTGTTTTTGTATGTCTCTTAACTCCACTCATAAGCATTGTGACACCAAGCACCCCTTTCCCAAAGATAGGCAAAAGAAATATCTAATTTACAGTCATGCTAGCTATTTAAACAAAAATCAGATAGATAGTGGCATTCTAATTCTTCTAAAGAGAATTCTTTAGAGAATAAATACTTCGAGAGAGTTTCCTTGCCTCTATAAATAAGGAAAACTTGAAAAAGCTAGTTCACACCTTGAAATGTCTTGGAATGCTCAAAAGAGATAAAAAGGTAAATTTATGTTTTCAGTGACTTTGAATATTACTTTTGAGGTTAGTGAATGTGGTTAAGTTATGCATGGGAAGGGGAACACAGCATTGCTTTCTGTGTAGGATTTTAGTGTTGATGTTAATGCATCTCTAAGACTGCTTGTGTCAGTACAAACTAACTCTTGTACCTGAACAGTCTGTGAAAGATATTAAATTTTGGATGGGTTATGCATCAACCTGAGCTGGTTAGTTTACTCAGAGTGGCTTTCCCTTACTTGTCTGAGTGCCTGGTTCATAATTCAGCCTTAGGTTTTGCTACAAGTTAAATTTGCCTCATTGGCAAATGAGTTGCAAAAGACAAGTTATTGTGTAACAGTACTAGACAAAGGACTAATAAATGGAAGAGAAGCAGTGCTTTAAGTATGCAGAATATGGAGGGTTGAAGGTAATAAAAATACAGTATTATATACCTTTTATTGCTTGTATTCACTGAAAAGAAAACAAACAAACAAAACCAAAACCAACCAAACAAAAACAAACAAAAAAACAACAAAAACCAAACCAACAAAAAAAAAAAAAAACAAAAAACCCCAACAACAAACAAACAGACCAAACCCCCTGTGTCTGAAATAGATACTCAGAGCAAAACATGATAGTGGCTCTTCTTTACAGCTTATGTCCACTGCAGTATGCTGTGTGTTCAGCCATTACCATCTGAAGGAGCCTGAGTTTGGAGACCTCTGTCTTGGCCGGATTTGTTTGATAGCTCCAGAAATGGACCAACATTCCTGGTCTGGAAGAGTGGCCAATGAGTTGTGATGACAGGGAAGACTTAACATCCCTCAAAGCCACTAGGGATGGAGCAAGTAGTGGTTTGAGTACAAAGGATATAACAATGATGAGGCTCAGCTTGTAACTGTAGGTAACAGTGCAGTAAACTACTCCTCAGCATTTTCAGACTGGAACTCTCAAAAGTTGTTTGGACTTCCTATTGAAACTCCAGGTAAATCTGGTCTGAACTGAAAAATTACCCTCTCTGTGAGATGTCATTTACCAGATCCCACCCAGAATGTTGCAGGCTTGCACTGAAGGATACCACACTGTGGATGTGCTAAATTAAAGTGAACTGTCAGTGCCACTAGACAGCCCCAAATGTGAGGAAGAACCCCTTGTGTTTGGTGCTGTGCAGATATAGAATTAAAGAAAGAAAAAGAGGACCTTGCTCCAAAAAGGACAGGCTAGGAGAAAACATTGTCCGGTGGACAACAGGGCCACAATTCTGTGATCTGTGCACATCAGCACCAGGTTACATGGAAGGGAAAGACCGTTCCTTCCTTTGTGGAATAAATAAAATCTCAATATCACTCCTTGCAAAGACAAAACATTGTGGAAGGGCCTAGAGTATTGTCTGGAATGCCTGCAGCCCCACAAAGGTGGATTGAGTCTTTTATCTGTTTCTCATGTGTTTTCCTCTAATTAAATCACATCTGATTTGTTGTAGAAAGTACCCATTTTGGGAAGCAGACCTGATTAGACTCATTAACGTTGTAGCATGGAGAGCTGGTTGTGAGAGTTCATGGTATTGTAACTCATGTTTGGGGCAAACTCTTATAAGTTCTAAAGCTGTGTGTTAAATTTAAACTCTGTTATTCTGTTGGCAACCAGCCACATTTGAGAAATGCCTCAATTGCTACCAATCCCATTCCCAGCAGATGACTGCTTTTGCAACTCAGATCCAAGTGGGATTTATTTGTAGTCCACCTTGGATTAAAGGTTTGAACATGATGAAAAAACATCTTAAAAAGCAAAAATATCTTCATATATTTTTCTGGTCTGAAGGAGGCTTGTGAAAATATTTGAGCTGACACAACCAAAAAAAATGGTTAAAAATCTTGGGAGTGGTAGCAGGGAGTTCTCCTGGGAGGTAGTGACAGTGTGTCAGGATCATGCAGTGGTGGAGCATGAGGCAAAAGAATGGGAGATTTGTGGACTGCTTCCAGCTCTGTTGTCTAAATGGTATCTTCCCTCAGCTGGAGACATCTGTTGAATTGCCCGCTGTGTTTAGATGGACTTTCCCAGGGCATTTCCCATTCCAATGTCACACCATTGAAACAGCAAACCTGTGATTCCTCTTAGGAGAGACTCCTCTGTATCTCATTCGGGTACCAGTGGGATGTTTTGTGGTGTGCTTGCTTGGTGCCTCTTCCTTTGAAGATAATGCAGTTTTCCTGTGCTAGGAAATGGTGCCGTGATGTTTTGGAGAAGGGAAAGCTTGTTTCTCCACATTACCGTGTTGGTTTGTCATGGGAGCAACAGAAAGTGAGCAGTGGCCATGCTGAAAGCTGGAATGGCTGCAGGGACAACGGCTGTGACCATGTAGTGGTCAGGTGGTGCAGGACCTGGGAAGGACCATCAGCCTCTGACAGCGTTTTCTGCAGGGCTGCAGCAAGAGAGAGCATTTGTGCTGCATGTTTCTGCAACCCTTGGGGAATCTGTGATCCAGGCAGTAAGGCCAAGCCCTCCTCTTCTGAAGCATCACTGTCTCTGATGAAGTATTTGCCAGGTAGTATTTGGCACATAGACCCTGATCCACAGAAGGGACAGAAACACAGCCTGGTGTCACCTTCAGTACAGTGCTGTGTGTGCTCACAGGTATGTTCCCTCTGACTGCCTCAGAGGGAAGCTGTGCTGCTTCTCCATTTACAGCAGAGCTGGAGGAGTGTGGTTTGTCCCTTGCTGTTCTGGGAAATTCACTCAAAGACTTTAAATTCAAGTCACTGTTGCAGCCTAGAGAAAGACTAACAAGTTCTTTAATCTCTGGAACTGGTTGTTGCACTGTATGCTTAGATCCCTGTGCTGTCCTTGACCTGTGCAGACCCTGGACTCGTTTGCTGTGTGAGGTTGTTTGTGGAAGGACACGTGGGCACAGAAGGGGTCTTAGAGGGAAGGCTTTTGGAGAAACAGCTGCATAGAATTGCAAATTTTTTGTTTGAAGTCGTGAAAGAATTTTCATACAGCTAGTTAAAAAGTGATGTTGGTTTATCAATATGAACTTTTATCTTTGGGAAGACCTGAGGTCCACAATAAAATTCTGCAGACTGTATCGCTAAATAGCTGCTGGCTTGCAAAGATTGTTTTGGAAGGATTTTGTAAGTCTAGGGAGTTAAAAGAAGGATTTCTTTTTTCCTGAATTTTCTCACAAACCTTTGCCCGTGTGGCTTTTGTGGTCATTGCAGAGCAGTGGTGCCTAACACTAGGTGGCTGTCTAACGAGTGATTTCTTGATTCAAGGCTCCTAAAGCATATCAGCACTAACAACACCACTTTCCTGTGTTGGTGTGTTACCTTTCTTCTGTAGCAGAAGGGGAAGTGAGTTAGTGCCTAATTAGAGAAAATGACAGCAATGTGATATGTGAATAGTCATGACTGCTGGGGGTAAAAGCACACCAAAGTCCTGCTTCTGGGAAATTGGGTGGGCTTATTTCTCTTCAACAAAGAAGACATGAATAAAACTAATACCTAGGTCTGGGAGCCTTTCCAGTTGGCTGTCCCTTATGAGGGCTTTGCTGCATCATGAATTGTAATACATTTTGTATATCTTTGCATTTCTTTTTGTTTGCCAGTCACAAACCAGTGCTGGCCTTTCCTTACTGGAACACCAGAGACTGTTCTCAGAAATAGCTCCTTCAAAACCCACAGGCCCAGCTCACAGCCCCGTGCAGTGTGTTTCTGATGCTCCTTGAGATTGTTGTGTTGTTAAAGGCTGCTCATGATCCAGTTCAGGTGCCTTCCCTGGTGGCTTACAGCTGGACTGTAAGGAGAGGCAGTTGGTGATTTTGCTACCTAACAGACCAACTTTTGTCCCTTAAGCTCAGAACATTGCCAGGACAAGACTGTGACACTGTTGTCTGAACTCATCAGCCAGTCTTAGTGTCAAGAGTTCTTGAGGCAGTAACAAAAGGAAGCCTTAGAACTACTGTGTCTTAACTAAGGCTGAAAACAGCCTCTTTTGCTGAAACTTGTTAAGCAACTTTGAACCACTTGGCTGGATGCCTATAAATACTCTGAACTGCTCCTCAGGTGCTGCAGAACTCTGACTATGTGACTTGGGATGCAGCCAGAGAGATGCATGATTTGGGATGTTGCTGGAGGCTGTGATTCCCCCTGAGATGAGACTTGGAATAGCCTTAGGGCTGCTTCTGGCTGGGCCAGCTGCAGCTGTCCCCTGGGATCAGTGCTGCTGGGTTACAGCAGAGAGTGTACTGCTCCTGTTTTTGGAATCTGGTGTTTCCAATTTGGAGCTTATAGTTGCCAGGTAGAGCTGGCTCCACTGGCTTTTTGTCATCCTGGATTTTCCCCATGTGGAAGCAATCATAGCCTCCCAGCTTGTGTCAGCTACTTCGTCCCTGTACCCTTGCTGTTCACATTTTTAATGAACTGGCACCAACAGCACTTCCTCCAGTCTGAGAAGTCTGGTTCCTTTTAGGAAGTAGCAGACTTGCTGATACTGATTTGAACACAAGGGGGCCATCTGTGTTTTAAATGGAAGGATGTTTGGCGCAGGATGGATTTGTTAATTATGATGGTAGCACCTTGTCATCTCTGAGAACATGGGTGGGACACGGGCTGGAGATCATGTGGAGGAAGTACCTTTCAAGCCTCTGGTGTCTTGTGAGGTTTTGCTTACTTGGCTTTTGCTTCTAAGTGAATATCTCTTACCTGTGGAGTTCAGTGCCACAGCCTCCCTTCAGTGCCATGAGCCCATGAGATCGGCATGACTGGTCAGTTCTTCTCTCTGAGTCCCAGCTGCCTCTGGCGAGGACACAGAGCAGTGGTGCTGGGTCTGCACCTGGGCTTGCAGAATTTTGGCTTTGAAAGAGCACGGTGGGCCTAACACCAGGGCCTGTTCCCTTCCACATTCAGTGGTGGAAGATCATGCATGTGGAGCCATAGAGTGGTTGAGAAATTAGAGAACAGTGCAAGGATGGGGGGAGGGTGGTGACAGCGGCGTTTGAACTGTCTGTGGCTGATTTATCAGTGATGGGTACTCCTTATTTCTAAAACATTCCCTAGTAAACTGGGCATGAATTTTCTCATGCTGCATTTCAAAGTTGTGTTTAAACAACTGTATCCTTAAACTTGCCTTTACTGAAGAGTTCACCTGAGCTGTGTACCAGTGTTGAGCTACATTTTATCACTTCTGTCCACCTCCCATTCTCCTTTATGTTTCCAAGGCAAAATCGTGGTCTTGTTTGGAAGCTCTTGGGCTGGGGTCATTTTCTCACGTGTGCTGGCAAGTTCAGAAGCACATTAGGGGCAGGAAGGTGGGTGTAGAAGTGCAGCCACTCTAGCCTGGGTTAGGCAGGAAATGGAAACACGTATTGTCCTTGTGCTTGTTTAGTTATTTTCCAGATTTTTACCATTGTAGGTTCAGCATCCTTTACCAGGACAGCATGTGTGACAGTTTTGACTGGTGCATGTGGGAGACAAGTAATTTTAGTACAGCATATGTAGAAAGAGAATTTCCTTTTGAGAAGGGAGTTTGAAATCCCAGGGGTTTCCACGCCAATTTTTGAACATTTTTTCATTCTTGTATCTTATGTGACTGTGAAGAGGAGGGTGAAGAAGCACAGTGTGCCCTTCAAAAAAAAAAAAAAAGCCTGTTTGAATGAACCTGGTTGCAAAAGTGTTTTGGTGATTTATGGACATCAATCTTATTAGGAGATTGCTCGGACTTGTGTACTCAAGACATAAATAAGTGTTTGCCCATCTGCCTTTCTGTCACCTTTTCAATTCCTGACTTATCACTGTATCAGAAGTCAACCCCTTGATTAACTTCTACTTTGTTTTTGTTTTCTTTTCCCCTCTTCAGCCAAGTGAGAGACAGACTAAAGCAGCAAGTTGTTGAGATGAAAGAAAAATTTCCAGGCTTCAGACCGGGACTCGCAATTTTGCAGGTATTGTTTTCTTTAATGACAACTACAGAAAGTCTGAGTTGCTTTGCCATGGTAAATCCACAGCTAATGAGCTTGGTCAAAGCTGTCTTGCAGTGGTAGCATTTTATAAGGAACAGAAGACCAGAGTTCTCTGTGGGCCGGTAACATGTTTCTGTGAAGTCTTTTCGCCCGGTACTGGGGCCCAAAAACATTTTTTGACTTTTCAGTTGTTTTGTTTTGTTTTGTTTTTTCCTTTCTTCACACCCTGTTCTCTCTTTGAGTGTTGTGTTTGTGAAATGGTCAAAGTAAACAGCTTGCCTATTAAGAGGAAGCAGTGATTGGCGATGCTGTTCCAAGTCTCTGCACTTGAGTGAGCACTAAAGTCTGTCAGCTTTCACAGATGTGTTCGTACCAGAAATCTTCCAAATGGGGTGTTTATTAAAGGATTTGGTCTGCTATTAAGTTGGAACATGGAGACATAAGAGAGGGAGAGGATGGAAGGGAACCCAACTAAAAGTACCTTTGGCCAAGACAACTTTGAGTGCATGGGATGGAACAAAATCCCATTTCTGAATTGGATTTCTCTCAGAAGTGTGAGTGTTAGAGTCTACAGAGAAATGCTTGCAGAGATAAAAAACACTCATCAGGACAGGGGTCTGGCCTGTATTTGGCAGATTTTTTTTGTCCTTGCAGCTGTGAAAAGTGGAAACTGTGTTTAGATCAGAAGGTGACTAGCTGTAGAAAGTGTCTTGTAACAGGAAGGAACTGTCCACAAAGGATTGATGGAATCTAAGTGGCTGCTTAGAGAAGTGACTTTTGTCCTTATTCAGTGTTTTGGGCTCCTGTAGAGCTTTTGGTGCCTGTCTATGGATTCCAGTGTTCATATCACTGTAGCACACAAAGGCTGCGCTCCTCTTCAATGCCAGGAACAAATTTGTGTTCGTGTTTTAGGGTTTTTTTCTGGTTTTGTTTTCCACTAACTTTAAAAATATCATCTCTACAGAAGATTTGTCTTTGGGTGCTTAGAAGGAAGGAGGAAAGTCTTTTAAATAAAATTTAGTAAGGGATGCTTTGATGAAAGTTGCTGAACTGTTCATCTCATAAACTGTCTTCAAAAATTGTTGTCTTGTCGCGTTATTGGATTTTTTCATGATTGGCCTGTGTTCTCTTCAGTCGTGGATTATCTCAGAGCCCCTAGCAACCTGTGTGCTCTTTAGCGGTCTGACATTTTTATAAGCTGCCAGTCTAGGCTTGAAATTCTTTTCTTAATACTGATATTTGCTGCTGTCTGCCTTTCAGTGAAGTCAGGACAATGAGCTGCTTTTGATGCATAGCCCCCCACACAATATGTGCTCTTTTCTTGGGAGGCATCTGGTGTCCTCTGAGCTCAAAAAATAAGTCAGTTAATCTTTATTTTTCTGTTCTGTGGTCAGGGATGTCCCCATTTGCACAATATATATGTTCTGTTTGCCAGCACCTACTGATGCTTGCACTCCTCCTTCTTTCCTGCCCTCTATGGGACATACCTTTTCCTAAACCCGGGAGACTTCACAGGGGAGGCAGCCCCTTTGTCTATACCTAAGGAGTAAAAACCAGTGTGTGCTAGGTGATCCGGCAGTACAGTCAGCCCTGCAGCTTGTAGTCTGTGTGAGAACCAGCGATGGCTCCCAAGTACCAGGAAAAAGATATTCAAGAGTTTGCTTATCAGTTTTTCCATATTTGCCCCTCATTTTCTTGAGGTCAGAAAGAGTATTACCCATAACAAAACATACTGGATGATACAAGCTGTCTTCTGAAATGCAGTTGTACTGGAAGCACCCAATACTGCAAAAAACAGCATTGGTTCCATTTGCCGCCTTTTCTTTGGTTTTTGTTTTGTTTTTTTTGGCAGGAAAATTCTTGAGCTTGGAAACAACAGTGGAAGTAATGTCTCCATCAAAGCACACATATGTGCATAAAATTAAGATTCCTGGGTATCAAAGAGGCCCAACTTTTCTGAAAGCCTTAATCAGATAATTGGATGTTACCAGCAACTCCTGATCATGTTAATTAGCTAAGGATTTAACTTTCTCAGATCAGATAGCAGTAGGTATTTTCTGCTTTGAAGACCACTGTGTTTCTAAGGTTTTTCAACAGGTACAAATGTTTCTGTTGGAGATCAGACAACTTGTCTTTAGCTGCCTTTTACTTGAAAGAACACTTCCCTGTTAACTCCAGCTACGTATAGCCTCCATTGGTGTCTTTTACAGTTATTCAAGAATACCTCTATCTCCTTGATGTAGCTGCAAGGAAGCAGAGAGTTGAGCACATCTCAGCCTGTGTCTCAGTCTTTGTTTGTGATTCAACTGTCTTTTCATCCTTAGGTTGGAAATCGTGATGATTCAAACCTCTACATTAATATGAAGCTGAAGGCTGCTGCTGAGGTAATGCCCAGACTTTTAGTACTACTTTTTACCCTCCTAGAGTCAGTCAAATCTGCGTATGAAAAAACAGGTGCAAATCAAATAGTATTGTTTAAACTTTGCCTGTATTAGAGAAACCAGCTTTGGCCTGAATTGTTATAAGGACATGGTGTATTTGTGTAACTGAGAGCCAGGTGGGATACGCTGGTCACAGCAGTGTGGGTTGGTGCCACGTTCTGTGTGATCATCACAGATTTCAGGTATCTGAAGTGCTGATACTCCATCTTTCCTGACCTGTGGCCTTGTGCTTATTTTCCCTGAATGTCTTATACCTGCAGTTGCCTTGTGTCTGTCACTGCGTGGTACCTGACGTGCTACAGCAGGGCAGGAACA
The DNA here is from genome assembly GCA_013399695.1 of Formicarius rufipectus. Lineage (NCBI taxonomy): Eukaryota > Metazoa > Chordata > Aves > Passeriformes > Formicariidae > Formicarius > Formicarius rufipectus. The sequence goes on from VXAU01006020.1 coordinate 1,307,462, forward strand.
TGGATTCTCTTTTTCCCTCAGTGAAGCCTGACATCTCTGTTGGCACTTCAAAGCAATGTGTTGTCCAGCAGAGGTGATGTTATTCATGTCAAAAGGTGCTTAGGACAGTTAAAGGACAGACCAATCTATGTAGGCAAAGCACTAATCTTTTTTTTTTTTTTTATGGTATTTCTAAATATTAGAATTGTAGCCACAGGAACAGGAGATAGACCTGGGAAATGTGACAGAATGCAGCTGTGATTGAGGTGGATAGAAAGATTAGCCAGATCAATCAAATGCCAATTCAGAAATCACATAATTTGTTGTTATTCTCATTTGCAGATTGGGATTAATGCCAATCACATAAAACTGCCAAACACAGCAACAGAAGCTGATGTAAGTAATATAACCAGTGATGAAAAAACACATAACTTCGGTGCTGAGCTCAAGATAGGAACTTATATTTGCCTCATTATGGATAAAAAAAAGCCTACTTGCCCACAGATACTAACTCACAAAAAAAGAACGAGAACCTGCTGAGGGGGTTTTTTTGTTGTTTTTGGTTTTTTTAAAGAAGACTCAAACACTGCAATGTAAAATTTAGAGACTTCAACAGGGTTTTTTTGTTTTTTTGAATGAAAAATGTATATATGATATATACTATTATTATACTATTGGGTGGAAAAACTAAACGTAGAGTGCGCATCTTTTAATCCAGATAGGATGATGCTTCTTCCTTGACATCAGTCATATTTCAGTTTATCAGCCATTAGTTTTTTTGATCTTTGCTTTTTGTAGGTACTCAAGTGCATTGCCTCTTTGAATGCAGACCCAGCTGTTCATGGATTTATAGTGCAGCTGCCACTTGACTCTGATAAACCCATCAACACGGAAAAAATAACCAATGCTGTCGCACCTGAGAAGGATGTGGATGGGTAAGCTGACTTCACCCCTGGAGAACATGACAGATACTCCAGGAAAAAAACCTTGTTTGTTGTTTGTTTTTTTTACTTTTGAATGGTGGTCATGGGACTGGGAATCTTACTTGGCCTTTATTCTTTCAAAATGCAGCTTAAGTAGCATCAATGCTGGGAAACTGTCTAGAGGGGACCTTGGAGACTGCTTTATTCCGTGTACGCCAAAGGGATGCATGGAACTTATCAAGCAGACAGGTAAGGAGGCTGCCATACATTATTCATGAGTGCAGTGATCTTCAATAAGTGGAGAAACTACGCACATTGCAAGGCTATGCCTCACATTGAAACTTCTGCACACATACCACATCTCATTTTGGGTAGTAAAAGTACTAGCTTTAAAACAGTCTTTCCTTCCTCCCTCCCAGCTCACACAAAACAAAGAAGAAAAATAGTGTTCTGAAATAGCAGGGCCAGACCAACTGCCTGAAAGACTCCAGAACAGTTTGAGTCAGTTTGTACTGGGCTGCACAATGACCTGTTTTTACTCTGTCCTGACTTTGTGTGGTGCAGGTGTCCAGGTCACAGGGAAAAGAGCCGTAGTGATCGGCCGCAGTAAGATCGTTGGTGCTCCCATGCACGACCTGCTGCTCTGGAATAATGCCACTGTCACCACTTGCCATTCCAAGACCTCCACCCTGGCTGAGGAGGTAAGGACAGGCTGGATGCCTGAGGCTGTAGTTATTTGCTGCACATTGCTGCTCAGTGTGTTGCTACTCTGAGTCATTAGGTCTGGGGTGTCTTTAATCTATTTCTGTAAATACTTCTGCTGCAATGGCATCCTGATTATTTTTGGCATTTAATTAGAGAGGTTTAATTATAACAATAAAATTATTATTTTTGTTTTTGTTCAGCAAGTGCTGAGAATTTAATTAATCCCTTCCTATTCTCAGTGTAGGGGCTAGCAAGACCACATATGTTTTTGTTTGTTTGTTTGTTTTTTCACCAAAAAGGTCAGGAGATCTTTTGCTTTGATGGCTGAGAAATGCTAGGCCAAATGATTTCTCAGTTGGTTTGTTTTTTTCTGTTTTCTATGACTGGGAGTTGTTACCCTTTTCCTCTTTAGCAATAGGAGTGACAGAAATAGTGTGTTGCTGTGCTGCCACCTACTTGGATTTTGTAGAGCCATCAACATTGCCAGGCTCTGTAGGCAAGTATTAAAGCTGAAAAAGGAGTAGGTGTATTTGAATGTAGCTCAGAGAGATCAGAAACACTGCAATGCTTTGTGCCATTAAGTTGCTGTTCAATAAGACCGTCATTAGGCTGATTAAAAATTGAAGTGGTAATTCTTAATGAAATCTAAAAAATAGTTTATCTCCCTTGAAGATTAAAAGAAAAAAAGTCCAAGGGATAGAGCCTTCTTAAGCAAACATGATTGAAGAACTGCAAGAACTGACAATGAGCTTTAGTCAGAGTCTCTAACACCAGCTTCGTGACCAGATCTGTCAAATTCAGTACTCCCTGAACACATATTAGTGCTGAAATACAGTCAGCTTCCCCTGCAGTTGTGTGTTACACAGTCCTGGACATGAAAACCACAAGACAGTGCTGCCACAAATAGTGCTGCTTGGTTCTGTGCAGGGGTTTTTCTTGGCTGCTGTCTGATGAGTGCTGGGTATATTTCTAGCACTGAATGTGCAGGGATATTTCAAGGGAGAAAGAGAAGAATATGCAGAAGGCTTTAATTTTATCTAAATGTAGTCTGTATGATCTACTTGGGAATCATGGAGGAGTTCAGAGGAGGTTTTGAAGTGTTGACTAGCAATCGTTCAGGGTAGGAGTGTGAAAATAGGCCATAATTTCTGGCTGCAGGATTTTGTCCTTGCCAAGGAACTGCCAGCTACCTTTAATTGCTGACAATGCCCTTCCATCCCTCTGATGGTGGTGGGTGAGTACAGTTTCACTGCAACTGAAGCTGATAGAAGTTACTGCTGAAGCAGCTCTGCATTTTTCCACTGCCATTGTGATACACTGTTGTATATTTCTTGGGTTTTTTAATAGGTTGGCAAAGCTGATATCCTGGTGGTTGCAGCTGGTAAAGCTGAAATGGTAAAAGGTGAATGGATCAAGCCTGGTGCAATTGTAATAGACTGTGGAATTAACCATGTGCCAGGTGCGTGGGTAATGTATAACAAGTGGGAATGTGTTTACTTGTATGTAAATGCAGTTGCTAAGTAAGTTCATGAATACTGTTTCCTTGGTGTTTCAAGTCCATGTGGGCTTCTTTAACTTGTGAGTCTGTCTTAAGTAATGATGGCAATCTCTGAAGATGCCAGAGTGAAAAAAAGCTGGTCTGAAATACTGTCCTAAAGCAGATCAGTGGCAGTTTTGATTCTGCCTTCAACAAAACTGATGAATAACAGAGGAGATATTACAACAGAATATCCATTTAATTTGCCCCAACTACATAGTGAAGTCTTGCCAGTGTTGTCACTTGTGAGCACATGTTTTGCTGTCATTACTTTGCAGTTACATCTGATGAAGCTGTTCTGTTTGAAATGCAGAAATGACAAGCAGTCTCTTAAAGTAGCTGTGGATTTGTTGAATCACAGCATTAACTTCTCAGGCTTGAATGGCTGTTATCTTGAAACAAAGCACATTCTGCAAGAGTATTGGTGACAGTGGCTCTGGCATAGAATGAAGAGCTTTAACATAATGGATTTTAGGATAGGGTTTCACTTAGCTACTCTTTCCTTATAGAGGAGGTACAGACAGTCTGGCAATTTATGTTTTCATCTCATTTTAAATCCAAATTACAGATATTGAATGATATGGAAAATTAGTCATTCTCTGTGCTACACCCACAAGGCTTTTAAAAGGTAGTTTTCATAATTAATCAGTCATTTTGTTGCCGTTATTTAACAGAAGGTAAAGAAATTTCTGTTCAGCGGTCTTGTTCCTTCCTGAAAGGTGACATTGAGCTGCATTTAAAAACCTTAGTCCTCTGTCTAATTAAAATTAAAAAGTCATCTGCTGTTGCTGTTTATCGCTTGATGTATTTGTTCCAAGCTACCCAAACTTAGGCCCTTTGCCAAAACCTGCAGGGTCACTGCTGATGTGCATGAAGCAGAATGGCTTGGAGTCACCCCAACTGACATGTTGCAAATAAAACTGCCATTGTGTTTCTGACATATGATGGTATGACCTTTTTTTCAGGCTTGATGTGAACTGCATCTCTGAGGACACATCCCTGTTCCTTTGCAATTAGTCTGCCTTGGGCACTGCACTGACATCTGAGCTTCTTGTGCACCCAGCCTAGTCAGTGTTGCATGGAATACACTTAATGGCATTGTGAGATTCAGGGATCAGGGCTTGTTGGGTACCATGGAAATTGTCACATTTCAAAATGATGGATTCCACTGACCTTTTCTTTTTTTTTTTTTTTTTTTTTTTTCCCTGTGATTTTCTGAAGCTGCTGAGTTTTCCTGCCTCTTTCTTCTCACCTGATAGGTTGCAAAAGAGTTTTCAGATGAATCTTCTGGGAAATCAGTGCTAGAATTGCAGGGCTGTGGAAAGAGCAGCCAGTTTGCCAGCTTCCCTAGCAAAATCACTGTACAGATAGGCTGTTGCTGCTAGCTGTGATGGTGCTTTGCATGTGATGGGGTGAGAAAGAGCACAGTTGCCATACATCTTACCACAGATATAAATGCACCCAGCTAGGTTCCTCCTAGGTGTAGTTGCAGCTGGAAATCATGACAATCTGTGGCTATCCCTTTACTTTGCTAGTGAGGGTACCCTGTACAAGCAGACCCCAAGTGATATGACATGTTGGGACACTAACTTTATGCAATTTGCCAAGTTGGAGTTAAAACAAATTATAGCTTTGTAGCACCATACAAATGCAGCTGTTGTGCTTTGGAATAGAGGATGGTCTGTACGCTCCCAAGGGTTCCAGTTTAGAGGCTAGAATAGGAAATTTAGGCACATCTGGCTTTGTATTTATGTGTACTGCAGCTGAACAGAATTTCTTCCAGGTTTCCAGATAGCCAGAGAGGAAGAAAGCATCTCCTGAAACCTCTGTTAGAGCAGACAAGCGTGTCTTACTTTCCAAATTGGATTTTATTTATCTTTCTCTCCCCATTGCTGCAGTTGGAGGGCTAGTCCAGCAAATACTCTGAATGCCTTATTCCAGGACTGTAGAAGTTGCTCTACTACAGAAAGGGAAAGCAGTGCAGACAGAGGATATTCCCAGAAATGGCAGTGCCTCTGAGGTGTCCCTCTCTGAGTCCCGATAGAGGAAGCAACTCTGTTCAAAGTCCTCTTCTGCTATGGGACTTTGCAGCCCTTGTTAACCAGAAGCCTTTAACAGTGGGATGTGAGGAGCAAAGGAGGATCAGCCTCTGTGGATCTTGGTGCCATGTTCTTCAAACACCATAGGAGCTAGAAAAATGTAGAAAGCCTTAACTTGCTTCTCTATTTGTACCTTTATGTACTGGGCATCAAGCTGGCATCACCAGCATATGAGATCAGATTGTGTTGGATCCCTCATGAAGCACCCTTCCCTGTGGTGTCCAGAAAAAGAATCAGATTTCAAGTAAAGTAGCCTCGTGTTTTGTAGATGAGAGTCTTGTATGGTGTTGTGTGTTTGCAGTCATATATCCACCAGAAACCTATTAGTTGCATGTAGATTAGCACAAGTTTTCTTGGAAGTCATGGGGATATTTTCAGCCCTTGTCTGGGGAAAGTAGGGCTGTGAATTAGTTCTGGTCCAGTAGCTGCAGTCAGGCTGTCTCTCACAGAGCTATCCCTGGAGATCATCATATCTGTTCATTCCATGTTTGTAGGCATGTCCTTCACTTCTTTGATCTCAGAATCCTTGGATGCTCTCTTTCATGTCATCCAGCTGGCTTAGAGAACCTATTGGACGAAAGAAGATACAGGCACTGGGAATGGTTATGGTGTCACTGATATTCCCTATAACTAATTTGTATTTTTCAAAAGTGGGATGATGAATATTGTGAAGAGATGGCAAATGTTGTATATGAGCTGTCCTTCAAAGAATACTTTACAGGTAATGGAATAGCTCCTCAGTTGTGCTCAGCAGTGCTTGGCATGAGGTGCAGATGCAAGAAGCAGAACCTGAGAGGTCGTTTGGTTTGTGCTCATCTGTGTCTGTGTAACAGATGAGGCTGTTTTTGTTTGGAGTGTCTGCTTGTTTTCATCATTCTTGGGCCTGGAATCTTCCTGGCCAGGTTGGCCAGCAAGCCTACTTGGCATCCTTGGAAGAAAATAAAACTGTGTTATTTACCTTTTGCAGCTTTAACTACACTGGCCTCTAGTCTGGAAGGTCAGACTGGTCTGCAGACCAGGCAGCAAGGCTGAGAGTAGCTGCAGAAATGCTGGTTAACAGCTGTGATGTTGTCCAGGCTTTGAGCTTTAGGGAGAAGAAGTGTTTCTTAAACACAAACCCACCAAAACATCCAAGCTGCTGCTTGTCAATAACAATGCAGCTAAAAATTAGCGTTGGCAGGAGCTGCTTTTGTTCTCTCTTTGGTTTTAACATAATCAATTGTTTAGGAGTTTGGTTTCTCCTCCACTCCTCCCCCTCACCAAATGTATGGTAAAGTTATGGACTGTGTTCTGTTCAAACACACATGTATTGTATGCAACATAAAACTGCAATATAACAACATTAAAATCTGTCTTCAGGTTTTTAATGCTGCTTAGATGTTCCCTAAAATCCTTTATCTGAAATGAGAATCTGCCATTCCAGGAGAAACCTAAATGTTCTGATTTTATGTGCTATAATTAGTGGGTTTCTTAGATGACTGTGCTAGTTTACTAAAACATTTTTTCTTTTTCTCTATGGGCGAGCTTAAAGGTTACCACTGGAAAAAAAAAGGCTATATCTGCTTCTGAATTGTCAGATCATGTAGTGCAGCAGGATGTAGCAAACTTTTTGGCCAGAGGGAAAGATTATTCTACTGAAGCTCTCTTCAGCCACCTGTAAGGTTTTTGACAAGACTAATCTCTGTGAACTGCAGAATTTACTGGTCCATCATTAGAATGGCAATGGCAGTTGAAAAGCCCAGCACTTTCTGTCTTCAGTTTCTGTAAAGGCAGGCGATTTTTTTGAAAATTAAGACCTAGATGTCTTCCAGAATAGAACAGACCAAATGTAAACCTGGAGTTTTGGAATAAGTCAGCCGTGTTTTTTCACTCACCTCTTCTAGACCATTGGTTTATGTCTCCTTAACGTTGTAAGCATTGTACTACTAATCCTTCAAAGCAGTACAGCAGGAGCTGCAAGGGGATGGTTCAGGTGTCATCTCTCTTGTACATCCCATTTGTGTTTTATTATTGCACAAAAATAAAATTTGGTCTGTGCTTTGACCTCCATGCTTTTGTTTTGGAGTCATCTTCAGACTGCCCTGTGGGCCATGCTCCACTGAGAAAAGACTTGCATCCCCCAGGAAAGGGAGATCTGTGTGGCTGAGGATAAATGGTACTTAATGGGAGGACATGTTGCATGAGCTGTTGACACTCTCTAAGTGAACTTTGATAACAGCTTCATGTTGTGATGTTGTTTTAGCTTTTTTCTCTTTCTTTGCAGCCTCCTGTGTACTCAGTTTCTACTTTGTTTAGTCCAGCAGAAGAAACGACCTCGAATTCAGTCAGTGCTGTGTGCTCTGCTGTTTTGATGAAATATGGTGTGTAAACTTGCTTTCCTTTTAAATCCCCAGACAGCACAAAAGCCAGTGGAAAAAGAGTGGTGGGAGATGTGGCATATAATACAGCAAAGGAAAAAGCTTCCTACATCACCCCAGTTCCTGGTGGCGTGGGGCCCATGACTGTGGCCATGTTAATGCAGGTACATGGGCAGGCTGTGAAACTCTGGTCGTCTCCTCTGTGTTTGCCTTTGGGATATGTTGCTGCTGACCCATTAGCACACTGCCAAAGCAACTGGTGCTTCCCTGCTCTTACAGAGACCTATCTAGGATTTCCAACTTCTGGTCCAGACAATTTGGATTCAGATAACTGAGGAAGAAGATGGGCTTTAAGGAAATGTCAGGATGGAGATTTTTGGTTGGTTTTTTTTTGTTTGTTTGTTTGTTTTAAGTTTTTTTGAGTGTGGTCACTCAAAACAATGAGAAAGGCTTTTGTCATATTATGTTCTGGCTGTAATTCTAAAACTCTTCATAGGGTGATTGAATAAAAAGAAGGAGAATTAAAGCATAAGCCAGCTTCCTCTTTTTCCATGCTTTGCTTATGAAACCCTACTGGCACAGAACACCCAAAAAAATCAATCACACTGGAATGTCAGTAGAGCGAAAAATATGATGATTTTGATTTTTTTTTTTCTTTTCAGGAAAACTGCAAGCAGAATCTCATTTTGGGCTATTAGCAAATGCTTTAGTTTAATCCCAAAGTGAGACAGATGGGAGGGGCAAACCTTTCTCGTCTCATTGTTAACCACTGTGGTTCATACAGTGGTGGTTGCTGTAATGGTTTCTCATGCTCATTTCAGAGCACAGTGGAGAGTGCACAGCGTTTTCTGGAGAAGTTCCAGCCTGGGAAATGGACCATCCAATACAACCAGCTTGCCCTAAGGATGCCTGTTCCAAGGTAATGCTTTCAAATGAAGCTACTGGCAGTATACTGCAGTACAGTATACACATCTGTTCCCAGGCTTTGTCTAAAACGGGCCATATGTGTATATAGCCTGTGGGTGGGATTGAAGTTTGCAGAGTAGAGAGAAGGCACTGTGAGGCCTCTCTGAAGGAGCAGAGCTGACCTGCAGTGGTGCTGTGACATCTGTTGAATTGTAGGCTTGGGTCATCCTGACAATACTGCTAGATAATTGATGATTCAGCAAATAGTGAAACAGTCACACAATATTCAAAGTTGGAAATGACCCACAAGGGTTATCAAAGTCCAGCTTCTGGCTCTGGCAGGATATCCAAAGAGTCACACCATGTGCCTGAGAGTGTTGCCCAAATGCTTCTTGAACTCTGTCAGACTTGGTGCTCTGACCACTGTGGAGCCCATTCCAGTGCTTAACCACTCTCTGGGAGAAGAACCTTTGTCTGATGTCCAGCCTAAACCTCCCCTGACACAACTTCAGGCCATTCCCTCACATTCTGTCACTGGTCACCAGAGAGAAGACATCAGTGTGTGCCACTCTGCTTCCCCTCATGGGAAAGTTGTAAACACAAAGGAAACACTTGTATTTTTGAATATTTTCCATCTGACATGGCAAAAAGATAGCATCTTGAAGTAGGAGTTGTTGGTGTCAAGTTCCCAAGGAGCAGATGAAAATATGCAAAATACCACAGGAGAGCATAACATGTTGCCTACAAAAAGGCATTCTTGGGGTGAGGGGAGGATTGGGGAGTGTGTGGGTGGTGTTGTTTGGCTTGGGTTTTACTTTTTTTTATTTCTAAGGCAATGCCGAGGATGTGTTTATTCCAATGCATATGATATTGGGATTGATTCATTTAACAGGCAGGGGTTAAAGCTTCACTTCTAAAATACAAATTAGATGTTTGCATTTTATGCCATCCAGAAGCAGAGAATTTGTAAGAAATCTTTGACATATTAATTCACCTTTCTTTCTTTCATTAAGTGACATTGAAATCTCACGGTCTTGCATACCCAAGCCGATTGAACAAGTTGCAGTTGAAGTTGGTCTGCTCCCTGATGAGGTGGAGCTCTATGGCCAAACTAAAGCCAAGGTCCAGCTGTCAGCTCTGAATCGTCTGAAGAACCAGCCAGATGGAAAATATGTCGTTGTTACTGGGTAGGTTCTTCCTTAACTGAGACATCACTTACATGATGTCAACAGGAAAAGAAATTTTATTAGCATGGCTTTCTGTTGTATTGCCTTTTGGTAAGGTGACTGTGTGGAGTTCTCTGGGTTTTAGTAAATCACACTGCAAAAATGCAGGGGTTTGGGAAGTAGATTGGTCACTTGTGGCAAATAGTGGGAATGTAGCTTAACATTTATCTCCAGGAGACTAATTGATTTGGTCTGCAGGTTCCTGGTCAAGGTTCCTCTCATCTCGTAGTCTGCCTTCAGCAGGAATGAGCAGGTTGTTTCGGAGGAAAGTCATCAGTAGTTATGTGATAATTTGCCAGACTCATTCCAGTTTTGAACTGATGAAGATTAGCTGAAGTCTGACCCAGTCCAGAATTTGAATTCTCATTAATTGCAATCACTGGGTGACTTTTGTCCCTATGGTTTAAGTCTCACCCACTGCAGGGATTTATTTGTGTCTCTTCTGCTTTGTGGCTGCAGGATAACTCCCACTCCCCTGGGAGAGGGGAAGAGCACCACCACTGTTGGCCTTGTTCAAGCTTTGGGAGCTCACCTTCACCAGAATGTCTTCGCCTGTGTTCGACAGCCTTCCCAGGGGCCAACTTTTGGTATAAAAGGTATGAGCTGTTCTGTTGTTTGCAGTTGGCCTGAGTGGGAAAAGATGGCATTGAAAGATTTTGTTGTGCTGTATTAAAGTTTTACATTATTTCCAGTTACAATTGCATTTATTTTAAGAAATAAAAATTTTGGGGAAGTTCTTCAGTTTTGTCTTCAAGTGTTATACTGGAATTTAGACTAAGCTGCTCAATGGTAGCTGTCCTCTTAAAGCCATTAAGTAAGCACATGTAATAGCATTCAGGACTGAAGATGCCTGAATTGTGTGTCCTCACTGTTGTGTCACTACAGGTGGAGCTGCAGGTGGTGGCTATTGTCAAGTTGTCCCCATGGAAGAGGTAATTCTCTATACAAAGCCTCATTGCACATGTAACTCCCTGACTTTGAAAAGATATTGCAGTCAGATAACTTGGAAAATCTGTAAGTTTATGTCCTGGTGTATCACTCTTGAGGACTGGATGCTTGATTTTAGTAAAGTGTTTTTTTAAAAGAAAACAGGCAAACATCTTCAGGTTGTTTCAGAAGTGTGTCTGCATGGTCAGGGAACTTCACAAATTCCCAGTTCCTCTGTTCCCTACCCTTCTCTGCCTTTAATTGCTGTATACCCCTGAGCAAAGTACATCCCGTGCCTCATTGTCCCAGCACTGAAATGAAGATGATAATGGCTTAATGCCTCTGGAAGCATATTAAGTAGTTCTGTCAGCTGTGGTGGTCACCAACTCTTTGTGTGAGCTATTTTTGTGTACTTGTGTTTTAGATTACTCACATGAGCCAGGAAAAGGGAAATTGGGAATCAGCAATGTTAAGACCTCAGCCTGTGGGGGACTGGCACTGGAGCATATTTCTAGAGCGGCTTGGCAACAAGTAAAATTCTGTGTCTGGAGGCAGGGAATTGAAAGGCACGTGTGGCACATGCTCTCGTGCTTCTCTCAACTCTCAGAGTAATTGCCTGTAGAATTCTACCTTTGTCTCCTGTACTATAGACTGACACGGGGCAATTTTAGGAAGAAAAGCAGAAACTATCAAAAGGGCTGTTTGTTCTAATTGATCCAGCAAGTCCATAAAATACAAAAATGTTAAAGAGGCAGAATATAGATTTAGTCATGTGCCAAGAGCATGTGTCAATGATAGATGTGACAAGAAAAATAATTTCCTTCACTTTGGGAGTGTTAATAAGACAAGCCAAAATACTTGACTGTGTGCAGCAGTGGGAAACAGCCCCACTTTATGAACCAAACTGGCTGAAACAGCTTTCTTTAATTATGACCCTTGTGGTACCAATACACATAGTTTTGTGGGGGTGTTTTAATCAATGCATGTCTTGTAAAATTAAAGTATCTGGAGTCACTAGTTACAATAATGACCTTGATATGTCATTTAATAATTCTGCATGCAGCTTTAATCCTAGGAAAAAAAATAGCAAGTGAAAAACTTCTGAGTTCATACTGCAGAACCAAGGTAATAATAGTTGCTTCTTGTTGCATGTATGCAGAATGAGACAACAATTAGCATTTACTAATTATGATTTATAATCAGTGTGTGACTAGCTGCATTCTGTTTTAGTTCTGTGGGTTTTAAGACCACAGTAGCAAGACTTCAGCGAAATGGTATTGTAAGGTCTTCTGTCATATCACCTTGTCTAATGTTTCCTTTTCATCTTCCTCCCTTGCTGCTCTGCTACAGAGGAAAAGGATTGTTTTAGCCACACCTTTTACTCACCTGCCATAATGCAGGTGTGTCATGGAAGCTATACATCCTAAACTGTTTGTCAGTATAGAATCATAGAATTGTTTAAGTTGGAAAAGCCCTCTAAGGTCATCATGTCCAACTGTTAACTCAGCACTGCCAAGCCCACCACTAAACCATGTCCCCAGGCGCTGTGTCCACATGTCTTTTAAATACCTCCAGGGATGGTCACCCCACCACTTCCCTGGGTAGCCTGTTCCAGTGCTTGACAACCCTTTCCATGAAAAAATTTCCCCTAATATCCAATTTAGACCCTTCGCCAGCTTCACAGTTACAATGCAACCAGATAACTCACGTAGGCAAACCCACTCAAACTATCTTTTAATGAGGTAGAACTAAGAAAGCTACTAGCAGTGTCACTGTGTCGTACAAGTTCTGCCTGTGACACTGTGTTTGGGTGGTTACCTTATGCAGAGCTCTGTGCAACCACAGCTCCACTGCTAGTGCTGCACAAGGTTGCGAGTTCCAGTTTAGCTCAGATTCCCATGTGGGAGCAGCAGCAAGTTCAGCTAATGTATGTGTGAAACCTGCTGTGTGAATGAGGGGGTCAGAAGGAAGATGAAGGAGGAGCAATGTAGATGTGCCATATCATGGTCTTATCAAGTGTCAAGGAGCCTCTGAGGACTGTTCTTGTGGAGGGGAAAAGAAAAAACAAACAACTTTTTATTTGGGAGCTTTGTTCTAGAAGTTTGTAAAATGACATAAATGTGGGGGAGGCTTTTTTCTGTTTTAGAGAAATTCTTTCCTCTCTTCTACGTACTGCACTGAGCAATCTCTCCCCCTCCACCCTCACCCACTTTAACAGTACTATTAATACTTCTCTTTCCATCTGTCTACAATGAATTGAAATAAATGAAAAATGCAGAAGGATGAGGTAACTGATATGTTTTATCTCCTCTAGTTTAACCTTCACCTCACTGGTGACATCCATGCTATCACTGCAGCCAACAACCTGGTTGCTGCTGCTATTGATGCACGTATGTTCCATGAGCAGACTCAGTCTGATCAGGTACAATCCTTTCTTGCAATGTATTTGATCCTGGCCCACTTTGGCCAGGCTGTTTTGGGTGTGCCAGCAATGCTAATTCACTACCTGTTTCATTTTGCAAGGCTCTCTACAACCGTTTGGTGCCTTCTGTCAGTGGTGTTAGGAAGTTCTCGGACATTCAGATCCGAAGACTGCAGGTAAGCTCACTGGTTTCTCATTGGTTTCTGGTTCTGTTCCATTTACTCATCCTTAACATAAGCAGAGCTATGTTACAGAAACCCTTGTGTTGTCCCCTAGGTCATCCTGCTGGCATTCATATTTTACACAAAGCATGCAGACGTGTGGTAACCCTTCATAAAGCAGAGGACAGTGAGATGCAGCCCCAAGGGGAAGAATCATTGATATAACTGTCATATGCTCTATGACTGAAACAGTGGGAAGAGACAAAGGGATTAGTGTCCTCTATTAGTAGTATCAATTCAGTGTCCTTAATACAGTTTAAGTAAGGACTAGAATCAGTTTCTGTACCTTACAGACATTTATAGCTAGAGATTAATGGTTCCCATGTGACATCCATATGGGAAAAAAGGCAATTTAGAAAATTCATCAAAAAAGAGAACAGAGAGAATTATTTTTTTCGTATCCAGATTGAGAAAACAAGGAAAAATGGGGAAAAAAATCTCCCTACATTGCCCACTCCTCTCTACAAAAAAGAATTCCCAGTTAGATGAGTAGCCCTGTCATTGAGTGGTAGTCTCTAAGCAGTCCACAGCGACTCTGATCCTCAGAAATTAGGCACACATGCTAGTTCACATTGACTTCTGCAAAAATGGGGATTAACAGGGAAATAGTTTTGCACTGGGCTTGAACCTTTCAGTTAGAAGAACAGAGTGGGCGCTGCTGAGCTCATTCAAAGTACAAACCTGTTGTAGAGTATTCAGGCTGGTTCAGTTGCCCATATGGAAATCAGGAGCAATAGTGAGACTACTTAGCAAGCTAAAACTGCTATATTAATTGGCTATATTGTCTCAATCATTAGAAAATCTGTGGTTTCCTTCCACTGCTGAGCAAGAAACTGTCATACTTCCTGACACACTGCTGAGGGAACTCGACCCGGACCACTCTTCTGGTTATTGAATGTCGAGATGTCACAGGAGGCTAATACTCCAAAACGATATCTTTGTTGTTGTTGTTGTTGTTTATTTCTTTTTCTAAATGAAATGCTTGAAGAGGAAGAGAACAGACTTTTTTTCTTCCCTGCTGTTTTTTCAGGGGGAAAATATGACTTTACTGTCTAGTTAATTAAAAAAACCTTGCTCGTTCATAAATCAACAGAATTGCTTTCCCCATTCCTAAGCTGGTGCTTGTATCAGGCTTCTTGAGATAATTCTTCTCTCAATTAAGCAGCTTGGCAAACTGCCCATCCTCTCAGTATGTAGAAGATCAGCTTTCTGGGGTACTGACAGCCTTATGACTGAATTGTTTAATTCCTCCTTTGTCCTGCTTAACTGGCATGCTGAAAGCAGCAGCTTTAAATGCGTATGGCTGTGTGCAGTGACCCCAGGCAGACTAACAAGAAAGGGACGTAAGCATGTGAGATTAATGACGAGAGTAAGGCGTGTAGGGAACTGCAGAGCTCTCTCTCTTACTCTTTCTGTAGGTGCCTTGCACAAACCTTGGTGACAGCCTGCCCTAATGGGCTGTATTGTCTGCCTTGCCCTTTATGAGCTGGTCAGCAGCAAGCTCTGCTTCCAGATACACCCTGATATGGACCATCTTACCTTGCTGTGAGGTCTGGGAGAAGGGGCACCAGAAAGACAGCCCTTCCCTGTTTCTGAATATGCAGATGATGCTGCCAAAGCTTCATTGCTGCAGTAAAAGGTTCATTTATGTGAATTTTTTCACCATACCCTTTTTCTTTTATTTGTCCTTTCTTCCCATAGAAACTGGGCATTAACAAAACAGATCCTGCGGCTTTGACAAATGAAGAAATAAACTCATTTGTGAGATTGGACATTGACCCAGGCACCATAACATGGCAAAGAGGTAGAAGAGACATTAAATGAAAGAATTATTAAGAAACAAAACCATGTGTCAAGAGACATTTGCAAGTACAGCTTAAACTATGTTTCCTGGGAAAGTGGGAAATAAGGCAGAGCTGCCCTTCCCTTCTGTGAGTTTGGTGGGATAGATGTCTGCAGCTGAGATCCCATTTCTAAAGGTTCTGATACAGGGGTTTGAATCTGCACTGAATTCACAAAGATTAAGTCTTTGCTAATTGGTGCAAGTTTGTTTCTGGATTTGTCAATCACTGAGAGACTTGAATTTGGCAACTGTAGCCAACAATCTTTTTACCTGACTGCTCTATGAGCAAGGAGAGGATTCTGGTCTGGGATTAAACTCAGTTTTAATCTGTCCACTTGCTCTGTTGGGGACTGACAGCAAATGAAGGCCAGATATTTAAAAGGTTTTTAAAATACCTGAAGGTAAATTCAATCCCTAATCTGACAGATTTAGTATTTCACTAGCTAAAGAAATTTCAAAATTTCTATTAAAATACAGGGTCAGTGTATTCTCCAAAATCTGCTTCATAGCCCGTAATGAGGCTAAAGTAGTTTGCCTCATGGGACATACTTTACAAAATACTTAGAATATTTCAAGCATATAGTAAGAAACAGCAAATGTAAACCCCTGTTAGATGGTGTTTCCAAGGTAATTTGAGTTAATGGAACTCTGTGAAACAATTCTCCCTAAATTATAGTATCTGATCGTTTTATCACTTAAATAAAATTATCATTTTATAAGTTCTTTTTGGCTGTAGTAATTTCCTGAATTCACATTGACTAATGGTGGTGAAAAATCAATTGGAATAATAGTAACAGCTCTGCTTTTCGGAGAAGCTGTGGTCTCGTGGTCAGTGCACACAAAGGGATGCAGACTCCCTCTGGATGCAGTGCAGGGTCTATGGGTACTTTGTTGCAGTTCAGTTTTGGGGAGGAATTGTGTTGAGTAGCACTTACCACTCTTTAGGAGAGGATGGTGTCTTAAACTGCCATCCTCTCTTCATGGGTGACCTGGCTGAGTGTTTGTCGCAGGGCACAGATGTGACTTACAACTTGCAATATGACTCTCTGCATTCCTTGCAGTGCTGGATACAAATGACAGGTTCCTTAGGAAAATCACTATTGGACAGTCTCCAACAGAGAAAGGCTTCTCACGAACGGTAATTGCTCCCTTTTCTTGTATGTTTTAAAAAGTACTTTGAAAAACGTGTTCCTAAGGCAAGTTTCTGTACCTCAAGAAATTTTCTTCTTTTAACAGTATCTTGTTAAAGAGAAAGCAGAAAGTCCTTTCAAACCAAGCAGTTAAATTTGCTATCAGTGCATGTTTTATTGTCTGTTCCCTCCTTTCCTATTCTCTCCTAAATGTTATTTTCCCAAACTGGGAAAACTGTGGCCTAACAGTGGTACACAAGTGCCCTTTCTAAAGATGACACGTGGCAATGGCTCATCTTCACCACTGTGGATGCTTTGGGTGGGGTGTATCTGGTCGAAACTAGACACAGTATCTGAGCTTGTCTAGATTCACTGTATAATCAATAGAGTAAAGTAGGGAATTGGGCGGTGACTCCCCTCATCCCTTAAGTAACTGTCAAATTAATAGTTCAAATGAACTGTGCTCAGAAAAGCCTCTTTTATTGACTTGAAATGTCCTTAGGGTGCTTGGCTTTCCTAAGATAGAAGTGTCTGCATTATATCAGATGAATTCTACTCTTTATTTCATATACAGTCTGGGTCTTTTGTTAGGTTTTTTCTGTCATTTGCTGTATTGTTTAGTGATAATCAGATGAGTTAGTAAGCTCAGCCTTCAAAAATATAATTTGCTAGTGTTAAGTGCTCTTACGTGAATCACTGATGTATGTGCCAGGAGAGACACGTAATAACAACAGAAAAATAGGTTTTACTTAATTTTGCAGAAAAAAAAATCCAGTTTAAAATGGCCAGATTTAAATGAATTGTGTTCTGAGAGCAACGCTTTGGAGTTCTTATATATTAAATGCCTGGGTTTTGTTTTTTTGTCTATTTTTTTGTTACAATGGTGGTGATGGGCCTTGTTTCAAGAACTTACCGGAGGTAAGAACTGCTGCAAAGGAATCTTGATGAGTTCACGTTCTGTCTTCATCTCCTGCAGGCTCAGTTTGACATCACTGTGAGCAGTGAAATCATGGCAGTCCTAGCACTGGCTGATGGCTTGGATGATATGAAAAAGCGATTCGGCAGAATGGTAGTAGCTTCCAGCAAGAAAGGACAACCAGTTACAGCAGATGACCTTGTAAGAGTCATTCAGTTATTAAATGCTTTTTCCTACTACTTCTGAAAGTCTTTTGGATTGAGAAGTAGAAAGACTGTTCTGGGCAGAAAAGAACATATAGGAGATCAAAGATGACATCTCAGCCCCTGCAGTTAATGAAGGTTTTTTGCTTCAGTGTGATTACCACCTTATCCAGAGAGTGTGTGTGAGACCTGGGCAGGGACAAGGGTCCTGTGTGATGTGCTGTGTGTCACGTTGAATCTGGCCCCATAGGAATTACTGGGGAAATACATGGTGGCTTCTACATAAAGAGCATGTTTATGAATTGGAAGAATTCAAAATGCATCCTGCTGGCCATCCTGTTCCTCAGGCTCCCTGGAGTGAGGAAAACATTGAGCAGGAACAAAGCCTCCTGTAAATTTAATTACAGACTGTGAAATACCTTATTTTTGGAGGCTGTGAATGCTGTAAAAGCCAAAGCCTTTGCAAAAAGTGTGTGTTCTCCATAAGGCAGCCTTTGATGAGGGACACAATTCCTTTACTTCTACTGCATGAAATGCTGAATGTCACAGCACTGCTGATGCCTCTTACCAGTGTGTAAAGCAGTCTAAGGCAGCAGTTGCAAGCTGCAGCACTACATTGCAACTGCCCATACAATTATTATTAGCACAATTCCTGGCAGATTTGTGGAGTGTATCAACTAGCACTGTCCCAAATGGTGCTTCAGTGTGGTTTCAGGGGAATTCCCTGTGGCCCAGACACTTCTTCCAATGAGCATTTTGAACATGGCAACCCTGTTGGGGAAGGAGGTTTGAACCCTGTGTGAAATGTTCCCTTCCATTTGGCCCCAAGGCTGAGAACAGGCTCAGGACTGTTGGACTGGTCAATAGAAATACAGTATTGGTGCTTAGAACTCTCCTAGTTCTAAGCAGTTTATAGCAGATACTTCACACCCTGCTTTGCATGAGACAAGGGTATTACATGATGTGCACGATGTGGTGTTAATGAGGTTTGTGTTCCATTTTCTGAATGAACATTTTCAGTGGGAGGGAAGAATCCACAGGGTGAGTATCCTGACCTGTGTTTCCAGCAAGGTGGACATGGCTTTAAGTCTTGCCCAGCTCTTACTGTCTTGCTGAAGGTTTTTTGTTTTCTTGTGGTTTGGGGGGGGGCGTTGTTTGTTTTACTCCCTCACAGGATAAAGTTAAGAAATGGTAAGTTTGTGACCTGACTCTGGCCTTGCAGCAAAAAGGCTAGGCTGGGCACCATTTACCTGTGAATCCCTGTGTGAGACATTTCTTGTGAATGAGGGAGGGCATGCCAAAGTTCTGCAGGCAGCTTTGATATTTTAATTCCTACACCTAACGTCCAGCATGCTCCCAGTTTAACCTTAAATACATGAGTTAAGCTCTTTTCTAGAAAATAGGAGTGTCCTGCTGCCCATTAGCAGTGGATGCAGATGGTGCTTGGGTTGGGAGTTGCTTTGAGTTTTCTGTAGAATGCAGTGATAGAAGTCTTTCATCTCAATTTTTTTTTGTTTTTTACTCTTTTTTTTTTTCTTTTTTAAATCTAATTATGTTTAATTTTGTCCATTGCAAGTACAGGATGGAGGATTGTATCAGACCTGTCCAGCAGGTTCTCTTGTGGGTTACATGTTTGCACTGATGGCAGCCAGTGGCTCCTGTCATTAAGGATGTATTACATAGTCCTCATGCAGGCAGAAATCTGGTGATTGCAGAGACCAGGCTGGGTCCTTCTGCTGTAATGCAGCCAATGTCACAAGTGTGCTACCAGGAAGTGCAGAAAAAGCTGGGAAGAAGTGTGGAATCAAACAGTGACAACAGGTTTTTAGAAGTGGGATGTAGTGAAGTGCCGCTGAGTGACACAGGCCTGAAATGTCACCATGGAAATCTTGCTCTGTAGTTGTCATCATTCTGGAGATGACTGAAGTTTAAAGCTTATCCATTAAATGTTAAATAAGCTTTCATGTGGCAAGATTGAAACTAATGAAACAAAGCACTGAATGTCTTATAAAATAATAATCTTTCTTATAATTGAGTGCTGCAATCCAGTTGAAATTGAAAGAAAAAGAGATCATGGTTCAAGGTTTTCATAACTGCTGTAAGCATTTGGCTCAGGAGTCATTACAGCAGTTTTAGTTACTTTTGCAAGTGCTGGATAACAGCTGGTTTGGTTTCCACTGGACTGTGTCAGTCACAAAGGTGACCAAACCCTCATTTCCTCTTCCCAGAGCATGTGGGGATGAAACCATAACCTTTCACTGCACAAGAAGCAGAATTCAGCAGGGTACATGGCTGCACCTCAGAGGAAAGGGGCTCTAGTGTTTGCTTTTCATGTGTGCCAGTTGTTCTCATGAGCACAGAAATTCACTTTAAAAGTTATTTCTGCACAAGAGTCTTGAGCAGGATGTAGCAGCTTGTTATGACATTTTAAGGCCAGCATGTAGAGCTGAGGAGCTGAGTTGCTAAAACAGAGAAGGAAAAAGGTCCAAGATAAATCTGCCTTCAAAACCCAAGCACATTGCTTTGTGCCACTAAATGGGCTACAGTAAACCATACGTACTGAAGGATTATTCTCTTACTGCTCTTATTTACTAACCTTGCCATGGCATTGGATCAACAATTAATTGCTCTTTATGCCTTTGCTACAAAGTGATGGCCCAGTGAGGTGATAACCAAGAGGCTGCCCCACCAGAAATCACAGATCCTCTTACAGGAATGTAAGAGCCTTGCCCTGACTGGAGTTAGTTCTATGGAAAGCAACTGCCGGTTCTGATCCTGAAAGCTCACCAAGACAAAAGCAGATTTCACACTTCACACAACGTAGGAAGTCTCAAGGTTTCGGTACACATGAAAACTGATTGTCCTTTTTTTCTTTCAGGGAGTGACTGGAGCTCTGGCTGTCTTAATGAAAGATGCTATTAAACCAAACCTCATGCAGACTCTAGAGGTGAGCACAGATGATTTGCTGCAAGTGCATTCTCAGAGCCAAGAAAAAACTGGTTTCTTTCATTCATCACAATCAGTGTGGACCTACTTAGCTTAGAGTTGGAGCTTTACTGTGGTTTCCTGCCTAAGGCTGAGGGCCAGGGAAGAAGGCTGGCTTCCTTCTAGGTCTGCCATTGGCATGTGGGATGGCACT
This sequence comes from Formicarius rufipectus, assembly GCA_013399695.1. NCBI lineage: Eukaryota > Metazoa > Chordata > Aves > Passeriformes > Formicariidae > Formicarius > Formicarius rufipectus. Next base: position 1,327,995 of record VXAU01006020.1, read on the forward strand.
GAGGAAGTGCACTAATCTGCTGTGTCTTTGTTCTGTTGTCTTTAATGTCAGGAAGTGTTTAGGGAATTTAAATAGTGTGGATGAAGGAGAATGACAAAGATTCTAAATTCGAAGTTGCTGGGATTTAGCCATCCTTTTCCTAAGCGGATTAATACCTCCACTTGTGCCGATTATAATAATCCTGTTTGCCCTGTAGTCCTTATTTCTGATAACAAATGTCTGATCAGAAGGCTCTGATCTGTCTTCTAAAAATGTTTTTCTTTACCTTCAGGTACCACAGTACTTAGTTCTTGAAATGCTGGAGATGTGTGAAAATTGTACTCTCTGATTTTCTCTCTCCCACATCCCCCCTTTTCTAGGGAACACCAGTGTTTGTTCATGCTGGACCTTTTGCCAATATTGCACATGGGAATTCCTCTGTGTTGGCAGACAAAATAGCACTGAAGCTTGTGGGTAAAGACGGTTTTGTTGGTAAGTGCATGGAGTGTGGGATATTTTGTTTGCTTTTTGTTTGTGTTTGTTTGTTTTGGAGGGAGAGATCTGCCTTTTTTTATCATGACTGTCTTTGGGTGCTTTTTTTTGTCTTGGAAGCAGCTTCTGATTTATATAATCAGAGCATGATTTTTCCACCCTGCAACCTTTCACAAGCTTCTTTCCTTTTATTTCCTACTCTAGTTACAGAAGCAGGATTTGGTGCAGACATAGGCATGGAGAAGTTCTTTGATATTAAATGCCGCTACTCTGGTCTCCGGCCTCATGTGGTGGTGTTGGTTGCAACTGTCCGAGCTCTGAAAATGCACGGAGGAGGACCTGCAGTAAGTACAGGCTTTCCATAGGCCTGGGGGACTGTTCCTGTTCTGATCCAGTCACTAAAAGGCCCCTAGGGTTTGATCTTCTTGAAATTGTCTTTATATTCAAGTTGTAAAAGGAATCTATATGTTTCTGTTGCTTGTCAGCGGCTTCACTCCAGTATATTACAGGTTCATATGTGCTTGTTTTATTTGCCTGTGTGCTGGGGCACTTGTGATAGTCCCAATGTTTTATTTTATCATGAGTGTGTCCTGCAGCCTTTTATTCTTTCCTTTATTTTTTTCTTACAAACAAAATGATCACCGTGGAGTAGACTGTCATATCTTGATACCATTTAATAAGAATCAAGGATGGATTGCTATAATGGGTAAATATCTTACAGGGCTCCATTTTTTTCCCTTTTTTCCCCAGGTCACTGCTGGGGTACCTTTACCAAGGGAATACACGGAAGAGGTAATCTTAAGCTGTTGTGACAGTTGACCAGCTAACTGTGGTCATGGCATGAAGATGTCATGCCATGCATGCCTGGATTACAGTGTGTCTTTTCTTTAGCTACCTTGGAAATGCTTCCTCATACCAGCTGTAATTTGTTGGGGGCTGTTTTTTTAATGATGTTAGTTTGGCTCTGTTTTTTTATTGTACTTGATCTACCCAGTATTCAGAGCCTTCTTGTTTCTCCTTAACTCATGCGATTGTCTGTGTGCACCATTTTTCATAGTAGTATCTACTCTGTGTCCCCAGCCTTCTCAATATGGAGTAACTGCTTGGCTGAAATATTGTCTCTGAAAATATTCAGAGTGCCTCTTTAATTATATTCTTCAGGGTTTTTTTTTTATTTTTATCCCCCCCACCTTTGCAAACAACAGAGGAAAGTGAACTAAAGTCTCACCTTCCATCCTTGTGCCTTGAAGGGTTGTGTAGACTTGGGTAACTTGGCTTTCTGTACATTGCTGCAGCTTTTTCACTTGTGGAGGTTCTGTGTGGATTATTCTTTGCATGGGAAGGGATGTAATATCTGAATTTCCAGGAATAGTCTCTGATACTGCAAAATGTAAATATGTGTAAACTGAGAGCTGTTGCCACCAAAAGGGTGTCATGAAATTCACTGCTGGTGATATTTAATACATAAAAAGAAATGTGTCAGAGAGGAGACTGAGGCTTTGCTGTGGGGACTTAATGGGAACAGTATTAACTTACTAAGAATAACAAAAAGTAGTTTCTCTTACCTTGGCTTGGCAGCTGAAAGCAGTGATCATTAGAAGTAGTCATTCTTTTTCCTATCTCTGTCCATGAGTGTGCAGTGGTCTGGACAGTTCAGAAACCAGCACTGGGGGTTTTTTTGTGGTTTCATTCCCATTTTGACATATTTACCATTAGCTGTGGATGTAGGGGATGTGGAATAAAAGTTCCACTGCCCCTGATAAGACATGCTTCCTGCTTGCTGTCTTCTTTACAGAATCTTCAACTGTTGGCAAATGGCTGCAGTAATCTGAACAAGCAAATCCAAAACGCACGGCTGTTTGGTGTCCCAGTAGTTGTGGCTGTCAATGCTTTCAAGTAAGTGAGCTGGGACATGGAAGTGATGCATGGGTATAAAACTGTGGCGTTTTGTATGTTATGTTTAACACAAACTTTTGTTTTTTGTTCTGTTGATGTATTGTTCACAGCATTGTGCATTGTTGGAAGATGCTGAATAAATAACGGAGTTCTGCTTAGTCATTTCAAATTTATTCCTTGGTTTGAATTAGCCTAGGATTTTATGGCTGGTATCTGCCATCACCCTGGGTGGCCAAATTATTATGTACAGATGTGCCTGTGACACTGTGGAATCTAAGCTCATAATAGGTGCTGAGGTGCCTGTGTTATTGACTGTGCTGTGTTCAGTGGTTGGCTGTATGGAATAATTGTGCCCTGCTAAGAGGCATTTTGGGCTCTGCACACTGAACTGCACAGGAAATGGAAGCTCTGTGGGGTTGTTTTATAAGAGCAGAAGGGCTTTGAGCTGGGGTGTTAAACCTGATGCCACTTGAAGGGCAGTAGCAAGCCAAGGGTTCTTCATTTGAAATAAAGGCATATTGCCTGATATAGAGAAGTAGTGGCTTTTAGCCTGTTGTGTGCCCATGATACAGAACACCTGAGCATCTCTAAATCTGCAGTACTAACACCTTTTTGAGTTTTCTTGTGAAAACTGGAAAGCAGAACAGAAATGGCAGAAGGTCTGGAATGCTGCTCTGTTAGAAATCACGGATCTCTGCATGTAGTTCCAGAGCTACTTGTTGCTGTATGTTCCTCCGTGGAGTAGCCTCCTTCACCAAGGGCAAGAAGACTGTGATGGACAGGCCATGAACAGCTTCCTGAGGGCAGGATTCTGAGATTTCTTTGGACAGGTTGACAGGAACAAACCATTAATTTACTGTGTGTGAATTCTGGTACAAATATGCAAATTTTTCTCCCTTCAGGACAGATACAAAGGCTGAACTGGCCCTTGTAGTACAAAAGGCAAAGGAAGCAGGAGCATTTGATGCCGTGGAGTGCACTCACTGGGCAGAGGGAGGCAAAGGAGCACTGGCACTGGCCCAAGCTGTTCAGAGGGCATCCCAGGCACCCAGCAACTTCAGGTTCCTCTATAACACAGAGGTGGGGACTTGCAGCATTACAGAGATGCTTTGTTTATAAGGTGGAGATCAGTTGGTTTCACCTATTTCAGTTTCTGAGAGCTGTCTTAAAGGCTGCTTGAGAAATTGGGTCGAAATTTGATTTTAGAACTGTAACATTTATTCACCAGACTCAAAGACCTTGTTAGTCAGTTCTTGTTTTGACTAACCAGTGAACCTTCAAATTGCTGTATAGCTTTATTCTACAGCACGTGGGATTAAGTCTTACGTCTACAAATGGGCACTGCAAAACACATGAGGGATGTAAAGCTGCTGTGATGCTACAGGTCTTTGTTATTTGCCCACACTGACTTGCCTGGTTTTGTTTTGTTTTGTTTTTTAGCTCCCTGTTGTAGATAAGATCAGGCTTATTGCCCAGCAGGTCTACGGGGCAAGAGACATTGAGCTGCTTCCAGAAGCACAGGAGAAAATTGCTGTCTACACTAAGCAAGTGAGTGTTCCATGTCACCTGATAGCAGTGGTGCTTTTCATTTAAAATGATCATAGTGAACATATGGAAGTGGTGTTCAAACTGCCTGAGAAGGGAATCACCAGTCAAATTGTCTCCCTGTCCAGTGTTCATTAAATGCTGCTGTGGCAGAGAAGGAAGAGAATGTGGGGAGGGAGAAACTGACTCTTGTCTTCTAGTGGAGAAGAGGGAACTCACTCATCTGGTCCAGTACCATATTTATTATAGTGTACTGAGAGGCAAGGGCAGGAGGGTTCAGTGATCTTTTTCTACTGTACTCTCCAGTCCTCCAGCAGTTAGAGGATTAGGGAACTACAAGTGGTTAAGCTGGTGTTAAATAGTCTCTGATAATTTTATTTTTTTTCTTTTGTTCCACTGAGGTCCAGTTCTGCTAATCAGTTTTTTAACCCATAAGTATTTTTGGCAGTCACAGTTATGTTGGGGAAAGAGTTCCCAACAGGGGATATGAGACTTCTGGTAGAAAAAATGTCTACTTTTTTAAGATTTGAACCTGGCATCTGGTTGTTGAATTAGATGCTTTCTGGCTGCTGTGTTGTTTTACTCTTCTCTAGCATGACATTCTTGACAGCTTACCTGCTTCTGCGTTATTAAAGATCTGTGAAAGTCTTAGAAGAGAAGACAGTGTGGAAACTGGCCATTTGCTGGTTACAGGGTGCTCAAATAATTTTGCTTTAGCACTCCATTTACTACTGCCATATATAGTGTCTGATTTTTGTGTTTCTTGTATATTACTTTACAAGCTTATCAAAATCCCATAGGCATGTAATTGCCACTTCCTCACAACCTGCAATTATATTGATCAAACCTTTCTAATTAACTGACCTCAGCTGAATAAAACTTTAACTCTGAGCTGTTTAATGTTTTGGGAAGAGAGTAGAAAGTGAGTTGGCTATCAAGGTTGTATATCTAACACTTCTAGAATTTTTTCCACAGCTGGATGTTCTGGGGGGCCATGGTGGTCCTTTCTTTAATACTTAGTGGGGTACTGGGACAGAGTTTGAGGGAGAAAGAATGGGGATGCAGAATGGCCAATGGATCTGAGAGGCTGTGGGTGAAGCAGTTGGTGAGGAGTGAAATGTCCTGATAAAACATCTGATGTCTGCAGAGAATGGCGGAATAGAGCAATTACATTTGGGTACACCAAAAGTTATTGGTTTTTTCCACTAATTTCTTTTCTCTGTCTTTTCCTAGGGATTTGGAAACCTGCCAATCTGCATGGCTAAAACTCACTTATCGTTGTCTCATGACCCTGAACAAAAAGGAGCACCTACAGGTTTTGTTCTGCCAATCCGAGACATTCGGGCCAGTGTTGGAGCTGGATTCCTTTATCCACTAGTAGGAACGGTATGTGATTGAGGGGTATGAGGGTGACACCCTGTGCTGTTGGGTGAGGACAAAAACTTGATGTACATTCCAGTAATCAGTTACTTTTAAGTATCTCAAATTAGGACAGTCGTTGTCATTTACAGTTGTTGTTTTAGCAGTCCAATGTATTAGATGCCTTAATAGATTTTTTTCAGGGGGAAGAGGGAGGTTGAAATAAACCATCTGGTATTTGAATAATTAGCAAGCCCCTGGTGTACCCCCATCTCTCTCTTCCTAGATTTTGATAAAAGAGTGAGCTCTGTAGTTAGTGAATTCTAGGAACAGCATCTGGTAGAGGGCATGAGAAGAATCCTTGGCCCACCTGATTGCCACTGGACTTTGCACTCCTGATGAAAGTGCTGTGCAGTACTGTAGGTGAGCTCTATGTGCACCTGCAGATTAGGGCAGAACAAGGCAACTTCTCCAAAGATTTCAAAGCAAACAGCTTTGGATGAGACACCTCCAGAGAGAAGCTGACCTGTGCTATCAATCATTTATCAGGCTCCCCTCCCATTTGGTTCTCATGGTGTTGCTGACCATCTGTTTGCTGTTCAGCATCACTTTCAACAATTCATTTCACTGTGCCCTTGAGTTTTTAGTTTCTGTTCTTTGATGTGATTGGCATGTCAACTGAGAGGGGAGAGAGTAGTAACAATGGAAACAGGATCCTGGAACAGCTTTGATATGAATTGCCTGGCAGAAGGAGGAGCTACCTGCAAAATGAACTCAAGTTCTGATTTGCATCCATACCAAGAACATTAGGATGAAAGGATCTGCTGGAAATCTTACCTGGGGAATCTCTCCTGGGCAGATGTTAAGTAACTGATGAGTTTATTTTAGGGAATGAGGCAGATGAAGCAAGCAACTCTATCTTTTTCTTCTTTTTGGGCCTGAGCTTTTTTCTGAGGACTTAATGGCAATATATTTGTTACAATAAACTTTAAAAAGCATTAGGGGTACATGACTCAGATGATTAAATTTTCTGATTTTAGAGTTGGAGCTGCTCTTCCTTCAAATGCTAGGTAAGGGTCTCCAGATTACCCAACACAAATAAAATTACCACATCCTGATGGAAGTCTGGCTCATCCATGTTCTAAAGACTAATGTGTGTTTTGGGGTAGAATGAAAGATAGCATGTCTGTTGCTGTTATAAATGGCATTTTTTGCTAGCCAAGATTTAATCCCAACAATGATTTATTTTTATTATTTATTCCATAAGCATTGGAGAAGGAAAGGGTACACTGCATTAATGAGCTACACAAGAGAGATGTTTTCAGACATTACATTACATTAACATTTTGGCTCTTTTTTTGATCTCTTCAGTTTCTATGGAATTGGACTCTTTCCTTTCTGCTCCTTTCCCAGTTTCCTCGTGCTTTCTTGGCTGTGTGGTGAATCACAGTGTTAATTCTGCTAGAGTTAACAGTAAGTCTTTTGGTTAGGGACATGATCACTCTTCTGTGGTGTCTGCAAACCCAGGGAATGGATCTCCTCAGGAGAAGCAATCCAGGACATTTTGAATCAGATCACTATTTTAAACCCGTTCAGTTGGGGGATGTGTTAGGCTCAGAATAAATTTTTGGCAGCAGCCATTGAACTGAGAGCTGAAAATGCAACAAATATATAGCTCTGTGCAGAAGCTTTTAGGATGAATGTGAGGTGAAATTAATCACCAGTGTGTGCATACTCTGGTTATCTGAAGTCATCACAAAGGATGTCACATTTTATTTTTTTTCTCAGGTTCTGAGTTTTTGGTTTTACCCTTTCTGGCTCAGAGTTGAAACTTTTGTACTTCATTGAAATACTTTGAGATTTTAAAGGAATATAATTTCAAAGGTTATCGAGATTCAAAGTGAAAATGAAATAAATCATTGGACTCAGATTGGCTGGGTTTCTTTTCTGGTGCTGGTGCTGAATTGAACTGAAATCCTTTATTCAGCTATTTTTTTAGTTCCTAAATGGCTTTTTTTTTTTTTTAAGTTTCACAAGAGCAATAAATAATACATGGTTAGTTGGTATTAGTTTTGTTTGAAATCTTACAAGGGCTTTGATGATAACCATGTGGACTAATTTTTCACATAAGTAAATAGTGAGAATTCTTGTTGATCATATGCAGTATTAAAGGGGAGGAGGGTAATATCAGTTTTGAAAATAACTGTGTGTGTGTCAAGCATTGTGGATACTTGTACAGAAAATTAATAGCCTGGATGAAAATTATTCTGTAGTGCGTGGAAGTTTGGGGTTTAAGCAGACTGCCTTTAAGTAATAGATAGCAGAGTAGCCACAGTGGGCTGCCCTGTGGATAGGAAAGGACAAAAAATTGACTGTTCATTTAAAACAGAAAGTGCAAGAAATGGTAAAGTCAGGCATATCTTCAGTGCCTCCTACTCTATTGAATGTCACTCTCTCAGCTCCTGCTGTGGCCCTCTGAATCTGAAGGTGGAGATCTGCAAAGCTCCATGATTCTTCAGTAATACATAAATAAATAGGAAATTTCTTGCTCTGCATGACCAGAGACTGGGTGTTGAGAACAGGAAAACCCCTTTGGGCCTTTGAACACCTTCCGGAGAGGTTCTTGAGAGCAAAATATTCATAGACCTAAGCACAAAATAAGGAATGAGGATCTTCTCCATGTCCCCCCTGTTGTCTGTCTGGGGAGGCAGTTGTTCGGACAAAAATCTAGTGCAGCCCTAGAATTCATTACAAAGGAGACCTGAAGTGATTTTTGCCTCTGCATAAGCCATGTACCACCTGCAGTGGTACTGTACATGTGGAACTGGAGTTAGCACTTGTCAGCAGCTTAGGAAAATGGGCTGGAACTCAAAATGCTCCTTGAACGGTTTTGAGAAGGGCAGAAAAGGCCTCACCAACAGAGCTCTGCCTCTGCTTAGCTTGTTATCAAAAGGAAGATGGGGAGGTAATTTGATTAGTGTGCAAAATACTTGCTCAGGGAGAAAATACCAGGTTGCCAAAGAGATCTTTATTCTAATGGAGACAGGCATAACAATACTGACTGAAAGCTGAGGCGGGGTGATGCAGATAGAAAATGAGACCTTTCAAGGTCTCATGTTTTTATTAAAGCGGTTAATGACCACTGACACAAACTACCAAACATGGGCACAAGTTGTCCACTTTTGTAGAGCATCCGTGTTTAGCCTATGTGTGCTGCTGGGCTGAATGCTGAGTTAGGGAAGGGGAAATGTTCTCAGCTGCATGAATAAATCAGGCCAAGTGTAGATCCTGCCAGCCTTGCATTCTGCAGCCCTGAGCTTGGGTACTCGGCAGTGGGACAAGTGGAGAGGACTGGCCTGCGGCAGGCCTACTGCTGGCAGCTGTTTTGTGAGCTCTACCACTGCACATCCCTCCTGAAAATGTTCCAGTCAGGAGAATCTCCTCATCTCTTTTAAAACTTTATCTCAGTTTAGAAAAAACAAAACAACCCCCAAACTATTTAAACTCTCTTCTCAACAGTAATTATTTGTAATTATTTAGCACTTCTAGTTCTAGACTCTTAGAGTTGAAATCAACTCAGACTTTGCAGTTGGCAAAGTCACATTAAAACATGTATCCTCACTTTAGTGAAAACTGCCACGAGTAATTGTCTCAACACAGCAAAGTCCCTGAACGCTCCTCCAACAATAACCTGGTCAGCTGGATATCCAAGTACTTTGCCAAATCTTGGGCTCAGTCACTGGTAGCTGCAGAAACCAAACTTAATGCTCATCATAAAAAGGAAGAATCTCAGGTCTACTCAGGTCTACTGACCCAGGAGTTCCTGGTTCTCACAGTGTGCTTCACAACAGTCCATGACCCCCATCGTGCTGGTCTGTTTTGGTGTTAAAGGAGCTGCAGCAGCCGCTGCCATCATTGCCTTCAACATCTTGTGCACAAAATGATGCTGCTGCCGTTGTAACATTCTCTCTCTTGTTGTCCAGATGAGCACTATGCCAGGACTTCCTACAAGACCCTGTTTCTATGATATAGACTTGGACCCAGTGTCAGGAGGAGTAAATGGGCTCTTCTGAAAGGAATAATTAACCAAAGGTACGTGCCTACTTGAAGGCTTTCAATATTTGGGCTTTTTTTCTCATCTGAAATAATGGAGTTAAGCCAATCCCATATTATGCCATATGTTTTCAAATGACATTTGATTATAGCTCAGCCCTAAAGTTGCCTGCAGTAGTATATAATAATAATCAAATTTATTTTTGTTTTTAGCTCCCAGAAGAACACCTGATGAGTCATCTCAATGAAACTTCTGCCCTGATCTTTTTTTTAAGTCAGAACAAGATATGACTGAGAATGTAGTGCAAGAACTGACTGGAAGGAGGAGTGCTGAAGAATGAACCACTAACTTTTAATCTGTAATAATTTTTAAACTGCTGTGTTCCAAGCTAGTTGACACTGAGCATCTAAACCATACTTCTTCTACAGACCTCCCGCTTCAAAATTGTAGCTGAAGCAGAATACAGAAGCTTGGGTTTGGTGACCTCTTTTGATTCAGTGACATGATTTTAATAATTAAAAATCCTAAAGCTGGAGCTCTTTGAAACAGTCTTGGGACTTAATTGTCTTAACCATAGGGGTTTTGTAGCATATATTATCTTTGAAAGTCTGGTACACTGCAGTTTCCCACTTGCCATCCTGACTTCTCTGTTCCACTTCTCACACTATGGGGGAAACTGCTATGCTCTGAAATTGCACCAATGTCATTTAAAAGAGGGAGCCAGGAGGAATCCCCTTCGCTCCTCATCTCTCTCCAGACGTGCCTACCCTGGTTTCTGCTGTGAATTATTCCTGCAGGCATGTGAGCCACGCCAGATTTCCCTGTTAGAAAGCCCAGCTGTGACTGCTGTTTTCTGCTCTTAATGGAATGAAACCTCTGGATAGCAGATCTGTGGGGACTGGATCTCTGGCCCGTATCTGTGGCTTGTACCAAATGTGTCTTTTGAACCATTTTATGCTCAACAATAAGTGCAGTTACACCATTGACAAGCCTTGTTTCCAAAGGTACCTTTTTAATTAATAGAGACAACATGAATAGTGATCAAGTGACTTGTAACAGGTTTTGTCCACAGGCCAAAAATCGTTTTGTAACATGAAGATGGCATTGCTGCTGATCTTTTTAACTAATACTAATATTTTAACTAATACTTGGCAAATACTTCAACTTTTTGGGTTTTAATGTATGCACTGAGATTACTGAATTGGAACTTATTTCTGTGATTAACTGCACACAAGCAGCAATCCTTGTATTGACAAGTAGGAGTGATTATTGCAGTAATAAGTTGCCTGCAATGCACCAGGGGGTGTGTGTCCATTTAATCTGCTTTCCTTCCCTAGATGATGTATGTCATCTGTAGGACATAAACTGCTTGAATTATTCTCTGAATTTGATGAACTTGCAGCTGACTGCAGAATATCTGAATTAAAACTTGTGAGGCCCATCTGCTTTTGTCAGAACTGCATCTAAACCCATGCTGATCTTGGTGAGAATGGGGAGGATTAGGATGTAGGTGTGCACCAGCGCAGGGGAGAACCTGTAGTACCCAGATAGTCTCTGTGTGTGTGTGTGTGTGTGTGTGTGTGTATACGTATCTATATGGAGATATCTATACCTCTTCAGTTATTCAGGAGGGGAGAATAATTATATAAAAGTTACCTAGTTGTGATACAAGCAGACAGTACAGTTTAAATAGTCATAAGAGTATTTGAGATGCATTCACAGCCTCCTGAAATTTTCCTTTTGATGGTGTTCAGCTGGGGATTTACTGGCAGCCAGGTCTGCAGAGCACACTCAGACGACTTTTAGGGGGTTGGAAGGGTTGTTCCCCCACGGCTGCCCCAGCGCCCCTGCCTGGCTGACAGGGCCTCTTCACCTGCAGCTCCTTGGCCAAGCCTTCCCTCCAAGCAGGTTGCCAGAGTGGATGCTGCCAAGTCTGCTGTCAGTTCCTACATTTAATCTTCCCTGCTACACTGCTTTCCTGCAAGTGCTCTGTGTTCCACCTTCATTTTATGCTTATGAAAGATGGGATAAGTGCAAATTTATGCTAAGATTAGCCTCATTTTAGTTTAGCATGAGATCATAGCCATGTGCTTGAGAGAAATGGTTCAAGAGGTTGCTAGTCCACCTCCTGCAGGGAGGCACAGTCCTGGATCAGGCATGAGTTGTTTGAGGGTTTGCTATGCACAGCAGGACTGGCAGCAACAAGGCATGGGGGCCAAAAAATAGCCCTGAGCATTTCCACAGGAGAATGTTTGCTAACCTGCACTTTCAGCCCCTTGGGATGTGATCTCTCCCTAGACTGGGTCTTGCAGAGATGATACATAAATAGATTGTTTTTTTAACTCTCTCCTTTGCAGTTAAGCATGCCAGCTAGGTCTTGTCCTATCAAATACGACAGAGAGGACACTTAGTATTTTCTAACTAAGTACTGGAAGGTTGTCTTTTTCTCCTGTTGCCTAGAGAAAAAACTAATTATGAACGAATTTGTTCTCTATGGGCTATTTGTGGGCCCAGAGCCCTTAGTTGGTGTTATGACCATCCATGCCCCGAGCTGTGCTGTAATGAGAGTCCTGCATCACATCATGTAAGAAATAACACAGATTTATTTTCTTGAGCGGTGCAAGGGACAGAAGTAAAAGGAGAAAGTGTTGCTTGGTTGGCTTGTTGCGTGTCACCAGCACTTGAGTGTGGGCCCAGAAAGAAAACCAGCTCTAGCTGAGCCAAGATCTTCTGTCGAGCTTACCCATCTTCTAACGAGTTCCTGCAGTTGCTGCAGACCCTGTTATTTATTTCCCACGCACCACAGCCTTTGGTGCCACCAGCTGCCCCTGGAGCATCAGGAATAATTGAATTCCATGCAAAGTGTTCCCAAACGGAGCTGATGGGAGGTTGCCTCCATCACACCACCCTTGAGGCAGCACACTTGTTCCCCATCCTCACATTAGCCATCCTCCTCAGGGCTGCCTGCTCCCCTCCCTCCTGCCTCCAACTGCAACAGGGGAAAAGCTCCTCACGCTGAGGGGCCTCACTTGCCTCTAATGCAGAAGTGGATTGTAATTAGAACCCACCGCCCACCCCGGGAGGGAAGCTGTTTCCAAATGAAGTTTATTATCCTGAGTGAATGCAAGCAAACACATCTCATAGGGGAGCTTTTAAAAAGGCAATTCCTTATTATGCTCGATGCACTTTTCAGCCCTCCTGGCTAACATATCAGCCCATCAAACCCATTTTGTACCTTTTTTCCCATGAAGAAGCCAGAGAGGGGGGAGGCCACATGTACTTTTCAAAGCCTGGTCTACACTGGAAGCCACTTGCAGGTTCAAAGTGCTGCTTTGCCCAATTTCTTTGTGCAAACATGCTGTGAAGCAGTCAGTGTCTGCACAACCTTTGTGGGCGTCAGTCAGCTCCCGTGGAGATGAATGGGGACATTCAGGCATCTCAACTATAGTTTCCTGTAGTTCATCAGCTGCTCTAGATAGTCCTTTTTCCAGAGGCTCTCCCATCAATCATAACAGCTGGAGACATGATTTTTTAAAGTCAGATCTTAGCTGCTTTGGTCAGAAAAGAAGCTCATATCAAAGAGGCAGTTGCTCTGGTATTTTGGGCACAGACTAGTTTAAAGACAAGAGCTGACTCTCCTTGCCTCCACCTCCAAAGGTGTAGCTCCTGCAACACCCCCAGCAGTGTGTGCTAAAAGCTGTGAAGGCTTCAGGTGGGACAAAAACACAGCTGTCAAGAGCGAGACCCCCGCTCCGCCTTCCCACACAGCCAGACAAATGCCAGCGGTCCCTCCTCCCTCCGGGGTGTACACCCGGCACCCTTCCAGTGCATCTTGCTGTCACTGGGGATCTACAAACCACAGCTCGATTCCTAGGAGGACCTTTGCCTCGAGTTGTAATTCGTGGTTTTCGCGTCTGCTGCTGCTGTGCACAGCCCGGGAGGGGACGAAAGGTTCCTCCTGCAGCGGGAGAGGGATCCCGCCCCACGAGAAGGGATGCTGCCTCTCCAGAAGGGAAGGACGCTGCCCGCCAGGAGAGCGGTGCTATCCCGCGCACGGGCAGGGATGCTGACGAGAAGGGGATGCTGACGGGCGGCCAGCAGGCTTTCCCAGAGGAGGAAGGCGGCTGCGAGCAGGTGCGGGCCGGGGCGGGGGGC